>CANNZV010001692.1:296598-317447 GCA_947561585.1 Caprella mutica
TGGGGATAGAGAGGGGATACTGCACAGTATGGGGATAGAGAGGGATACTGCACAGTATGGGGATAGAGAGGGATACTGCACAGTATGGGGATAGAGAGGGATACTGCACAGTATGGGGATAGAGAGGGATACTGCACAGTATGGGGATAGAGAGGGGATACTGCACAGTATGCGGATAGAGAGGGATACTGCACAGTATGGGGATAGAGAGGGGATACTGCACTGTATGGGGATAGAGAGGGGATACTGCACTGTATGGGGATAGAGAGGGGATACTGCACAGTATGGGGATAGAGAGGGGATACTGCACTGTATGGGGATAGAGAGGGGATACTGCACTGTATGGGGATAGAGAGGGGATACTGCACAGTATGGGGATAGAGAGGGGATACTGCACTGTATGGGGATAGAGAGGGGATACTGCACAGTATGGGGATAGAGAGGGGATACTGCACAGTATGGGGATAGAGAGGGAATAATGCACTGTATGGGGATAGAGAGGGGATACTGCACAGTATGGGGATAGAGAAGGGATACTGCACAGTATGGGGATAGAGAGGGGATACTGCACAGTATGGGGATAGAGAGGGGATACTGCACAGTATGGGGATAGAGAGGGGATACTGCACAGTATGGGGATAGAGAGGGGATACTGCACTGTATGGGGATAGAGAGGGGATACTGCACAGTATGGGGATAGAGAGGGGATACTGCACTGTATGGGGATAGAGAGGGGATACTGCACAGTATGGGGATAGAGAGGGGATACTGCACAGTATGGGGATAGAGAGGGAATAATGCACTGTATGGGGATAGAGAGGGGATACTGCACAGTATGGGGATAGAGAAGATGCTCTGTTGTATTTGTAAAAAGTTACTCGCTGCTAGTTTACTAGCTGCTTTGATGACACTGGGCGAGTTTACAAGCCAACAAGCGAACTCGCCAGCGAGTAGCAAGTAAAGTTGAACATGTTCAACTTTTCTCGAAGATTTTTTACAAGCTGCTAGTTCACTAGCCAACACGATGACACGAGGCAAAGATTACTGGCAACTTGTAAACTCGCCCGCTTATAGCTAGTATACTAGGCTCGTGTCATCGAGGATAAAACACTAGCTGCGAGTAACTTTTTCTTAGTACAGGCAGGTCCCGTATTTATTATGAAAATCACGACTCATATTTATTGCAAACTGTAATAAGAGCGAGACATAACTTGAAGTTCTTATATAATTGAATATCTCATTTTCTATGAGTTAGAAAAAAGTAAATGATATTGACGGTGCGACCTATCGTATATTTCGTATTATTTTAGCAGAATCAACTGACAATGAAAGCTCTGTGGTGACAGTTCAAAGTAACGAATGAATTAAAAGTATTTATATTCAATCATAGCTTAACTCACACTCAGTATAGGCGAGTACAGGCATATTCCACGTTAATTACCAAATCACAACTCAGTTTAATTACCAAACTGTAACTAAAGCGAAGCAAAGTAACAAGAAATTTATAATTGTCACTCTTTGATTATTCTTCTCATTTTCTATGAGTTATAATGAAAGAAAATTTATTTTAGAATTAGAGTCACAGTTCATAGTCCCAATTCTAAAAACTGTGGTTAAAGTACTATATAAGCCTATTATCAATGAGTGTTTGTGACGGTGATGAAAGTTTAAAGTAGTGAATTTATTAAATGTTTTAAAATCCAATCATAGCTTAACTCTCACTCAGTATAGGCGAGTAATTAATAGATAGTTTATAATTATTGTGTTACATTGAACAAACATCAATTTTATGCTCTATGAAATATTTCTGGAAAAAAGAGTAATAAGTTTCAAGTTATTGGTACGTTCTACATTTTCGGACACGTCCTAAAAGTAAATAAGTACCATTTTTATTGAAGCGAGTTGTACTTAAAGCAAGGCCTGCCTGTAATTAGTTTGGTACTTCGATTTCTATAATTGTGTTGAATTGAAACATATTTTTGGCAGTCTCATATTTTCATGAGTTAGAAAAAATATATAATAATTATTAGTTGATTAACCATTATATGAATTGGAATCCATAAGCTCATGACCATTTTCTCTTATTTCAACCCTTATAGACAAGGAGTTACAATTATATAATAGCTTCAAGTCATGCATCGGAATTATTTTCTTTTATAAAAGCAGGTAGGTTTTAAAACCAAGGCCAGCCAGTAGGTATATCTTCAAGTATTACTCGCTGTCTATTTGGCTTCTGGGCCAGTACGTGTCATCATCACTATTTAACTATCTCACTCGCTAGCTTGTAAATTCGCCAGCTAGCAGCGTGTAAACTACTCTTTACAGAGTGTTTTAAAATTAGTATGTTTATTAGGTTTCTGTGGTTCGAGGCCTAGTTACCTAGGGTCAAGCAGGTAAATTGCGGCACACTAACTAACTGCGGCCTCTAACAACTGACACATCATAGCTTCAAAACACACGTTAAAAAACTTAGATTAACAAATTATAGCATGCACCGAGTTTCTTTTGATAGCTATGCAACATTCTAATGGAATTTCGGTTCAGAATGTTTTAGAGACTAACTTGAGAGGGATGCAATTAAAAATTAAAGTGCCGCAATTTACCTGCGTGACCCTAGTATAGAAAGTATAATTTAAAGTTAAAACTTAGTTCGTTAAGACATTGAAATTTTCATATAAATTAAATTTTTCATTCTTTGAAGAAATTTTTTCCATTCATACTGGCGTAAAAGTATCCTATTGATACCAAATCGTACTACTATAAATAGAATTTATCTGGAAAACTTGTATCAGCCAATGCTAGTATATATTTTATTGAAAGAGGTTCTGTTCTCAAGCAACTGGAACATTTGAAGGCTGGTAGTTTTATTATGTATATCCTGCTTAGGGTAACAACTTTCTGTTTACCGAACAAAATTAGCAGATTGAAATTTTTAATGTCAATTGGGGGTATTTCCCATTTGACGACCCCCACCAGATTTAATTTAAATTAATTTTTTATATGTATTTTTGTCCATAGAATCCGAAAATCAAAACCGTTTTTTGTAGAAACTAATAGTTTTGAGATACGATGGTTTAAAGTTATTTATTTCCACCACCAGTCCACCATTACAATTTATTGAAGTAATCCTTATTAAAAAGGACATTCAGAACTTGAAGTTAATTATTTGTCTTTAATATACAAATTGAGGATCGTAATCATATCTTCTCATTATAAAAGGAAAAATGTTAGAGGCCCTAATAAAGAAAGTATTCGAAAATGAATGAATTCCAAAAAGGTTTATCTGTCGGAAAAGCTACTGAAATTGGAGGTGTAACAAGATATTCACTTTTGGACTATAACAATCGATGAAATATTTAAGATGTAATTTACTAACTTTTGGCGTAATTCCAAGAAAAAGTAAATAGTTTTACCCAAAGTAAAAGGAAATTGTCATACCATTTGCTATTGATATTTAGCTATCAAATGGAAGGATAATTTCACGGGGATTACTCCTGAGCTATCTATAATTTGTTAGAGAAAATCTTCAATCATTACAATTAAGATAAAATTTCAAATACGATGAATTACTACTGTGAATAACAAGTAATTACGGTTTATTTCAATTAAATTAGTAGATCCGAATTTAATCCTATCATTCAATTACTCAAATTTCAACTGTTTTATCCATTTTTATGGTGTCCAAATCCTCCTCACAGGTTGTCTAAACTTTCGAAGGTTTAAATTGTAAAACAGTCTCAATAAAATTGAAGTAATATGTTTTATCTACATAAAGTTATCTTTATATAGTAAAATTCGAAATAGTTTACGAATTATTCAGTTTTTAACAAAAACTGTCCGCATGCTCCCGGTTCTCCTCTACCTATTTCGAGACATGACACGAAATAAATACCACTTTTATTAAAGTGAGGTGTACTTAAAACGAGGTCTGCCTGTATAAGTTAAAAAAATTAAAATGGCTAATATTTCATAATTAATGTTCCTGATTTAATTTATATAGTTTTCAGCAAAGTAGGTATGTCTTTGCGCATCTAGACTGGACTTTAAAAAGAGACGTGAAATACTGACCGAGTTCTGCAATAATAAAAACATAAAATATTTCAGTTACTCCTAAATTTATTGTAGAAAATATTGCACCCATGAAGAGAAAACTTGAGCTGATATTTTAGGGTGGACATACATAAAGCGTATTATTGTGAGGGAGAAATATTAGTACAATATTGTGCCTATCTATCATAATTATTGTATATCTGTCAGATTATTAGAAACTGCTTGAATAACAGTAATTGAAATCATAATCGATTTAATTACTTAATTAAATTTAAGATTAATTATTTATTTGTACGAGTTCATAAACTTCATTTTGTCTCGTTAGAAATAGAATATTTTCATTTTGTATATATATTTTACTTCGTATATTTTGACTTTAAAGTAAGTATTTTCATGTGGAAAACTACTGGGAAAAATATTTTACATGTCTAGTACAATATTACATGTCTAGTAAGATATTACATGTCTAGTAAGATATTACATGTCTAGTAAGATATTGCATGTCTAGTAAGATATTAAATGTCTAGTACGATATTACAATTTCATTCAAAATGTAACAATGATATGAAAAATTATAACAATAATAAGAAACTAAATAAACATGATTAACGTTTAAAACACAGGCTTGTTTAAGGGAATATTAAATAAATATTACTAAAAATATGAAATTGAGATTATATATTATTACTGGAAGTATTGAAATAATATATTATTACTGAATATATGAAATAATGGAAATTAAGTAACGATTGTTGCTTCGACATCAATTTCTTTTGGGGTAGTATTTGGTTATATTGTGTGCACGAGGTGCATATCCTTCAGAGACTCAAGATTCCTTGGTTATTTCGAAGATACGGGGCTTGTACGGTTTGACAAAAGAGGACATCACAGGTCTCCCAAATATTCTATAGAAATGTGGAATGCATATATTCTTTTAAAGAAATTATACTAAAAACCAACAATAATGTCAAAGGGTGGCATAGGGCTTTTAATGAACAAATGACTTCGTTATATCAAAATATATGGACGTTTTTGTACTGCATCAAGCAAGAACAAAAACACAACGAAATCAAAATTGAACAATTAGTTGCAGGGGAAATGCCTATCAAGGGAAGGAAGGTCTACACTCAAACTGCTGCTCGTTTACAAAGACTAGTGATGCCTACAATGCAAATTTCGATATCCTAGAATATGTAAGAGGCATTGCACAAAGCACATTATTTCAGTTATTATTTTTTTAATTATTACTAGAGCTAGGACATTGGGGCACTTAAGAAAGAGCAGTAGTATAGCGGTCAAAACGAGCACTTGTAGCGCTATAAATTTGCAGTACGAGCGATAGAAAAGAGCATTTGGGGCACTTATCGGGGCATTTGGGGCACTTATCGGGGCATTTGGGGCACTTATCGAAGCATTTGAAGCACTTATCAGTGCATTTGGGGACAGTTATTGGTGCATTTGAGGCAGTTTTTGGAGTGTTTCATGCACCGAAAGAAAAAGCGTGTTACCTATCAAAGTAAGAATTTTAACGAGGTTTTGTTTTTTGAAGAGTTTTTGGATGAAATATACACAAGAATTATCTTTAATTTTTATCGATAAATAATTCATTTTGAAAAATCATTATGTAAATATGTAAGGCTCAAAAGTATTGTGCAATACTTGAAAAAACATAAGAAAAAGAACAATAAATGTTGAAACCAAAACGAACGTATGCAGTACATATAATAATTGGAATCTATATCGAGTCTATAATGTTACAGAAAATTCTAGCATCACATGTTGTTGAAGTTTTGTAAGAATGTAAAAGTTAACCCATATTAACAAGATAAAACCATTACTTCTTTAACATTTTTTTGACCCTTCATCGTCTATCTGAGACCACATATTTCAATAAAAAGAATAATCTCTACTTCTGTGGAAGTAACAGGGGCACTAGCATAGCGGGAAACATCTTAGGGAGTCAATTCGGGAAATATTTCAGTCTGGTTTCTTCACTACGCCTTGCAAAACATTCAACCCTGAATTTACTTTCTCAAACAAATGTACGAAAAAATAAGGTATGTAAAATAAAACAAAGATATTTGTAACTAAAATAGATATGAATTACGTGAAAATCTAGGGTTACTATTAGAATAGTTACACCTCTTTTTAATTTTTATAGAACTTTTCTAATCAAAGAAAATGTATAAGAAAAGGGTATCAAAATTAAATCATTAAACAAATTGAACAACAATACATTAACTCATTAAGTGAATATAATCAAATTAATCAATTCATGACTAGATTGATGGTAGACATAGAATATATTTGTTAATCCATATAATTTAAAGATGTCATTGTTAGAGCTACATGGCCCTTATAGAACGGATATTTTTTGACCGAGCTTTACGAGCTCTACCTGTAATATGATTTCTCTTCAACATTTGAAATTAGTTAACTATCAAAAAATAAATACGGATACAATTTCATTGACTGTACCTAGGCAATAGGACACAAACACATACCCTGGTATTTCACTGAAGTTATCTCTCCATCAATATCAAATTCGTATTTTAATCTATTTTTAGTTTAAGTATATTTATACGAACTAATTATTGGTAATATGAAGGATGGGGAAAGAAATGTATGAATTATTAATGTTACCTAAATAAACAGTTTCAGCAATCACTGGTAGATAACTATGTGAAATTAGTTCGATCATTCACGTTTAAGTTGTCCACCCGTTAAGAATGATACTGTTATTTGACTTTACTCAATCTTGGAGCGCAGTAGAAATCAACCAGGGCGTTTATAGCGTTTGGAGCATTATGAGCGCTAGTGGCATTTAACTTATAAATGCCCCAATGTCCGAGCCTTAATTATTACAATGCATTGTTTCCAATTAGTTTTTATTTTTGTTATTTGTAGTCATTTTATTGCCATAGATACTCATAGATTGAATATAAGAGGAGTTTTTTTAGACGTAATGTAAAAATTATTTGAATATTTTTTCTATCCATTATAATAATGCATCCAGTTGTCAAACCTTTTATTAACCTTAAAGGTCCTCTCCAGGCTCCGGGAAAAAAATGAGTTTATTACATAATATAATAGAACTAAGGTCTACGATCATTATTCCGCAAACTGCATACAATTTGGTTCAGTATATATTTTATTATTTGCTTTTAAAGTTTTTTAATACTATGTGAGCAACAATCGAGCGAATCTCCAACCTGACGCTGAGAAAGAAGATTGTACACTCTTTGTTTTGATTTCAAATTCAGATTAGCCTCGTTGATTTAAGTAATAAACAAATTTGCTTGGAGAGGACCTTTAATGAAAATGAAATATCAATAAACAAAACTTGAATTAAAATTTACCTATATGCGGTGAATTGTTGTGAGGAACTTTCCATGCGGTGAGAGTGCGAGAACTTTCCGGCGGTGAATTGAGGGCGAGAACTTTCCTGTAATCTTTTATAATAGTTTAGATTATTTGTTTATTAAAAAAATCATTTTACTTTTGAAATGGAAAAGAAAACCTTTCAAATTGGGCATTTTCATATACAGCATGCAATTTATATTTATATTATTTTTATATATAAATAGTGATGTAGTATACGCTGGGAAACCCAAATCACGCGAAGAGTTGTGCTAGCGGCGAGTCGTCATCCAGTATTAAATGTATTAGATCTTATTGGGAAAGGTGATTGAGAACATATATTGTTTAAAAATAAATATGACAAATAAACAAATGGAAATAAAATGCATTGTGTAGAAACTTGAGTAAAATATAATAGTTACGTTTCATAATGTTTGAAATTAGAAATCTACCATTAAAATCCTTCCTTACATTTGATATCATTCTTAGAATACTATTCAAAATGTTTCTCAATGATTGGATTAAAATAAGGTGCAGGTGCATATAAAATATCTTTACTCGACTAAGTTTACCTCATCAAATTTTTACCATTTGTTAATCTATCGTCAATTCCACAATCTGTAAAACTACGAACCCTTTCTACAACTTAGTTATTAAAGTGAATAAATGGAATTGTTTGTGTTTTCATGGGCACAATTTTATGAGAGATAAAAAGCATTTTACTTATATTAGAAATATTTGGAGAGTTTATTAAATTCAGCCATTTAGGTAACGTGGTAATAAAATTATTCATATAAATATAAGACTATCATATATAAAAACTACAATAAAATACTGCATCGTTTGGGAAAAGGGTATAACTAAAATCATTTTCAGTGTCTATACATTACAAACATCATTAAAATAGAAATTTTAACTATTTCATTTGATTTAGTAAAGACTGAATGTAGATCTTTGGTTTAAACTTTTGTACATGTATTTAAATTTTGAATTGAAATGAAATATTTAAATATACTACATACTGCAGTTTGTTACCTATAGGCATCTAACTTTTAAGTTTATTATAATTTGTTCTTAATGTGGTAAAGTATATTTATTAAAACGTTCACATCGGGTCTTTCCCAGAATAGCGGCGCGAAATATTTATTTAATATATTTATATTTAATATCATTATTTATTATTTTATTTGAGTCACAATATTAATTTTAAACTACCTGTAGCTATCTATAATACAAACAGGCACGGATTAAAGTAGTTATTTAATCCCTATGTATCACTGAAGGATTGAGAACTTTGAAAAAACTCGTGTTTTCATTGAAATTACTTAAACAACATAGATTTTTTACATGAAACTGTAATGTAGTTTGTTGTATCCGCTAGTTTTTTGTACTTCATGATTCATCAATGACCTGGCAGGGGATATACAGGGTGGGGCGTAAGTTTGGAAGCAAATGAAAGTGCATATTATAATCCAATGAAAAATATATTTAATAATTTACAGTTATGTATTATTACATAAGGGTTTTAAGAATTCAAAAATCATAAATTTATTCAAAATGTCCCCCCTTGTTTTTAATAACAGCCTCAAATCTCCTCCGAACTCCTCCTACTGCGGCACGCAACTGTTCTTGTGAAATTTCCTCCCAAGATCTCTGGAGCGAACGCTTTAAATCATCCACACTGCGATGGAATTTACCACAGACCTTTGATTCATGGATGGACCATACCGAAAAGTCCATAGGAATAACATCTGGGGAGCAGGGAGGCCACATTTCTTTGGACCAAAACCGTGGAAGATGGTCATGGCTCCAGTTTTGAGTGACATTTGCAGTATGTGAAGTCGCGCAGTCTTGCTGAAATGTCCATAGAGTGTCATTACCGAAGTGATCCTTAGCTGACTCCAACATTGGCGTCAAAATATTCTCAATATAACATTTAGCATTGATTTTGGCGCCTTGTTCCACAAAAATTAAAGGAGATCTCCAAGTTTCTGAAACGGCGGCCCAGACTATTACTGAAGCAGGTTTCATGGTTCTGTGGACAGTTTTTTGGTTGTATGGGATGTCTTTTGCACTTTTACCAATTATTCTGTCATTCCTCCGGTTGTGAGCCATTTCCACTGTGAAAATTTTTCTGTCAGACCAAACAATTTCACCAGCCGTGCCAGACTTCAATTCTCTAAGAAGTGCTTTGCTTCTCTCCAATCTCTTTTTCTTTACAGCTTCTGACAGAATCTGTCTCTTTTGGAGGGTGAAAGAGGTCATCTTTAGGTCTTCTTTGAAAACTCTTCTCATTGTTCTGGGACTCACATTAGCTGTTTTGGCTAACAATCGTATTGACCTTTTCGGGTTCCTCCTGATCTTCTCTCTGGCACATTTTATCAGTTGTTTGGTGCGTTGTGAGCGTGGTCTACCACTTCTTGGACGATCAGTCAAGTCTCCTCACTCATTAAAACGCTTCACACACTTCCAAACAGTCGATCTCGCTATTGAGAGAGTCTTTGAAATGACGGAATCTGACTTCCCGGCACGGTGTAGAGCAATAAAAGCTTCTCTTTTGTCTGGGACTCACATTAGCTGTTTTGGCTAACAATCGTATTGACCTTTTCGGGTTCCTCCTGATCTTCTCTCTGGCACATTTTATCAGTTGTTTGGTGCGTTGTGAGCGTGGTCTACCACTTCTTGGACGATCAGTCAAGTCTCCTCACTCATTAAAACGCTTCACACACTTCCAAACAGTCGATCTCGCTATTGAGAGAGTCTTTGAAATGACGGAATCTGACTTCCCGGCACGGTGTAGAGCAATAATGGCTTCTCTTTTGTCTGACATTTTTGAAATGACTAAATTTTTGTAAAAAATAACACTGCCACGTCATAATGTAGTGTCTCTACTATAGTTCAAACCCTATCACCTACTTAGGAACTTATTTTTAAGAAATATATTAATGTTTGAAAAATTGCTTCCAAACTTACGCCCCATCCAGTACATACATCTAATATTTCCAGTTTCCATGATATTTTCCACTATTGATATATGTGTAATGGGGGCCGTGCACCGCCCCTCATACCCCCATTCCTTTTTATAACGAAGTGTATTGCTGAGTTCAAGAAATCTTAATGATCTAATTTACATTTTATTAATTTGGTATCTATGATACACATTTAGTATAAATATATTACTAAATATTTTGTGCCGTTATTCTGGGAAAGACCCTTCACATCTACAGTGTTGTAGGCTTTTTCAAATATAAAAATAAGATGATAAAGCATAGTGTAAAAATTCTAAAATTGTATCCGTGGTTATAACTGTTTTCTTAAAACCATATTGACTTCTATTTAAAATATTTCTATTTGTCATTAAAATTAGATAAGAACAGTAAGAGCTTTCTGATGATGTTAACGCATTTTCTTTCAAGGGGACCGACCGTACATTAAAAAATCTCATAATTTTATCTTTTATTTTATTTCGTAAATAGCTACCTATAATAACCTTTGTGGGAAATATCAGAGCTCTTATGTGACGATAACCCACAGGGGAGAGGGAGAAAGGGAGTGGGGCGAGGCGAAGGTAAGTGAGGCGCTATGCGTTCTCCCTAAAAACTATCTCTCAGCCACTGATAAATGATAATTCGTAATAATGAATTATCTCGCCATATATAAATTAGTATCTCTCGTGCTGCTCAGAGCGCACACTCTCGGTCAGAAAAAGGAATTAGCTTCAGTTACCCACAGACCAGTAAAGTAGAAGATGTTCCAATACTGCGTAGACACCACTCCACAATAATTTGAGAGGAGAGAGACCGCGCAAAAATGAGAACCAATCAGAGACGGTAAGTGCGTGACGTCACACAAATTGAGAGTTATTAGGGGGAACTAATTTTAATATTGTTCGTTTTCTATGCACTCCATTTTGAGGGGAGACTAAAGCAAAACAATTCTGAATGTTGTGAACAACCATTATCGCAGTAATGTAATTTAAAGTTTCCATTTATTTGATAATATAGTGAACATTACCTTGAATATACAATTTTTCTCATTTTTTCTTATTAACAGTGAAGACCATATAATTATACAGTATACATAATGATTTACAACACGAAATAAATTCTTTTCACAGTATGTTAATTAAAAATTAATTTTATTTGAAAGGTATATTTATAGCATATATTATTGAACATCAATTGGCATCACAGATTAGTGAAAAATAGTTTAGGATAAAAGTAAGCATTCGAATGATTATTTAAAATGCTATTGGTAGCTAATAGGTATTTATTGGAATAGGTATTAGTTTTCTGTCCCAAGATTTCAGCTGTTATTTTTAAACTTATAACACTATGAAGTTATAGGTATGCATTGATTGAAATAGTTTGAAGTATACATGCAACTCTATAAGATTAATGACTGTTGACTTTCAAGAGCAATAATAACAGACAATCTTTTCTTCCTATATTCTGCAGCGGAATGTTTGGTAAATTGTTTTTTGGCGTGAACACTGAGCAACAAAACGGAACAAGTTCAAATTATAGAAAAATGAATTATGAGATTATATATGAATATTTACCATCACAAAAATATAATTTTCGCATTAGGAGATACCACAAGCATAAAATATACCTAATAATAACATTAAAAAAATGCAATAGCGAATGCAGTAAGAATGATTAAAACGTCACGAACTTACCATTTTGACGTGCCATCAGTCGCTAGATATTTAAAAGGACTGTATTGAGACATATTCTACTTTACTGGTCTGTGAGATGCCCTACTCCTTATACGAGTGAGATGCTACTTGTCGGATTACCAAACACAGCAATAACTTTGAACGCTATTTTCTGGTACTTCTACAAAGTTACAAATTTTGTTATTCAAAAGCCTAACGCTTTTACAATTTTGAAACTAAGGCATTTAGGTTTTCTGTTTTCGATTCTCCAAAAAGTTCTCTGCAAAATGCTATAAGCGTTTTTTTTTCACGAAAAAATAATATTTCGAAAACCAATTCGAAAATAAAGATTCGCTTACAGGCTTTTGTAGAAATCGAAATTGCGCTTCGAATGCAAAAATCCGCAAAAGCCGTAGGTTTAAAATTGTCGAAGCCTTAGGCTTTTGGAAAACGGTTCGAAATTTGAATAACTTGTTTTCTATGGAGATTATTTTTATTTCAAAAGATATATTTTATAGATAGATTAGATTATTTTTCAATAAAGTTTTTGGCAAATATATGTAAAATAATTGAACTTTATAAAGAAAGTGTAAAGAAATCTACCCAAATTACAACAGACCTGGATCCTAAATCTCTTTCATCCACTATAGGGGAGGATGGTCATCAATGGGACAAAAAACACAGAAAGATTGATATTTCATTTACTATGGGCATAATATGAAAAATAAAAAATCCATGTGTAATATAGATATTCCTTTATAAAATGAAACCAACTCGAATGCTATCACATATTCTGTTGACTAGAAAAAAATTAAATAAAAAACAAAAAAAATTGTCCCATTGTATAACAGCACTGGTGAACAATGGGACATGCCCTGGTGAACGATGGGACAGTTTATCAAACTTGTATATTGTTGAGGTTATGGTAAAATTTCAAGTTCGAATTATCTCTTTATGTTGTCCCACACTTAGTTAGTTCATATAATATCAGTTTAATGTCCTCTAACTTCACCGAAGCCATGTCAGGAACATTTGGAAAATTAAGCTCATTGCACTTGAATCTTCGCCAAACATCAATATTTCGTATTTATCTTTTTCATGCTTTTGGTCAACAGAATACGTGTTAGAAGTCGCCTCAAATTCTACAAGTGCATAAATCTTCATTTTCAGCATTTTCGGTGGAGATTTGAGTTCTTCAGACGAATGGATCAGTTAGATTAAGAGTTATATACCAGACGAAGAACAATAGTTCACAGGCCATCTACGTCAGATACTTTATGAAGTGATTTCGAAGGCCTTATCCTTAGTGGCACCAGCAAAAAGCTCTTCTTTCTCTGGTGTATCCGTTGCAATCATGCTCCGTCTTTTTCTTTTATTAGTGAAATTTGTTCTCTATGTAGTGCTTTGTGATGACCTCAGATTGCTAAAGCCCTTGAACATGATCGAAAGTCACGCTTCAACTGGAAGCTCTGTTTCTACAAGAAGCCCTGAAGCTACAGTTCACGTTATTGTATCAAAAAAATAGATATATTGATTCATATGGAGTAACTAGACAGTTTGGTTGACAATAAGGCACTGTCCCATTGTTAACCAAATTTTCTGTCCCAATGATCACCATGACGCCATTTTGAAAATATATGGGTATAGCGGCTCAACTACAAAAGTATAAAGGCGATCCTTTCAAATGATCATATTTTACATATTACTTAATATCATGTAAAAATGCCGTAAGCATTATAAGTTAAATTTACCGATTTATAACAATTGAAACAAAGTACGAAATATTTAGTTTTATCACCCCTAAAACACGTTTTCGCTTTTACACAGGGCTGACTGCACCCCAACCGCTGAATGCAATGCGAGTGAATGCACTGAAGTGTGCCTAATTTACCACTAAGATTTTGTTAAAAATTACCTTCAAATAAAAAAGTTATTCAGCATGTCCCATTGTTCCCGGTGTCCCATTGATGACCACCCTCCCCTACGTCTTATGTTCAAAACCCAGATGTCTAGGTATAAAAATTATAATAAACAATATAGCCGAAGATACTATACTAAAATAAGATACACTACTCTCGACAATTTCAATTTTCTCTGTCACCTGGTTTCGAAAGCAGGAACCATAATTAAATAGTTAGGAGACTGGCACTAGACAGAAATACCGACAAAGAAAAAGAAGGTGAAGTCACTTGGAATGCGATTTGAGTCTGTAGCTCAATACTAGCTTTTCTGTAGCTTGATACTAGCTTTACAGAATACAGCTATTAGCTACTTTATTCTATACAGTTTTCTCTTTTTATTCATTTTGTTAATTTGTGTATATTACGAACAACAATATAAAGTTAGTGATCTATGATTTTCATTCATTCCGTAATTGTAGAAATCTGCCGACAAATAATAATTATATATATTTTACCATATCGATTTTATTGTGATAAATAGTTCATATACCTATATTTTTATATTAGAATTTACTCTGTATAGTTCATCAATTTCAATCACTGTTGGTGAATACACAATCGATCGTAGTAGACACAAATCTAATTATTATTGAATATCATCAGAGCTGAATTCAATAAGTGCTTTCAGTATTAGGTATATGCATATATAATTATATACAGTATGGACCACAAATATGTTTCCGCTTTTTCAAATACTTGTAAATCGTTAGCCAATGAACGAAAAATCTGTATCTTTGTCTTTTTTTCTCCGCCTTTTCTTGTACTATTAACAGGTAAAAACAATTTTGAACTAATGGACATAGTTTCAGAACAGGTTAGCAAAGAGTGAGGGTGACTATTTTTGTCATTGCGCGAAGGTTATTCTTAGAGCTAACTCTGTGATTTTACTTACTAAAAGCCAGTGAATAAAAGTAAAAAAAAAATTATAATGGTAGACAATTGAATACAGGGTGTTTACACTTCTTCCTTGGAAACTATTTGGAAAAAGAATAAATTCAGTGACATTTTGATCTCATTGAAGTTTTCACAATGAATATTCGTTCTTCGTTTGTTCATTGCATGGTTAGTGCCCGCTACTCACTTGCATTTTTAACACCGTGGAAAAAAGCTCTTTAAAAATATTTACGCATGCGTTTTTTACCACTGTTTTTTTACATCAGCAATAAAAAAAACGCAAGTTTAAACTCATTTTAAGAGTTGCAGTTATGACGTCACGCACACAGCATACCTCGATTGTCCTTAACTATATTTCAATTCTAGTTCCCGCTTTCGAAACCAGACGGCTTTTGAAACCAGAAATTGGCGAGAGTGGTGTATCTCATTGTAGTATAATATCTTTGATATAGCCCTACAAATTATCTACTGAGCAATTCACTAGGAAATAATCCATCAAAGTGATTAGTGTATATTTGTATATAAAAATGTAATATATAATTACAGTATTAACTGCATTATACTTAACCTATTTTAATAGTGGATTTATGGTTTATTTCTGTTTCAGGTGCAATCATTTTCATCATTCACCAGAGTCTTTCAGATTGATGAACTTAGATTTGGTATTCTTTTAAACTCCTAATAATAAATAGCATACACATAATAATTCAAAAGCCATATATCAGTAAGAAGTTAAGTCTCTAGGGACTATGAAGAATCCGTCTTTAGTTTCAATTAATACAATCATCTAACACCGAGAAAATTGATACTGAATATAAATATTAAGAGTATTTTTTCAATTAATTGACTTGATCCATTCGCCAATTTGTTTCACTGTTAATTTGTATTTCAGGCATTGTACGTTCACTATTGAGGTTACTTGTATTTATTGGGGAAAAAGAGAATAGTGTTCATTACCAAGGAATTAGTGAGTGGATAATAGTTTCTTGGCTCATACTATACTAGCAGTTTCACCGCCGCGTTTTAATAGTAATTAAATGAATGGAAGGCGGTAGCAACGTTAATATAGTATGCAAATTTGATTTCCATTCATATTATCGTGATTAATTGAAGACGCAGAAACAGGGCAGTGAAAACGCGGCGATGAAACTGCTGGTATGATATGGGCCTAAAAGGAAAAGAGCACCAGTGGACATTGGCTGATGGATAACTGAACATAATACTTTTTTACGTTTGGTGAATAACTCTAGCGATGTTCTTCATAACAGCGAGCAGTGTTAAATAAAGATAAACATGATGAAAAGAGAAGGCAATCCAAAATATAACATTTAACCCTTTCGAGCAGACCTCTTTCCAGAGTTAATTATAAGTAATAATGAATTTCTTTAATAATATTTATGTATTTGTACCTTATTTTAATCTATTGATAGAGTTTATTTCAAACTTGTGATGGGACTATATGTCCCACCAGTTGTGTACATCATAGACTATTGGGACAATATATCCCAATAGAAAATGAATGTTACTAGTAGGACATATTAGCCCATTCGGCACGAAAGGGTTAAGTAAACGTCACAGCCATCTCTTTAGAGCAGCCGGAGGTTTTTACAGGTGATAAAGTTATTTATTGTCTACGAAGTCACCTTTATACCACCGTGGGTGACTATGCTCATGGATGCAGAAAAGTTACTCTGCGAGTAGCGTTTAAACTTACCAAGGAATGTGACGAAAAGAGAAGAGTTTCGGTGGCTGCATTAACGGATGGAAAAGGTGATAGTAAATGAAGCCTACCTAACACAAAATCTAAGACCTGGTAGATGAAGAGCATAACCATATTGCGCTATCCTCAAAAATAGCTAGTAGCGTTAGAAAAGGAAAAAAAGGTAAAATCGAAACTACAAGAGTTCGGGTGCAACCCCCCTTCTCTTCCATTCACCACAGACAGCTTCAGGATAGAGCCACTGAAAGTCGATTTATCGTAAAGTGAACACATTAAAACAGATATACATATCTTAAATAATTTTATTAAATAATTACCATGGCAATATAGTGCTATTTCTAAAGAATAAAACATAATTTTGTGAATACAAGCTATTTATTCCTATTGTTATTTTTAATTTCTAAAGAAGCTTTAAATACTTTAAAACAAGACAAATGACATCTTAACTAGATCTCTAAAATTGTAGGCTCTTTTTACACGGGTGATTAATTTGTGGATTAACTCAAATCAACAATCAACAAATTCGATATCTTAATAATAGAAGCATTTACAATTAAATTAAGTCATTCTAAAACAAAGTATGTAACAAACAAAAATAAAAAGTAAGCAGGAATGTCTAGATCCAATTTTCACCAGGATCTCTTATTCTATCCAGGGGAATTACAGATGCGTAGTAACATACGCATGCGTTGTGATCGTTGATATAGTTCTCCCTTCTTGCGCCAAAAGTAAGTTGTTGGAATATGACGTATCCTCTGTAGCAAACCACTATATTTCTATTTCGCACAATAATTCCCACCTGGAACGGATGCAGCTGACGATCAAGAACAACGTAGTCATCGGTCTCTTGGTAGGGAACCGAAAAGTTTTGGAGAGGTATCGAATTTGTCTCCAAGAATTCTATAGAAATATTATTAGACTGCCTTCTTAGGATTTCTCCTGAATTCAAATCATTTGCATTTCTGAAAATAGATGTTAGAAATACCCTTTCTACGACTTGATCTCTTAGATCCATAACTGTGGACAGAGACTCGTAGCTTTTGAAATAAGTAGTCGTTCTACAACTACGAATAAAGGTAAGTCCCATATAAATTTGATGGTAAAGGAAACACCAATGGTGTAAGTATTCGAAATATTCTCTCTCTAATCGAAATGGGTAATTTCTTTTTTGAAAGATTATTATATTTGAGTGTTCAGGTACGAAATGAGTATCATGAATGAAGTTTGCAACAGGTTGAATTTGAAGCACTTCAATATTCTCCAGTAAATCCTTTCTATTTAAAATAACAGATCTACGTTCTACCGAAGGCTCTCCGGATGAATCCTTTTTATTTGCATGTGTGCCATTATCAGATCCACTTCTCAGAGATTCAGATTTCACATTTTTGGCAGCATTCTTTACATACTTTTCTACTTCGATTGTCTTAATTTCATGACTTGATGGCTCAGTTTCATTTATTTCATTACCATTATCTAAATCACTTTTCTTAAACTTCTTCGCCGATCTACCTCCATCTGAACACTGATTACTACTTCCAACTGAACTATCAACTTCAATATTTTCAGATGCTCTTCTAACCTGGCTGCTTGTTCCAGCATTAGATCTTCCTTCATGCGCTAATTCAGCATTAAAATTCTCGCCATTTCTAACTCTGTTAATTAAATTGTTAAAATTTCTTTCATTTCTGCTAATGAAATCCAGAACTTCATTTTCTTTCCAATTAGTCATTTCTTTGATAGTGAAGGCAAAATCATCTCGTATTGGAACACAACATTGCCTAATTGGCCCTCCAATTCGTCCAAACGTGTGAGCAGAATCTGTTGTTGGAAGATTGACTATTCTGAGGTAAATTTCTACTCTCCTTTTATTCTCGACATCAGATATTACCAATTTATTTGTACAAGATGCAGGACCCGTTAATGTTTCTAAATCTGAATCAATTGTATCAGTCGAGCTTCCAGAAAATGATTCGTCACTACTGTTTTCATCCTCTTCGTGAGCCCATTCTCCATCTCCATCCTCCGGGCGAGCCCTTTCTCCATCTCCATCCTCCGGGCGAGCCCTTTCTCCATCTCCATCCACCGGTAGAGCAATTTCTCCATCCACCGGTAGAGCAATTTCTCCATCCACCGGTAGAGCAATTTCTCCATCCACCGGTAGAGCAATTTCTCCATCCACCGGTAGAGCAATTTCTCCATCCACCGGTAGAGCAATTTCTCCATCCACCGGTAGAGCAATTTCTCCATCCACCGGTAGAGCAATTTCTCCATCCACCGGTAGAGCAATTTCTCCATCCACCGGTAGAGCAATTTCTCCATCCACCGGTAGAGCAATTTCTCCATCCACCGGTAGAGCAATTTCTCCATCCACCGGTAGAGCAATTTCTCCATCCACCGGTAGAGCAATTTCTCCATCCACCGGTAGAGCAATTTCTCCATCCACCGGTAGAGCAATTTCTCCATCCTCCGGTCGAGCAATTTCTCCATCCTCCGGTCGAGCAATTTCTCCATCCTCCGGTCGAGCAATTTCTCCATCCTCCGGTCGAGCAATTTCTCCATCCTCCGGTCGAGCAATTTCTCCATCCTCCGGTCGAGCAATTTCTCCATCCTTCGGTCGAGCAATTTCTCCATCCTCCGGTCGAGCAATTTCTCCATCCTCCGGTCGAGCAATTTCTCCATCCTCCGGTCGAGCAATTTCTCCATCCTCCGGTCGAGCAATTTCTCCATCCTCCGGTCGAGCAATTTCTCCATCCTCCGGTCGAGCAATTTCTCCATCCTCCGGTCGAGCCCCTCCAATTTCTATTACATTTTCTTCCATATCAAGTGCGTCGTCCATCATGAGGTTTGTCTCTTTACGGTTAAAGGAGAAATCAATAGGACCGTATGCTTTGGAAGGATTAAATTATTCTGATGTTGGAGTCATTAGGAGAGAAGGAGTAATTGCCTTTGAAACCCTTCAGCTGTGGATTATTTAGATACTTAATTATGATACTTAATTACGATACTTAATTACGATACTTAATTACGATATTTCTCTGGAACAAAACTTCCAAGAGAAGAGTTAGGTGAAGGTATAAATAAAATAAATTTTGCTAAAATCTAAAACTTTAAAATGTGTAAGTCTGGAATAAATGAAGATTATCGCCAAAGTAAATACTCTTAATTTATTGAGTGGTTGTAAAACTAACTAGAATCCTTATTAATTTTTTTTCTACGTATTTCAGAGTTTTTATTCTTCTATTTTGGTGTTTCTGGCAATCAAAATGGGCAGTTTTTTTAACTTTAAAAACTCCGAACACAAACACGGAAATAGACAGTTGGTCGAAATCAATCAGGTACTTTGATAATCTTTAAGATCTGAAACTATGATTTATTTATATTTACTGGAAAAGTGTCCTCTATGCAGATCAGCGTTCGTTGAAACGATTCATAATTTAGTTTATTGGGAATTTAAACTTAGTATGTTTTCTTTAACAGCATTTCAAAGAAACGCTAATAAAGGTAAACAATCTTTTTAAGGAAAATCTTATAATATTTAAATAACTTACTTATATATATACTGTAATAATATACATATAATGTACAAAGTAATTAGGTAGGTGCAACTTTAACTATTCTATGATATAGGATAGTTACACCTCCTTTCATTTTCTATAGAACTTTTCTGATCAAAGAAAATTTATATGGAAAGGGTAACTAGATCAAAATACTTAAATAATCTGAAACAATACATTAAGTGTTAATTGTAATTTTATAAATTGTAATACCTGTGAATATAATAAATGTTTGACTAGATACTTGGTAGACTGATAAAAAATATGTTAAACAATATAATTTAAAGAGGTCGTTGTAGCGATCTGCAGTCTAGCATAACGAATAATTTTTGTTCTTTGTAGGGGTGGATATTCAAAGATCGTCTGACGTATAAGAGCTTTTCATGTAATCTAGTTTACGTGCACTCGTGAGAGTGTTTTCAATTACGTGAGAGAAATCTGCTAAAGAGAATGAGGTGTTATATACTATTTAAATACAATATAGGTAAATTTTTTATTTTAAATACATGTAAATTATTAATTATAAGAATATGCTAATAGTGAGAAGTCATATTTTAACTAGTGAACAATGCCATCGCGAGTTTGTATTTAGATAATTACCTACTTGATAGCTGTGTATTAAATAAATAGGTATCACATGTCAAAGGGGG
>CANNZV010001693.1:0-135143 GCA_947561585.1 Caprella mutica
GTATCAAGAGACACTTAATGTATCAAGAGACACTTAATGTATCTAGAGACACTTGATGTATCAAGAGACACTTAATGTATCAAGAGACACTTAATGTATCAAGAGACACTTAATGTATCTAGAGACACTTGATGTATCAAGAGACACTTAATGTATCAAGAGACACTTAATGTATCAAGAGACACTTAATGTATCTAGAGACACTTAATGTATCAAGAGACACTTAATGTACCTAGAGACACTTAATGTATCTAGAGACACTTAATGTATCAAGAGACACTTAATGTATCAAGAGACACTTAATGTATCAAGAGACACTTAATGTATCTAGAGACACTTAATGTACCTAGAGACACTTAATGTATCTAGAGACACTTAATGTATCTAGAGACACTTAATGTATCTAGAGACACTTAATGTATCTAGAGACACTTAATGTATCTAGAGACACTTAATGTATCTAGAGACACTTAATGTATCTAGAGACACTTAATGTATCTAGAGACACTTAATGTATCTAGAGACACTTAATGTATCTAGAGACACTTAATGTATCTAGAGACACTTAATGTATCTAGAGACACTTAATGTATCTAGAGACACTTAATGTATCTAGAGACACTTAATGTATCTAGAGACACTTAATGTATCAAGAGACACTTAATGTATCAAGAGACACTTAATGTATCAAGAGACACTTAATGTATCTAGAGACACTTGATGTATCAAGAGACACTTAATGTATCAAGAGACACTTAATGTATCAAGAGACACTTAATGTATCTAGAGACACTTAATGTACCTAGAGACACTTAATGTATCTAGAGACACTTAATGTATCTAGAGACACTTAATGTATCTAGAGACACTTAATGTATCTAGAGACACTTAATGTATCTAGAGACACTCAAATGTATCTAGAGACACTTAATGTATCTAGAGACACTTAATGTATCTAGAGACACTTAATGTATCAAGAGACACTTAATGTATCTAGAGACACTTAATGTATCTAGAGACACTTAATGTATCTAGATACACTCAATGTATCTAGAGACACTTAATGTATCTAGAGACACTTAATGTATCAAGAGACACTTAATGTATCTAGAGACACTTAATGTATCTAGAGACACTCAAATGTATCTAGAGACACTTAATGTATCTAGAGACACTTAATGTATCTAGAGACACTAAATGTATCTAGAGACACTCAAATGTATCTAGAGACACTTAATGTATCTAGAGACACTTAATGTATCTAGAGACACTTAATGTATCAAGAGACACTTAATGTATCTAGAGACACTTAATGTATCTAGAGACACTTAATGTATCTAGATACACTCAATGTATCTAGAGACACTTAATGTATCTAGAGACACTTAATGTATCAAGAGACACTTAATGTATCTAGAGACACTTAATGTATCTAGAGACACTTAATGTATCTAGAGACACTTAATGTATCAAGAGACACTTAATGTATCTAGAGACACTTAATGTATCTAGAGACACTTAATGTATCTAGAGACACTTAATGTATCTAGAGACACTTAATTTATCCAGAGACACTTAATGTATCTAGAGACACTCAAATGTATTTAGAGACACTTAATATATCTAGATAAACTCAAATGTATCTAGAGACACTCAAATGTATCTAGAGACACTTAATGTATCTAGAGACACTTAATGTATCTAGAGACACTAAATGTATCTAGAGACACTCAAATGTATCTAGAGACACTTAATGTATCTAGAGACACTTAATGTATCTAGAGACACTTAATGTATCAAGAGACACTTAATGTATCTAGAGACACTTAATGTATCTAGAGACACTTAATGTATCTAGATACACTCAATGTATCTAGAGACACTTAATGTATCTAGAGACACTTAATGTATCAAGAGACACTTAATGTATCTAGAGACACTTAATGTATCTAGAGACACTTAATGTATCTAGAGACACTTAATGTATCAAGAGACACTTAATGTATCTAGAGACACTTAATGTATCTAGAGACACTTAATGTATCTAGAGACACTTAATGTATCTAGAGACACTTAATGTATCTAGAGACACTTAATTTATCCAGAGACACTTAATGTATCTAGAGACACTCAAATGTATTTAGAGACACTTAATATATCTAGATAAACTCAAATGTATCTAGAGACACTCAAATGTATCTAGAGACACTTAATGTATCTAGAGACACTCAAATGTGTTTAGAGACACACAAATGTGGGTGGTGGAGTAATGATCTACGCACGATGTCACCTTCTTCCAGTACTCAAACCCATTAACTCACCACATGAGATGATAGGGATTGAGATAAGGTCAAGCGTCACATTTCACCTATACCTTCTCTACAGACCACCACATCAGACTAGAGCCAATGATCTTGATCTCTACGCTGCTTTGACAGATCTCCTGCAGGATGAAACGGCCGTTTTGTTAGGGGACTTCAACTGCAGAGTGGACTGGAGCACGCGTATTTCAGATGGTGAAGGGGAGAGATTGATCGAATTTGCAAACGATAATTTCCTTACCCAGATGGTGGAGACTCCTACTAGAGGCAGCAACACACTAGACTTGGTATTTGCTACCGATACAGATCTCGTTTCTGAGGTCTCAGTTGGTGAATGCCTAGGTACCAGCGATCACCATGCCGTATCCTTCAGAGTGGGGGTCAAGGTAGAGCAAGAGCAGATCTCTCAGAGGAGCATACTGAACCTAATAAGAGCAGATTATAAGAGTTTTATCCGTAATCTGCAGGATCTTCCTCCCCAGCCCCCAAGTTCACCTGATCAGATGTGGCGGGGATTTAAAACAAGCTACATCTCTATCCAGGAAACTTGCATTCCGCGTAAGATGATGGGGGGTTCCAGGAAGGTTAATCCTAAATGGTTCCACAATGATCTTGGCAGAGCGATTAAAAGGAGAAAACTACTCTACGCCTCAGCCAGGTCAAACCCTACATTGGAAAACCAGAGACTGCTTTTTGATCAGCGAAGGCTGGTCAAAAGACTAGTGAGGCAAGCTAAAATAGCGGAAGAACACTGAGTTGCGTTCGCATGTAAGGACAACCCGAAAGAGTTCTTCGCGTATGTAAATAGCAGAAAGCCCACTAGAAACCAAATAGGGCCCATCAGGACGAGTCAAAGAGTGTTGGTAGCCTCGGACTCGGAGATAGCAGCTGAACTTAACAGGTATTTCGTCAGTGTGTTCTCTAGGGAGGACGTGACTAATACCCCTGACCCTGTTATTATCCATGATGGGCCGAGGGCACTGACTGAAATCGTCTGTACTCTTGAAGAGGTAGAAGTTAAACTTGACGGGCTAGACCCGAACAAGGCCGCTGGACCTGATGGGTTTCTGCCGAAGATTATGAAGACCAGATTGATCGCGCATATGCAACCATCCTCAATGTGGGAGGTTCCTGACGACATGAAGATAGCAGATGTGGCCCCAATCTACAAGGCTGGAGACACCACGACTAGCAGCAATTACAGGCCGATCAGCCTGACATCGGTTCCCGGCAAGTTGCTAGAGTCAATCATTAAGGACAGGGCTGTTGCTCACCTTGAAGAGCACAAACTCATAGGGAAAAGTCAGCATGGTTTTCTTCGTGGGAAATCATGTCTGACTAACCTATTAGAATTCTTCTTCTACGTCTTTAATGAACATGACAGAACCAGAGTAGTTGACATCGTGTATCTGGACTTCAAAAAGGCCTTTGACAAAGTACCCCACGGGCGGCTTTTAGTCAAGGTAGAGGATATTGGAGTGAGAGGTCGCGTCCTACAATGGATCAAATCGTGGCTGAGCGGCAGAAGACAGAGAGTTGTGATCAATGGAGTAGCATCTGGTTGGGGCTCCGTAACCAGCGGAGTTCCACAGGGATCTGTCCTTGGTCCACTGCTCTTTATCATCTACATCAACGATCTAGAGGTGGGGCTCGTCAGTAGAATTTCAAAATTCGCTGACGACGCGAAGATTGGCATCAACGCCGCGGATCCAGCTGCCGTCAGAGAACTCCAGGGAGACCTGTTGAGAATTGGAGACTGGTCGGATTCGTGGCAGATGCCTTTTAACGTAAATAAGTGTAGAGTGCTCCATGTGGGTTCTCGGAACCTTGAAGCCAACTACACTTTGCTCGGGGCCCCTATCATGCCTACTGATGAACAAAGAGATCTTGGTATTCTGATCACCCGTGATCTGAAGTTCTCCAGACACTGTTTGGATGCTGAAGGGAAGGCAAACAAGATCCTTGGATATATAAAGAGAAGACAGTTTACATACCGAAATAAGGAGACTGTACTCACCCTCTATAACTCCCTAGTAAGACCACTATTGGAGTATGCAGTCCAGTTCTGGTCGCCGACACTGCGCTCAGATGTCAAGCGACTGGAACAAGTACAAGCTCGGGCCACAAAGCTTGTGCCAGAAATCCGGTTTAAGGGCTACGCTCGAAGATTGGAAGATCTAGGTCTTTTTACTGTAGAACAGCGGCGTATGAGGGGTCACCTCATAGAGAGTTTTAAGATCCTTAGGGGATTCTCTGAGGTTGACCCCCATGACTACTTCCTTTTGTGCCAAAACGCCACCCGTAACCATGGGTAGAAGGTTGTTCCACCTCGGTTTGGCACTACCCAACAGGAGAATTTCATACTGATGAAAGTCTGCAACCTCTGGAACAGACTTCCAGCTGAAATTGTCAACAGTCCATCAGTTGACTCTTTTAAAAGACGCCTGGACGGGATTCTCCCTGGGCTTGATTGCTGAGCTCAGGGTTTATCCTGACCTCTTTTCTACCTAGTGTAGAAAACACATTCTGCTCTTCTATTCTGCTCTTCTATATTTGATGAGAAACACTGGCGCCTTTACGTGGCGAGAGAGATCAGTTCACACCTTGCGTCGTGTCACCGTCTCAGGGACTGCCTTCAGGCGGCCCCTGTGAGGGGGGCAATGACTTGCGGGTTTGACTGACCAAGTCCAGGTTAAAACTACTAGTAGCCTATTATTGCACCAAAAAACTGTCTTCCTACGCCTGGTGGAGGTTCTTCCTTCGTCAGGTTTGGGAATACGGTTTGAAGTGCATGGGCTCCAAGTGAGGATTGATGGAGAGAGATTTACCATGCTCCGTTAGTGACCCTACATTGAGCAGCGCAGCTGGCTGTGCACAGGGGCCTTCCTTGGATGAGCATATTGTGCTTTTTGAAGTTCCCTTTATCCTTGTGACTCCTTGTGACAAATGTATCTAAAGACACTTAATGTATCTAGAGACACTCAAGTGTATCTAGAGACACTCAAGTGTATCTAGAGACACTCAAATGTATCTAGAGACACTTAATGTATCTAGAGACACTCAAGTGTATCTAGATACACTCAAATGTATCTAGATACACTCAAATGTATCTAGAGACACTTAATGTATCTAGAGACACTCAAATGTATCTAGAGACACTTAATGTATCTAGAGACACTCAAATGTATCTAGAGACACTCAAGTGTATCTAGAGACACTCAAATGTATCTAGATACACTCAAATGTATCTAGAGACACTTAATGTATCTAGAGACACTCAAATGTATCTAGAAACACTTAATGTATCTAGAGACTCTTAATGTATCTAGAGACACTCAAATGTATCTAGAGACACTTAATGTATCTAGAGACACTTAATGTATCTAGAGACACTTAATGTATCTAGAGACACTCAAATGTATCTAGAGACACTTAATGTATCTAGAGACACTCAAGTGTATCTAGAGACACTCAAATGTATCTAGAGACACTTAATGTATTTAGAGACACTCAAGTGTATCAAGAGACACTCAAATGTATCTAGATACACTCAAATGTATCTAGAGACACTTAATGTATCTAGAGACACTCAAATGTATCTAGAGACACTTAATGTATCTAGAGACACTCAAATGTATCTAGAGACACTTAATGTATCTAGAGACACTTAATGTATCTAGAGACACTTAATGTATCTAGAGACACTCAAATGTATCTAGAGACACTCAAGTGTATCTAGAGACACTCAAATGTATCTAGATACACTCAAATGTATCTAGAGACACTTAATGTATCTAGAGACACTCAAATGTATCTAGAAACACTTAATGTATCTAGAGACTCTTAATGTATCTAGAGACACTCAAATGTATCTAGAGACACTTAATGTATCTAGACACACCTAATGTATCTAGAGACACTTAATGTATCTAGAGGCACTCAAATGTATCTAGAGACACTTAATGTATCTAGAGACACTCAAGTGTATCAAGGTAGTCTTCTTCAGGCATATTATTCAGATAGAAGGAAAGACACATTATACATACTACCAGTCCATCACAAACTAGCCCAGGTAGTTTAGAGGATTAATTGACTCAGTCATTCTAGGACAACTGTGAGTCACGTTCACGTCATCTTTCAAAAGTTTAATTGGTACCAGAAAAAAAATTACGGATAGCATTAGCATACCAATAGCTAATGCATTGCGATGCTTTGCTAGAAAGTGAATAATATACACTGACTATTTCTCTCTTTGTAATAAGCCAGTTAATATAAATAATTCCATACCTATAACTGATAGTTCTCCACTTGAATACGTACATAGCAATACAAATTCCTCTATATTCATTCACCCTATGTCGAACTCTGAATGTGCTTCCATCATATTGTCCTTAAAGAATAAGAAAAATAATATTAAAATTGTCTCTTGTATAGCTGTTAAATCTGTTAGTTCTGTAATTTGTAAACATTTTGATAGGATTGTAAACTTGTAGGTCAATAGTGGAATTATTCCTGTTGTACTAGAGAAAGCTACATTTGTACCAATATTTAAAAAGGGCGACTCTACTGATCTTTCTAATTATCGGCCTATATCTCTTCTTCCTCTCTTCTGTAAAATAATTGAGAAGTTTGTTGCTCGGAGATTAGTTGTTATATTTGGATAAATTATCGGTACTTACATTGGACCAATATGGTGTTCCACTGTTGACGCTCTCGTAGACTAATAGTAATTGCATTAGTAGCATGTAAGACAAGTACATCCGTTACATGCTATTGCATTAATAGCATGTAAGACAAGTACATACGTTACATGCTATTGCATTAGTAGCATGTAAGACAAGTACATACGTTACATGCTATTGCATTAGTAGCATGTAAGACAAGTACATACGTTACATGCTATTGCATTAGTAGCATGTAAGACAAGTACATACGTTACATGCTATTGCATTAGTAGCATGTAAGACAAGTACATACGTTACATGCTATCAGTGCAATATAGAGTTCAAAAGGTATAGCTTTGCATCCCCTCGCTATCAATTTGCCGTACCTTCAAAGCGTAACTCTCTGCCATACCCTCTCCTTATGGCAGTACAATAATTGGTTCGTACCATTGAAGCTTGGCTCTATTACACTTTATTTCGCTATAAATTCACAGAGATCTGCCTTTGATGTAGAGAACGTATGTAGCTAACTCTTGTTTGAAGTCTCTATTTATATCTCAGAGATAAAGGCTCCACTTGAGTAGGAGAAAGGATAGCGCGATCTTATAGAGGTGTTAATCCGATAAACTGGCGCTACTTGTCTTTGCTGCATTATCAACAGCATTAGTCTGTGGCAATCGGATTATATACCAGTTATAATAACACCTTCAATTATTTCAAGAAACATTGTTAAATGTCTGTCGTTGCTGCAACATAATTAACATGTTAAAATAATTAAGTAGCGATCCAAATCTCTCGAAAGTTGTGGTAATTTAACTCGCATCACGCCGCATCCAATTATCATCTTTGTTTACTTAATTATTAATCAAAGTTTAGGATTATCGTATTGTCACTCAGTGGATTATCTTAAAAACTAATTAATTGAATTTAATAAAGAGTATATTATCGAATATGACAGTCAGAACATTTTAGTTTGCTGCACCAAAACTAATTTGTTTTAATTAAATTACAGGCAACGACACCACAACGAGCTACTGGCAAGATCCAACGAGTTGTACAACCGTGAGTAAAGAGTGATATAGAAACATGAATAACATAGAATGTAGATGTGTGTCAATATGTAGGTGTGTATCAGTGTATCAATCTACACACAAAGAGTGAATCAATCTACACACTAAGAGTGTATCAATCTACACACAAAGAGTGGATCAATCTACACACAAAGAGTGTATCAATTTACACGCAAAGAGTGTATCAATCTACACACAAAGAGTGTATCAATCTACACACAAAGAGTGGATCAATCTACACACTAAGAGTGTATCAATCTACACACAAAGAGTGGATCAATCTACACACAAAGAGTGTATCAATTTACACGCAAAGAGTGTATCAATCTACACACAAAGAGTGTATCAATCTACACACAAAGAGTGGATCAATCTACACACAAAGAGTGGATCAATCTACACACAAAGAGTGTATCAATCTACACACAAAGAGTGTATCAATCTACACACTAAGAGTGAATCAATCTAGACACTAAGAGTGTATCAATCTACACACTAAGAGTGAATCAATCTACACACTAAGAGTGTATCAATCTACACACAAAGAGTGTATCAATCTACACACAAAGAGTGGATCAATCTACACACAAAGAGTGTATCAATCTACACACTAAGAGTGGATCAATCTACACACTAAGAGTGTATCAATCTACACACAAAGAGTGGATCAATCTACACACAAAGAGTGGATCAATCTACACACAAAGAGTGGATCAATCTACACACTAAGAGTGAATCGATCTACACACAAAGAGTGAATCAATCTACACACTAAGAGTGTATCAATCTACACACTAAGAGTGTATCAATCTACACACTAAGAGTGGATCAATCTACACGCAAAGAGTGTATCAATCTACACACTAAGAGTGAATCAATCTACACACTAAGAGTGAATCAATCTACACACTAAGAGTGAATCAATCTACACACAAAGAGTGGATCAATCTACACACAAAGAGTGGATCAATCTACAAACAAAGAGTGAATCAATCTACACACAAAGAGTGAATCAATCTACACACTAAGAGTGTATCAATCTACACACTAAGAGTGAATCAATCTACACACTAAGAGTGTATCAATCTACACACTAAGAGTGTATCAATCTACACACTAAGAGTGTATCAATTTACACACTAAGAGTGAATCAATCTACACACTAAGAGTGTATCAATCTACACACAAAGAGTGTATCAATCTACACACAAAGAGTGGATCAATCTACACACAAAGAGTGGATCAATCTACAAACAAAGAGTGAATCAATCTACACACAAAGAGTGAATCAATCTACACACTAAGAGTGTATCAATCTACACACTAAGAGTGAATCAATCTACACACTAAGAGTGTATCAATCTACACACTAAGAGTGTATCAATCTACACACTAAGAGTGTATCAATTTACACACTAAGAGTGAATCAATCTACACACTAAGAGTGTATCAATCTACACACAAAGAGTGTATCAATCTACACACAAAGAGTGGATCAATCTACACACAAAGAGTGTATCAATCTACACACTAAGAGTGGATCAATCTACACACTAAGAGTGTATCAATCTACACACAAAGAGTGGATCAATCTACACACAAAGAGTGGATCAATCTACACACAAAGAGTGGATCAATATACACACAAAGAGTGGATCAATCTACACACAAAGAGTGTATCAATCTACACACTAAGAGCGGATCAATCTACACACTAAGAGTGTATCAATCTACACACAAAGAGTGGATCAATCTACACACAAAGAGTGGATCAATCTACACACAAAGAGTGGACCAATCTACACACTAAGAGTGAATCAATCTACACGCAAAGAGTGAATCAATCTACACACTAAGAGTGTATCAATCTACACACAAAGAGTGGATCAATCTACACACTAAGAGTGAATCAATCTACACACTAAGAGTGAATCAATCTACACACTAAGAGTGTATCAATCTACACACTAAGAGTGTATCAATCTACACACTAAGAGTGTATCAATCTACACACTAAGAGTGAATCAATCTACACACTAAGAGTGTATCAATCTACACACTAAGAGTGAATCAATCTACACACTAAGAGTGTATCAATCTACACACTAAGAGTGAATCAATCTACACACTAAGAGTGTATCAATCTACACACTAAGAGTGTATCAATCTACACACTAAGAGTGTATCAATCTACACACTAAGTGTATCAATCTACACACTAAGTGTATCAATCAACACACTAAGAGTGTATCAATATACACTCTAAGAGTGTATCAATCTACACACTAAGTATATCGTCACACTTTGAAGAGAATCAGAACATAAATTGATAGGAAAATATTTCACTATGATTCTATAGGCAAATAATATCTATTTATATAACCCTTATTATCATAAGACTTACTTTAATATATTTCACATTTCTTCCCCAACTCAGGCCATTAATGTGTGTTATCCTAGTCCAGTAGAGTAATATTCGTGTTATCTCGTACAGTAGAGTTTAGCACGCGACTTTATCGGATACATTCACCTTCTGCATCGAGAAATATTTCCCTCCCAATTTCTTTTGTGTAAGTGTGCTGCAGATCAAAGCCTGTCATTCTGTCACGCAACAGTCTCTGGTAGTCCACACAACATTTCTTCCTTTGCCTCACATAATAAAATATTCGGGTACAGAAATAGAGGCGTGCATTTATTTAATTAACTAAATGCTCCTCTCTCTGCCTTACTAATACAGTTATGTTCTAGTTTTATGGCTGTCACGCTACACGGCAAACCAGTGAAGGGTTCATCAGACAACAATACTCGTGTGTCGGAGATTTGAGATTCCACCCCATTAACAGGTTCGTAAAACTAAGGCTGTAGATCATTACAAAGTTCTTGTAAAATGTTTAAGATGAGCACCTTTCAATATAGAATTATCTATAATCAAACTAAACATAATAATCAATTATCCCTCACCTATAGGTTCTGTACCTTCAAAACAAAAGTTCCTGATCTTCTCTGCAACAGCAGAGCCGAAGAACAAACCATTATAGGTACTGATGAGATCTACCTGAGGAAAAGATCCAGCATCCCCAATATTGGGGAAAAGAATAAAGATAGGAGGGAATCGAGTACCTCCAGCACTAGTGGTTACATCAGAGGAAGACCTTTCAGATCTTCGTCAAGAAGTGGCTTCAGGACTGAAGAAACGGATGTCATCGGCTCTGACACAACTCTACGAGGTGAGTCAGTCTTACTCTTAATGGCATTTAATGAATAGCAGCTGTCTCTGCGATAAGACAGCTCACTAAGATCCATTTGTTGACATAGTATCACATGGTGAGAGACATGTAGCATGTCTTATTCTTGCATTGGCTGTATAATATTCCTAGTTTCATTAATATAATATAGTCAATTTCAGTAAATATTATATACACATATGTATGTCATGGACTCGAGGTTTAGAATCTGAAGCATGAGTTATTTCCTTGCCGTTCGAATTTATGAAATTCGACATTAGATTAGAAATATCATACAATCCAGAAAATCACTGACAGAATATATAAACAAACTTAGTCTACTCTCATCTACCTTCTTGCAGAATTATTTTTCAATTCCAAATGAGATTAATAAAAACTGTTATCTCGATTGATTTAATATCTATATGATTAAATTGACCATCAACAATTGTCAATTTTATTGTATATAAACAGATGAGCGTGATTGTCAATGTACAGCACTTAAATTGGTAACTATAAAATTAATAGGGTTCACTGGAACTGGATCGAATTTTTATTGCATTACAAATAACAGTTTTTGTGCATATTTGAAAAAGCATTCCTATCCAATTGATTGATATGAACATTTTAATGTTAGTCGTTTCTAAACTTTTGAAATTAAGTAGTTAATCAATGATATAAATTTATCTAACATTACATAATCATACTCAAAACATGACAAAAAGAATGGGAAATCGATATCATTCTATCTTTCATCATTCTGATAATATCTTTCATCATTCTGATAATATCTTTCATCATTCTGATAATATCTTTCATCATTCTGATAATATCTTTCATCATTCTGATAATATCTTTCATCATTCTGATATCATTTCATCATTCTGATAATATCTTTCATCATTCTGATAATATCTTTCATCATTCTAGTGCTATTTGTTCATTATTCCACGAAGTAGCCTTTAACATTGATGTAAAATGTTCGTAAGCTTCCTCCAAGGTTGATGTAACACTTAGAATGAGAAACAGAAGAGCCAATAACATTGCTAGCTGCCAGCTTTCATTTAAGCCATTATTGAGAACCAATACTTAGGCTTGCAGATGTCATTCTATTTCGGGAGAGAGAAACAAAAAGGGATTCACTTGTTGTGAGCATCAAAGGGGAATACTCAAAATACCGATTGAAATTCTAACAGAGACCACTCGAGTCTTCCAAATGAACTCCAATCAGTTTCATTGAAAAGAAGCAATGGTGTGAACAGCTTCAGAATTTATTGCTCTTCTATTATGGTCTACTAGATTAGATAAATCAAAACATATGTTCTTGGTTATGTCTTATTTCTGTGACACATAACAGGTACAAGTTATTGAGGTTTATATTTGAGTTGGTAGGTGTTCAACCTCAATGGCTCTGATTGTTACACTGGTGCCTCTTTTTTCCTGTGTTGTGTTCTGTCGTATGTCAGGGAGACGTGGAGAAGAATAATAGGTTCACTATTCGTGAGTCCTATGTTCAGTGTACAGGTTTGAAACAAAGGCCTTTAAGTCAGTGTTAACATCAGTCAGCATCGAAACACCAGAAGGTGTGAACTAGCTAATAGACGCAGTGTTCAACTGTCTATAGGAACTAGTGTCTACATGAACGAAAGAAAGAATCTCAGGAATGAGCCGTTTGTGAATGAAAATGTTTGTGAATATCAACACCAAAGTGAAACTTTCTATTTATTTCTGTGTTAATGTGCATAAAGTTAATTTGCACTATACATTCCATGCGATGTCAGTTCTCCTGTGCACTGCTTATTAGTCGTTTCCTCAGTAGCATGTCGTGAAGAGTTTAATATCATTTGTGATTGTTTGAATGTAATTACTAGGTTAGTTAGGCAATTAGAGTTTCAGTGGCGGGTGTGAAGGCTATAGGCAGAATGTTGGTGTGACTAATAAACTCTGCTAATGATTAGTTACTGGAAAACATCACAATTAAATGTTGGCCAAATTCTTTAGTTGTTTATTTGGGTGTGATTTTGTAATTCCAAGATTCAAGAAGAAATTAACTGAAAAACGCTTGCAATAGTTTACACTGAAAATCTTATCAATTAGCTTTCCTCTTTGGGAAAAGATTTTAAAAACTCTCATTATAGTCGATTACACAGAACAGAGAAGCATCTGACTCTTAACCGCTTATAATAGAGGGGGTGGTGTGAACTTTCTACCTTTGGAGAGAAAGTGATGTTGAAGACGTTGTGAACCCTTTCCATTTCTACATCTTTCTATCTCTACATCATTCCATTTATAGATCTTTCCATTTCCACATCCTCCATTTCTCAATCTTTCCATTTCCACATTTCTCCATTTCTCAATCTTTCCATTTCCACATCTCTCCATTTCTCAACCTTTCCATTTCTGTTTCAGAATCTGGCCACAAGTTCACCACTCGGTCTCTGGATGATGTGGATGACATCTCCGCGCTGACGCAGGCGCTCAGAGAGCAGCTTCTGCGCGCTCCTTACCCCGCTCAGTCGCCTGCGAATGTGGTGCGACACGAGCAACTGCAGGCGATGCCGGAGGAGAAAAAGGTGGAGGAGTAGAGAAAGGAGATGAGTGAGAGGGAAGAGAGGAGCTGAATAAAGAATAGTGAGAGTGATGTGCAGAACCTAATAACAGAAAATTAGAAGATATCATGGAATAAAGAAAAATATTTCTCATCGTTTGCTAGATGTGCACACAGAGCAATATTAAAATAATAATGACTAGGCATAACTTAATGCGTCAGAGAGAAAATATATATTACTAAATAAGAAGTAATCTATATTTATATCGAATTTCAATCGATAAATAGTATAATTTATGAAGATTTGAATGAGCTTTAAAATCAATGGATGCGCATTAATTATGGTATTAATTTATTATTATTTGAAGAGTAGTCAAGCTGTTTGTTAAATGTCACTTTGTTATTTTAATGTTAATATGCTTTATAAACTTATATATATTGTGAAGTGTTGTTATTTTCACCTAAATTAGTGTGAGTTCTAATTTATTGATTGAAAGATAATAAGATAATAATTAATAAGTTTGATTTAAGGGTTCATTATCTTCAGTAAGTAATACTAATTATAATAATGGATATTAATTGATTAACATTTCACAGTTTCGAAGCTGATAATTCATACAAATTAATTTCATGATTTAATATTCACTTAGTGGTATGTACACAAAGTTTTGAAACACATCCTTAATTAGTTCAGGTAAATTGAGAGAAGGTGAATGAACATTAGCTGAAGAATTAAATAATACCTTTAATTTATTATAATTAATGTCGTGAGAAGCAATTGTAGAAAAAATATGTTTGATATTATACAGTGTATGGATTATATAATGGAAATAGGAATAAAGGAAGAGGGTGATAGGTAAGGTGAATGTGAAGGGGGGGGGGTGATAGGTAAGGTAAATGTGAAGGGGGGGGGTGATAGTTAAGGTGAATGTGAAGATGGGGGGGGGGGGGGTGATAGGTGGGGTAAATGTGAAGGGGGGGGGGGTGATAGGTGGGGTAAATGTGAAGGGGGGGGGTGATAGGTAAGGTGAATGTGAAGGGGGGGGGGGTGATAGGTAAGGTGAATGTGAAGGGGGGGGGGTGATAGTTAAGGTGAATGTGAAGATGGGGGGGGGGGTGATAGGTAAGGTGAATGTGAAGGGGGGGGGGGGTGATAGTTAAGGTGAATGTGAAGATGGGGGGGGTGATAGGTAAGGTGAATGTGAAGGGGGGGGGGTGATAGGTAAGGTAAATGTTAAGGGGAGGTGATAGGTAAGGTGAATGTTAAGGGGAGGTGATAGGTAAGGTGACTGTGAAGGAGAGGTGATAGGTAAGGTGAATGTGAAGGAGAGGTGATAGGTAAGGTGAATGTTAAGGGGAGGTGATACGTAAGGTAAATGTTAAGGGGAGGTGATAGTTAAGGTGAATGTTAAGGGGAGGTGATAGTTAAGGTGAATGTTAAGGGGAGGTGATAGTTAAGGTGAATGTGAAGGAGAGGTGATAGGTAAGGTGACTGTGAAGGAGAGGTGATAGGTAAGGTGAATGTGAAGGAGAGGTGATAGGTAAGGTGAATGTGAAGGGGAGGTGATAGTTAAGGTGAATGTTAAGGGGAGGTGATAGGTAAGGTGAATGTTAAGGGGAGGTGATAGGTAAGGTGAATGTTGAGGGGAGGTGATAGGTAAGGTGAATGTTAAGGGGAGGTGATAGGTAAGGTGAATGTTAAGGGGAGGTGATAGGTAAGGTGAATGTTAAGGGGAGGTGATAGGTAAGGTGAATGTTAAGGGGAGGTGATAGGTAAGGTGAATGTGAAGGAGAGGTGATAGGTAAGGTGAATGTGAAGGAGAGGTGATAGTTAAGGTGAATGTTAAGGGGAGGTGATAGGAAAGGTTAACTATCTGTTCTCCATAACACAAAGGGATAAGTCAAATTTTTTCAGATGATATAATAAAGTTATTTTTTAGTAAATAACTTCAAAATAAACTTCGTTGCCTACATTTGATATTTCAAACTCTATTTTATAACAATTTAGACATAATATTTTTCACAGCAATTCATATGCAAGTGCCATTTAGTTATAATGGAAAATATTAGACATGAAAAAAACTTATGAGTTCATGATAAAAGATGTTATTTGCTGCCGCACAATATTTACCAGTGGAGACTCTGTAGTTTAAAGTGTGTGACGTACAATAGAAGAGTTCTATGAAATGAACTCAAAGTCAGTTACACAGAGTTACTATAAGGAAATAGAGAGCAATGAAATCATAAGGAAAATACGGGGAATACACACGATAGCAGAGCTACAACCAACACAGTAGATAGTTATTGATTGGTAGAGCACGTGGTGACCTTAGAGCTAATTGAGGTAGTTAGTGAGTACAGTCACCTTCTGTATAGTTAGTGAGTACAGTCACCTTCTGTGTAGTTAGTGAGTACAGTCACCTTCTGTGCAGTTAGTGAGTACAGTCACCTTCTGTGTAGTTAGTGAGTACTGTCACCTTCTGTATAGTTAGTGAGTACAGTCACCTTCTGTGTAGTTAGTGAGTACAGTCACCTTCTGTGTAGTTAGTGAGTACAGTCACCTTCTGTGCAGTTAGTGAGTACAGTCACCTTCTGTGTAGTTAGTGAGTACAGTCACCTTCTGTGTAGTTAGTGAGTTTGTTTGTTTTAATTTGCACTTTTTATAAATTTATGTTTTGAATAACCGCTGATGATAACTATAGCTATGTACTGGATGCACTGGATGCACTATATGCAGTGGATGCATTATATGCACTTTATGCACTATATGCACTTTATGCACTATATGCACTGGATTTACTATATGCACTTTATGCACTATATGCACTGGATGCACTATATGCACTGGATGCACCAGTGCATATGTCTAAAAATGTTGGATGAATCCTTTAAAAAAATGTTGGATAGATCCTTTACCATATTTATATTATCTACTGTATGAATTATAAAAAAAATCTCCACACAGTGACTCACTACTCACCACACAGTGACTCACTACTCTCCACACAGTGACTCACTACTCTCCACACAGTGACTTACTACTCTCCACACAGTGACTCACTACTCACCACACAGTGACTCACTACTCTCCACACAGTGACTCACTACTCTCCACACAGTGACTCACTACTCACCACACAGTGACTCACTACTCTCCACACAGTGACTCACTACTCTCCACACAGTGACTCACTACTCACCACACAGTGACTCACTACTCTCCACACAGTGACTCACTACTCTCCACACAGTGACTCACTACTCTCCACACAGTGACTCAGTACTCACCACACAGTGACTCACTACTCTCCACACAGTGACTCACTACTCTCCACACAGTGACTCACTACTCACCACACAGTGACTCACTTCTCTCCACACAGTGACTCACTACTCACCACACAGTGACTCACTACTCTCCACACAGTGACTCACTACTCACCACACAGTGACTCACTACTCTCCACACAGTGACTCACTACTCTCCATACAGTGACTCACTACTCTCCACACAGTGACTCACTACTCTCCATACAGTGACTCACTACTCTCCACACAGTGACTCACTACTCTCCACACAGTGACTCAGTACTCACCACACAGTGACACACTACTCACCACACAGTGACTCACTGCTCACCACACAGTGACTCACTACTCACCACACAGTGACTCACTACTCTCCACACAGTTACTCACTACTCACCACACAGTGACTCACTACTCTACACATAGTGACTCACTACTCACCACACAGTGACTCACTACTCTCCACACAGTGACTCACTACTCACCACACAGTGACTCACTACTCTCCACACAGTGACTCACTACTCTCCACACAGTGAATCAGTACTCACCACACAGTGACTCACTACTCACCACACAGTGACTCACTACTCTCCACACAGTGACTCACTACTCACCACACAGTGACTCACTACTCTCCACACAGTGACTCACTACTCACCACACAGTGACTCACTACTCACCACACAGTGACTCACTACTCACCACACAGTGACTCACTACTCACCACACAGTGACTCACTACTCTCCACACAGTGACTCACTACTCTCCACACAGTGACTCAGTACTCACCACACAGTGACACACTACTCACCACACAGTGACTCACTGCTCACCACACAGTGACTCACTACTCACCACACAGTGACTCACTACTCTCCACACAGTTACTCACTACTCACCACACAGTGACTCACTACTCTCCACACAGTGACTCACTACTCACCACACAGTGACTCACTACTCTCCACACAGTGACTCACTACTCACCACACAGTGACTCACTACTCTCCACACAGTGACTCACTACTCTCCACACAGTGAATCAGTACTCACCACACAGTGACTCACTACTCACCACACAGTGACTCACTACTCTCCACACAGTGACTCACTACTCACCACACAGTGACTCACTACTCTCCACACAGTGACTCACTACTCACCACACAGTGACTCACTACTCACCACACAGTGACTCACTACTCACCACACAGTGACTCACTACTCTCCACACAGTGACTCACTACTCACCACACAGTGACTCACTACTCTCCACACAGTGACTCACTACTCACCACACAGTGACTCACTACTCACCACACAGTGACTCACTACTCACCACACAGTGACTCACTACTCTCCACACAGTGACTCACTACTCACCACACAGTGACTCACTACTCACCACACAGTGACTCACTACTCACCACACAGTGACTCACTACTCACCACAGAGAGATGTGATGGAACTACTCTCCTCGTGGACAAATTTTTTCGTCACAGCTTCCTCCATTATGTGTTTGACCTGAAAAAAAAGAAAAGAAAATTATTTGTAACTAAAGTTATCGAGTGGTGAGTAATACATTGTACTGTAATAATAACCCACTACTCCAATACAGTGTACTGTAGTACACCAATAACCCACTACTCCAATACATTGTACTGTAGTACACCAATAACCCACTACTCCAATACATTGTACTGTAGTACACCAATAACCCACTACTCCAATTCATTGTACTGCAGTACACCAATAACCCACTACTCCAATACATTGTACTGTAGTACACCAATAACCCACTACTCCAATACAGTGTACTGCAGTACACCAATAACCCACTACTCCAATACATTGTACTGTAGTACACCAATAACCCACTACTCCAATACATTGTACTGTAGTACACCAATAACCCACTACTCCAATACAGTGTACTGCAGTACACCAATAACCCACTACTCCAATACATTGTACTGTAGTACACCAATAACCCACTACTCCAATTCATTGTACTGTAGTACACCAATAACCCACTACTCCAATACATTGTACTGTAGTACACCAATAACCCACTACTCCAATACAGTGTACTGCAGTACACCAATAACCCACTACTCCAATACATTGTACTGTAGTACACCAATAACCCACTACTCCAATACAGTGTACTGCAGTACACCAATAACCCACTACTCCAATACATTGTACTGTAGTACACCAATAACCCACTACTCCAATACAGTGTACTGCAGTACACCAATAACCCACTACTCCAATACATTGTACTGCAGTAATAACCCACTACTCCAATACAGTGTACTGCAGTACACCAATAACCCACTACTCCAATACATTGTACTGTAGTACACCAATAACCCACTACTCCAATACAGTGTACTGCAGTACACCAATAACCCACTACTCCAATACATTGTACTGCAGTAATAACCCACTACTCCAATACAGTGTACTGCAGTACACCAATAACCCACTACTCCAATACATTGTACTGTACTACACCAATAACCCACTACTCCAATACATTGTACTGCAGTAATAACCCACTACTCCAATACAGTGTACTGTAGTACACCAATAACCCACTACTCCAATACAGTGTACTGCAGTACACCAATAACCCACTACTCCAATACATTGTACTGCAGTAATAACCCACTACTCCAATACAGTGTACTGCAGTACACCAATAACCCACTACTCCAATACAGTGTACTGTAGTACAGTACTATTACAGTTCCAATACTAATCAATTACAGGTAGGGAGTAAGTAAGGTAAAATAGAAAGTTATAATAAATAGGAGCTTTGTTTCACTAACCCAATCAGTCCTAACTAAGTTATCGTGCATTTGGCAGGACTGAAATGTACCAAATAAGAATAGAAAACAACTGTAATAGAAATATAAAAAATATAAAGTAAATACTAAATTAGAGAGTCAATTATCTTCCAAATGATTTATAAAATAATACACAATTCTAGATCATCTCTAGATTATACAGTAGCATTATAGTATAGATACACTGGTAACACCATTGGTACACTGGTAACACCATTGGTACACTGGTAACACCATTGGTACACTGGTAACACCATTGGTACACTGGTAACACCATTGGTACACTGGTAACACCATTGGTACACTGGTAACACCATTGGTACACTGGTAACACCATTGGTACACTGGTAACACCATTGGTACACTGGTAACACCATTGGTACACTGGTAACACCATTGGTACACTGGTAACACCATTGGTACACTGGTAACACCATTGGTACACTGGTAACACCATTGGTACACTGGTAACACCATTGGTACACTGGTAACACCATTGGTACACTGGTAACACCATTGGTACACTGGTAACACCATTGGTACACTGGTAACACCATTGGTACACTGGTAACACCATTGGTACACTGGTAACACCATTGGTACATTACATGTACATTTGATGAGGTAATAATATGAATAATGTAAGTGAAAGTGAATGAATTTAGTTCAGTCGTCTGTTGGTAAAGTTGTCTGTTGGTAAAGTTGTCTGTTGGTAAAGTTGTCTGTTGGTAAAGTTGTCTGTTGGTAAAGTTGTCTGTTGGTAAAGTGTCTGTTGGTAAAGTTGTCTGTTGGTAAAGTGTCTGTTGGTAAAGTTGTCTGTTGGTAATTGAGTGGCTCTAAAACATTTAAGATAAACTGAAAAGCTAAGTTAAGGACAGTAATATTAAAGTGTAGAAATTCTGCAGTAATTATGTCGGTAAATATTAGGAAAAATTGTATGAAGATAAATAAATAGATTGAAAGAATATTGTGAAACTATAAGCTTGACTAATATAGTAATTAATGCTTCCCTCAGCTTCTCAATGCTTCCCTCAGCTTCTCAATGCTTCCCTCAGCTTCTCAATGCTTCCCTCAGCTTCTCAATGCTTCCCTCAGCTTCCTAATGCTTCCCTCAGCTTCCTAATGCTTCCCTCAGCTTCTCAATGCTTCCCTCAGCTTCCTAATGCTTCCCTCAGCTTCCTAATGCTTCCTTCAGCTTCTCAATGCTTCCCTCAGCTTCCTAATACTTCCCTCAGCTTCGCGATGCTTCCCTCAGCTTCTCAATGTTTCCCTCAGCTTCTCAATGCTTCCCTCAGCTTCCTAATGCTTCCCTCAGCTTCGCAATGCTTCCCTCAGCTTCTCAATGTTTCCCTCAGCTTCTCAATGCTTCCCTCAGCTTCCTAATGCTTCCCTCAGCTTCGCGATGCTTCCCTCAGCTTCTCAACGTTTCCCTCAGCTTCTCAATGCTTCCCTCAGCTTCGCGATGCTTCCCTCAGCTTCTCAATGTTTCCCTCAGCTTCTCAATGCTTCTCTCAGCTTCTCAATACTTCCCTCAGCTTCCTAATGCTTCCCTCAGCTTCTCAATGCTTCTCTCAGCTTCTCAATACTTCCCTCAGCTTCCTAATGCTTCCCTCAGCTTCTCAATGCTTCTCTCAACTTCTCAATGCTTCCCTCAGCTTCTCAATGCTTCTCTCAGCTTCCTAATGCTTCCCTCAGCTTCTCAATGCTTCTCTCAGCTTCTCAATACTTCCCTCAGCTTCCTAATGCTTCCCTCAGCTTCTCAATGCTTCCCTCAGCATCCTAATGCTTCCTTCAGCTTCTCAATGCTTCCCTCAGCTTCCTAATACTTCCCTCAGCTTCGCGATGCTTCCCTCAGCTTCTCAATGTTTCCCTCAGCTTCTCAATGCTTCCCTCAGCTTCCTAATGCTTCCCTCAGCTTCGCAATGCTTCCCTCAGCTTCTCAATGTTTCCCTCAGCTTCTCAATGCTTCCCTCAGCTTCCTAATGCTTCCCTCAGCTTCGCGATGCTTCCCTCAGCTTCTCAATGTTTCCCTCAGCTTCTCAATGCTTCCCTCAGCTTCGCGATGCTTCCCTCAGCTTCTCAATGTTTCCCTCAGCTTCTCAATGCTTCTCTCAGCTTCTCAATACTTCCCTCAGCTTCCTAATGCTTCCCTCAGCTTCTCAATGCTTCTCTCAGCTTCTCAATACTTCCCTCAGCTTCCTAATGCTTCCCTCAGCTTCTCAATGCTTCTCTCAACTTCTCAATGCTTCCCTCAGCTTCTCAATGCTTCTCTCAGCTTCCTAATGCTTCCCTCAGCTTCTCAATGCTTCTCTCAGCTTCTCAATACTTCCCTCAGCTTCCTAATGCTTCCCTCAGCTTCTCAATGCTTCTCTCAGCTTCTCAATACTTCCCTCAGCTTCCTAATGCTTCCCTCAGCTTCTCAATGCTTCTCTCAGCTTCTCAATACTTCCCTCAGCTTCCTATGCTTCCCTCAGCCTCTCAATGCTTCCCTCAGCTTCTCAATGCTTCCCTCAGCTTCTCAATGCTTCCCTCAGCTTCTCAATGCTTCCCTCAGCTTCCTAATGCTTCCCTAAGCTTCACGATGCTTCCCTCAGCTTCTCAATGCTTCTCTCAGCTACTCAATGCTTCCCTCAGCTTCTCTCAGCTTCCTAATGCTTCTCTCAGCTTCTCTCAGCTTCTCAATGCTCCCCTCAGTTTCCCAATGCTTCCCTCAGCTTCCTAATGCTTCCCTCAGCTTCCCAATGCTTCCCTCAGATTCTCAATGCTTCTCTCAGCTTCCCTCAGCTTCCTAATGCTTCCCTCAGCTTCTCAATACTTCCCTCAGCTTCCTAATGCTTCCCTCTGCTTCTCAATGCTTCTCTCAGCTTCTCAATGCTTCCCTCAGCTTCTCAATGCTTCTCTCAGCTTCTCAATACTTCCCTCAGCTTCCTAATGCTTCCCTCAGCTTCTCAATGCTTCTCTCAGCTTCTCAATACTTCCCTCAGCTTCCTAATGCTTCCCTCAGCTTCCTAATGCTTCCCTCAGCTTCTCAATGCTTCTCTCAGCTTCTCAATACTTCCCTCAGCTTCCTAATGCTTCCCTCAGCTTCTCAATGCTTCTCTCAGCTTCTCAATGCTTCTCTCAGCTTCCTAATGCTTCCCTCAGCTTCTCAATGCTTCTCTCAGCTTCTCAATACTTCCCTCAGCTTCCTAATGCTTCCCTCAGCTTCTCAATGCTTCTCTCAGCCTCTCAATGCTTCCCTCAGCTTCCTAATGCTTCCCTCAGCTTCTCAATGCTTCTCTCAGCTTCTCAATACTTCCCTCAGCTTCCTATGCTTCCCTCAGCTTTGCGATGCTTCCCTCAGCTTCTCAATGCTTCCCTCAGCTTCTCAATGCTTCCCTCAGCTTCCTAATGCTTCCCTAAGCTTCACGATGCTTCCCTCAGCTTCTCAATGCTTCTCTCAGCTACTCAATGCTTCCCTCAGCTTCTCAATGCTTCTCTCAGCTTCCTAATGCTTCTCTCAGCTTCTCAATGCTTCTCTCAGCTTCTCAATGCTTCCCTCAGTTTCCCAATGCTTCCCTCAGCTTCCTAATGCTTCCCTCAGCTTCCCAATGCTTCCCTCAGATTCTCAATGCTTCTCTCAGCTTCCCTCAGCTTCCCTCATCTTCTCAATGTTTCCCTCAGCTTCCCAATGCTTCCCTCAGCTTCCTAATGCTTCCCTCAGCTTCTCAATGCTTCCCTCAGCTTCCTAATGCTTCCCTCAGCTTCTCAATGCTTCTCTCAGCTTCCCTCAGCTTCTCAATGCTTCCCTCAGCTTCGCGATGCTTCCCTCAGCTTCTCAATGTTTCCCTCAGCTTCTCAATGCTTCTCTCAGCTTCTCAATACTTCCCTCAGCTTCCTAATGCTTCCCTCAGCTTCTCAATGCTTCTCTCAGCTTCTCAATACTTCCCTCAGCTTCCTAATGCTTCCCTCAGCTTCTCAATGCTTCTCTCAACTTCTCAATGCTTCCCTCAGCTTCTCAATGCTTCTCTCAGCTTCCTAATGCTTCCCTCAGCTTCTCAATGCTTCTCTCAGCTTCTCAATACTTCCCTCAGCTTCCTAATGCTTCCCTCAGCTTCTCAATGCTTCCCTCAGCATCCTAATGCTTCCTTCAGCTTCTCAATGCTTCCCTCAGCTTCCTAATACTTCCCTCAGCTTCGCGATGCTTCCCTCAGCTTCTCAATGTTTCCCTCAGCTTCTCAATGCTTCCCTCAGCTTCCTAATGCTTCCCTCAGCTTCGCAATGCTTCCCTCAGCTTCTCAATGTTTCCCTCAGCTTCTCAATGCTTCCCTCAGCTTCCTAATGCTTCCCTCAGCTTCGCGATGCTTCCCTCAGCTTCTCAATGTTTCCCTCAGCTTCTCAATGCTTCCCTCAGCTTCGCGATGCTTCCCTCAGCTTCTCAATGTTTCCCTCAGCTTCTCAATGCTTCTCTCAGCTTCTCAATACTTCCCTCAGCTTCCTAATGCTTCCCTCAGCTTCTCAATGCTTCTCTCAGCTTCTCAATACTTCCCTCAGCTTCCTAATGCTTCCCTCAGCTTCTCAATGCTTCTCTCAACTTCTCAATGCTTCCCTCAGCTTCTCAATGCTTCTCTCAGCTTCCTAATGCTTCCCTCAGCTTCTCAATGCTTCTCTCAGCTTCTCAATACTTCCCTCAGCTTCCTAATGCTTCCCTCAGCTTCTCAATGCTTCTCTCAGCTTCTCAATACTTCCCTCAGCTTCCTAATGCTTCCCTCAGCTTCTCAATGCTTCTCTCAGCTTCTCAATACTTCCCTCAGCTTCCTATGCTTCCCTCAGCCTCTCAATGCTTCCCTCAGCTTCTCAATGCTTCCCTCAGCTTCTCAATGCTTCCCTCAGCTTCTCAATGCTTCCCTCAGCTTCCTAATGCTTCCCTAAGCTTCACGATGCTTCCCTCAGCTTCTCAATGCTTCTCTCAGCTACTCAATGCTTCCCTCAGCTTCTCTCAGCTTCCTAATGCTTCTCTCAGCTTCTCTCAGCTTCTCAATGCTCCCCTCAGTTTCCCAATGCTTCCCTCAGCTTCCTAATGCTTCCCTCAGCTTCCCAATGCTTCCCTCAGATTCTCAATGCTTCTCTCAGCTTCCCTCAGCTTCCTAATGCTTCCCTCAGCTTCTCAATACTTCCCTCAGCTTCCTAATGCTTCCCTCTGCTTCTCAATGCTTCTCTCAGCTTCTCAATGCTTCCCTCAGCTTCTCAATGCTTCTCTCAGCTTCTCAATACTTCCCTCAGCTTCCTAATGCTTCCCTCAGCTTCTCAATGCTTCTCTCAGCTTCTCAATACTTCCCTCAGCTTCCTAATGCTTCCCTCAGCTTCCTAATGCTTCCCTCAGCTTCTCAATGCTTCTCTCAGCTTCTCAATACTTCCCTCAGCTTCCTAATGCTTCCCTCAGCTTCTCAATGCTTCTCTCAGCTTCTCAATGCTTCTCTCAGCTTCCTAATGCTTCCCTCAGCTTCTCAATGCTTCTCTCAGCTTCTCAATACTTCCCTCAGCTTCCTAATGCTTCCCTCAGCTTCTCAATGCTTCTCTCAGCCTCTCAATGCTTCCCTCAGCTTCCTAATGCTTCCCTCAGCTTCTCAATGCTTCTCTCAGCTTCTCAATACTTCCCTCAGCTTCCTATGCTTCCCTCAGCTTTGCGATGCTTCCCTCAGCTTCTCAATGCTTCCCTCAGCTTCTCAATGCTTCCCTCAGCTTCCTAATGCTTCCCTAAGCTTCACGATGCTTCCCTCAGCTTCTCAATGCTTCTCTCAGCTACTCAATGCTTCCCTCAGCTTCTCAATGCTTCTCTCAGCTTCCTAATGCTTCTCTCAGCTTCTCAATGCTTCTCTCAGCTTCTCAATGCTTCCCTCAGTTTCCCAATGCTTCCCTCAGCTTCCTAATGCTTCCCTCAGCTTCCCAATGCTTCCCTCAGATTCTCAATGCTTCTCTCAGCTTCCCTCAGCTTCCCTCATCTTCTCAATGTTTCCCTCAGCTTCCCAATGCTTCCCTCAGCTTCCTAATGCTTCCCTCAGCTTCTCAATGCTTCCCTCAGCTTCCTAATGCTTCCCTCAGCTTCTCAATGCTTCTCTCAGCTTCCCTCAGCTTCCTAATGCTTCCCTCAGCTTCTCAATGCTTCTCTCAGCTTCCTAATGCTACCCTCAGCTTCTCAATGCTTCCCTCAGCTTCCTAATGCTTCCCTCAGCTTCACAATGCTTCCCTCAGCTTCCCAATGCTTCCCTCAGCTTCCCAATGCTTCCCTCAGCTTCTCAATGCTTCCCAATGCTTCCCTCAGCTTCCTAATGCTTCCCTCAGCTTCCCAATGCTTCCCTCAGCTTCCTAATGCTTCCCTCAGCTTCTCAATGCTTCCCTCAGCTTCCCTCAGCTTCTCAATGCTTCCCAATGCTTCCCTCAGCTTCTCAATGCTTCTCTCAGCTTCCTAATGCTACCCTCAGCTTCTCAATGCTTCCCTCATCTTCTCAATGCTTCCCTCAGCTTCCCTCATAACTAGATATATAATAACTACAAAAGGCTCGCTAATCCAATAATTCTGGAGAAAGGGAAAAAGATTTCAGAGTTTGATTTTGTTTGGGAGTTTCAAAGGAAATCTCCGCGACATAATCTATTATGAGCCTGCAAGCAGCTCAGAAATTGGGTCTGATTATTAGCCTATATAGAGGTCTAATTTTTTGGAAGAGTGAAAATAACATTGATATCAAACAGATAAAATGTAGACTTTTGATATTTAAATTAACTATTTTATGGAGGAGAAAGAGAACTGCAAGAAAATTGACTCTCTTAAACGATTATGTTTCTCAACCATCTTCTTCCCATTAATTTCCAATCAAGTCTAAATTACTTTATCTTTGAAGAGTTTAAGCAACCTGCCTTTATTAAGGTAAACGATGGAGAAATTATCAAAGTTCTGTGAAGAAATATCCGCGTGAAAGTGGTTCCTTAAATATTACAACATGTAACCAATTTTTTGGTTTTAATTAATTAAGTTTAAGATTGGCAAGGTATATTTGCCATTCTATTCTTTGCAAGGTATATTTGCCATTCTATTCTTTGCAAGGTATATTTGTCGTTCTATTCTTTGCAAGGTATATTTGCCATTCTATTCTTTGCAAGGTATATTTGTCATTCTATTCTTTGCAAGGTATATTTGTCAAACTATTCTTTCAAGGTATATTTGTCATTCTATTCTTTGCAAGGTATATTTGTCAATCTATTCTTTGCAAGGTATATTTGTCAAACTATTCTTTCAAGGTATATTTGTCAATCTATTCTTTGCAAGGTATATTTGTCAATCTATTCTTTGCAAGGTATATTTGCCATTCTATTCTTTGCAAGGTATATTTGTCAATCTATTCTTTGCAAGGTATATTTGCCATTCTATTCTTTGCAAGGTATATTTGTCATTCTATTCTTTGCAAGGTATATTTGTCAAACTATTCTTTCAAGGTATATTTGTCAATCTATTCTTTGCAAGGTATATTTGTCAATCTATTCTTTGCAAGGTATATTTGTCAATCTATTCTTTCAAGGTATATTTGTCAATCTATTCTTTGCAAGGTATATTTGTCAATCTATTCTTTGCAAGGTATATTTGCCATTCTATTCTTTGCAAGGTATATTTGTCAATCTATTCTTTGCAAGGTATATTTGCCATTCTATTCTTTGCAAGGTATATTTGTCATTCTATTCTTTGCAAGGTATATTTGTCAAACTATTCTTTCAAGGTATATTTGTCAATCTATTCTTTGCAAGGTATATTTGTCAATCTATTCTTTGCAAGGTATATTTGCCATTCTATTCTTTGCAAGGTATATTTGCCATTCTATTCTTTGCAAGGTATATTTGCCATTCTATTCTTTGCAAGGTATATTTGTCAATCTATTCTTTGCAAGGTATATTTGTCATTCTATTCTTTGCAAGGTATATTTGTCATTCTATTCTTGGCAAGGTATATTTGTCATTCTATTCTTGGCATTGGCTCGAAGATTAGTTTCTCCAAAAACTCTGATCATTTTGTTGACTATTTGCATGTGAGACAAGTAGTGATTGACTTCCGTCTGTTCAACAGTTGGGAAATTTAGCATTAATAAATGGCGAAAACTTTCCCGAGAGTTCAGGGCAGGAAATATCTGCAGTAAATGACCATCTCTTGCCAGTCATGAGAAACTCCTCCACAAAAATTGATTGGAAGAGAAGAATTCGTCAACTGAAACCCATGGTACATAGGTTGAAAAGTTCGAAAAATAGCACTCTCTTATTATCTCAGCGAAATTGCGGAGGGTTATGTATGTGAAGTCAATTTATATGTACATATATATTTTTGTATGTACAAAATCTTGTTATTCGCTTAACTCAAAAAGTATTTAACCAAATTCCCTGAAATTTGGTGGGCCGATTGGTCATTATACAGGAACCATTTAATTAGATTTTGGGAGCGACCAGGTCGAAGGTCAATGTCACGAAATGGTCAAAAACGAAGTGTCAAACCTGTATTATTTACTCTGAAGTGTCTCTACTAAAGATTTGAGCAGAAGAATCTTCATCCAGAATATTGAGCAGAAGAATCTTCATCCAGAATATTGAGCTGAAGAATCTTTATCCAAAATATTGAGCTGAAGAATCTTCATTCAGAATATTGAGCTGAAGAATCTTCATCTAGAATATTGAGCAGAAGAATCTTTATCCAGAATATTGAGCTGAAGAATCTTCATCCAGAATATTGAGCTGAAGAATCATTATCCAGAATATTGAGCTGAAGAATCTTCATCCAGAATATTGAGCAGAAGAATCTTCATCCAGAATATTGAGCTGAATAATCTTTATCCATAATATTGAGCTGAAGAATCTTCATCCAGAATATTGAGCTGAAGAATCTTTATCCAGAATATTGAGCTGAAGAATCTTCATCCAGAATATTGAGCTGAAGAATCTTTATCCAGAATATTGAGCAGAAGAATCTTCATCCAGAATATTGAGCTGAAGAATCTTCATCTAGAATATTGAGCAGAAGAATCTTTATCCAGAATATTGAGCTGAAGAATCTTCATCCAGAATATTGAGCTGAAGAATCTTTATCCAGAATATTGAGCTGAAGAATCTTCATCCAGAATATTGAGCTGAAGAATCTTTATCCAGAATATTGAGCAGAAGAATCTTCATCCAGAATATTGAGCTGAAGAATCTTCATCCAGAATATTGAGCTGAAGAATCTTTATCCAGAATATTGAGCTGAAGAATCTTTATCCAGAATATTGAGCAGAAGAATCTTCATCCAGAATATTGAGCTGAAGAATCTTTTTCCAGAATATTGAGCAGAAGAATCTACATCCAGAATATTGAGCTGAAGAATCTTTATCCAGAATATTGAGCTGGAGAATCTTCATCCAGAATATTGAGCTGAAGAATCTTTATCCAGAATATTGAGCAAAAGAATCTTCATCCAGAATATTGAGCTGAAGAATCTTCATCCATAATATTGAGCTGAAGAATCTTCATCCATAATATTGAGCAGAAGAATCTTCATCCAGAATATTGAGCTGAAGAATCTTCATCCAGAATATTGAGCAGAAGAATCTTCATCCAGAATATTGAGCTGAAGAATCTTCATCCATAATATTGAGCTGAAGAATCTTCATCCATAATATTGAGCGGGATAATCTTCATCCATAATATTGAGCTGAAGAATCTTCATCCATAATATTGAGCTGAAGAATCTTCATCCATAATTTTGAGCTGTAGTATCTTCCTCCAGAATATTGAGCTGAAGAATCTTCATCCATAATATTGAGCTGAAGAATCTTCATCCATAATATTGAGCTGAAGAATCTTCATCCATAATATTGAGCTGAAGAATCTTCATCCATAATATTGAGCGGGAGAATCTTCATCCATAATATTGAGCTGAAGAATCTTCATCCATAATATTGAGCTGAAGAATCTTCATCCAGAATATTGAGCTGAAGAATCTTTATCCAGAATATTGAGCAGAAGAATCTTCATCCAGAATATTGAGCAGAAGAATCTTCATCCAGAATATTGAGCTGAAGAATCTTCATCTAGAATATTGAGCTGAAGAATCTTCATCCATAATATTGAGCTGAAGAATCTTTATCCAGAATATTGAGCTGAAGAATCTTCATCCATAATATTGAGCTGAAGAATCTTCATCCATAATATTGAGCTGAAGAATCTTCATCCATAATTTTGAGCTGTAGTATCTTCATCCATAATATTGAGCTGAAGAATCTTCATCCATAATATTGAGCAGAAGAATCTTCATCCATAATATTGAGCTGAAGAATCTTCATCCATAATATTGAGCTGAAGAATCTTCATCCATAATATTGAGCGGGAGAATCTTCATCCATAATATTGAGCTGAAGAATATTCATCCATAATATTGAGCTGAAGAATCTTCATCCAGAATATTGAGCTGTAGTATCTTCATCCATAATATTGAGCTGAAGAATCTTCATCCATAATATTGAGCTGAAGAATCTTCATCCATAATATTGAGCGGGAGAATCTTCATCTATAATATTGAGCTGAAGAATCTTTATCCATAATATTGAGCTGTAGTATCTTCATCCATAATATTGAGCTGAAGAATCTTCATCCATAATATTGAGCTGAAGAATCTTCATCCATAATATTGAGCGGGAGAATCTTCATCCATAATATTGAGCTGAAGAATCTTCATCTAGAATATGGAGTTGAAGAATCTTCATCCATAATATTGAGCTGAATAATCTTTATCCATAATATTGAGCAGAAGAATCTTCATCTAGAATATTGAGCTGAAGAATCTTTATCCATAATATTGAGCAGAAGAATCTTCATCTAGAATATAGAGCTGAAGAATCTTCATCCATAATATTGAGCTGAATAATCTTTATCCATAATATTGAGCAGAAGAATCTTCATCTAGAATATTGAGCTGAAGAATCTTTATCCATAATATTGAGCAGAAGAATCTTCATCTAGAATATTGAGCTGAAGATTCTTCATCCAGAATATTGAGCTGTAGTATCATCTTCCAGAATATTGAGCTGGAGAATCTTCATCCAGAATATTGAGCTGACGAATCTTCATCCAGAATATTGAGCTGGAGAATCTTCATCAAGAATATTGAGCTGGAGAATCTTCATCTAGAATATTAAGCTGAAGAATCTTCATCAAGAATATTGAGCTGAAGAATCTTCATCTAAGTTTATATTATTGTTAAAAACTTAACGAAAATAAGCAGTGCGTATCAACGTATATTTAAAGCAATCATGTATTATTTAAAGGTGATAACAATCATTGTAATATATATTTATATTCAGGAGTTATTTTTGTTATTAAATCAGAGATAAGGAGCAGTGCATTTGACAGGTAAATTACCAACTAAATAACTGAGACAAACGGCAACTCTTTAAACTGACTAGTGGAACAGTTAATGTCTTAACTGACTAGTGGAACAGTGAAAGTCTTAACTGACTAGTGGAACAGTTAATGTCTTAACTGACTAGTGGAACAGTGAATGTCTTAACTGACTAGTGGAACAGTTAATGTCTTAACTGACTAGTGGAACAGTTAATGTCTTAACTGACTAGTGGAACAGTTAATGTCTTAACTGACTAGTGGAACAGTTAATGTCTTAACTGACTAGTGGAACAGTTAATGTCTTAACTGACTAGTGGAACAGTTAATGTCTTAACTGACTAGTGGAACAGTTAATGTCTTAACTGACTAGTGGAACAGTTAATGTCATAACTGACTAGTGGAACAGTTGATGTCTTAACTGACTAGTGGAACAGTTAATGTCTTAACTGACTAGTGGAACAGTTAATGTCTTAACTGACTAGTGGAACAGTTAATGTCTTAACTGACTAGTGGACCAGTTAATGTCTTAACTGACTAGTGGAACAGTGAATGTCTTAACTGACTAGTGGAACAGTGAATGTCTTAACTGACTAGTGGAACAGTTAATGTCTTAACTGACTAGTGGAACAGTGAATGTCTTAACTGACTAGTGGAACAGTTAATGTCTTAACTGACTAGTGGAACAGTTAATGTCTTAACTGACTAGTGGAACAGTTAATGTCTTAATTGACTAGTGGAACAGTTAAGGTCTTAACTGACTAGTGGAACAGTTAATGTCTTAACTGACTAGTGGAACAGTTAATGTCATAACTGACTAGTGGAACAGTGAATGTCTTAACTGACTAGTGGAACAGTTAATGTCTTAACTGACTAGTGGAACAGTTAATGTCTTAACTGACTAGTGGAACAGTTAATGTCTTAACTGACTAGTGGAACAGTTAATGTCTTAACTGACTAGTGGAACAGTGAATGTCTTAACTGACTAGTGGAACAGTTAATGTCTTAACTGACTAGTGGAACAGTTAATGTCTTTCCTGACTAGTGGAACAGTTAATGTCTTTCCTGACTAGTGGAACAGTTAATGTCTTAACTGACTAGTGGAACAGTTAATGTCTTAACTGACTAGTGGAACAGTGAATGTCTTAACTGACTAGTGGAACAGTTAATGTCTTAACTGACTAGTGGAACAGTTAATGTCTTAACTGACTAGTGCAACAGTGAATGTCTTAACTGACTAGTGGAACAGTTAATGTCTTAACTGACTAGTGGAACAGTTAATGTCTTAACTGACTAGTGGAACAGTTAATGTCTTAACTGACTAGTGGAACAGTTAATGTCTTAACTGACTAGTGGAACAGTTAATGTCTTAACTGACTAGTGGAACAGTTAATGTCTTAACTGACTACTGGAACAGTGAATATCTTAACTGACTAGTGGAACAGTGAATGTCTTAACTGACTAGTGGAACAGTTAATGTCTTAACTGACTAGTGGAACAGTTAATGTCTTAACTGACTAGTGGAACAGTTAATGTCTTAACTGACTAGTGGAACAGTTAATGTCTTAACTGACTAGTGGAACAGTTAATGTCTTAACTGACTAGTGGAACAGTTAATGTCTTAACTGACTAGTGGAACAGTGAATGTCTTAACTGACTAGTGGAACAGTTAATGTCTTAACTGACTAGTGGAACAGTTAATGTCTTACCTGACTAGTGGAACAGTTAATGTCTTAACTGACTAGTGGAACAGTGAATGTCTTAACTGACTAGTGGAACAGTTAATGTCTTAACTGACTAGTGGAACAGTTAAGGTCTTAACTGACTAGTGGAACAGTTAATGTCTTAACTGACTAGTGGAACAGTTAATGTCATAACTGACTAGTGGAACAGTGAATGTCTTAACTGACTAGTGGAACAGTTAATGTCTTAACTGACTAGTGGAACAGTTAATGTCTTAACTGACTAGTGGAACAGTTAATGTCTTAACTGACTAGTGGAACAGTTAATGTCTTAACTGACTAGTGGAACAGTTAATGTCTTTCCTGACTAGTGGAACAGTTAATGTCTTTCCTGGCTAGTGGAACAGTTAATGTCTTAACTGACTAGTGGAACAGTTAATGTCTTAACTGACTAGTGGAACAGTGAATGTCTTAACTGACTAGTGGAACAGTTAATGTCTTAACTGACTAGTGGAACAGTTAATGTCTTAACTGACTAGTGCAACAGTGAATGTCTTAACTGACTAGTGGAACAGTTAATGTCTTAACTGACTAGTGGAACAGTTAATGTCTTAACTGACTAGTGGAACAGTGAATGTCTTAACTGACTAGTGGAACAGTTAATGTCTTAACTGACTAGTGGAACAGTTAATGTCTTAACTGACTAGTGGAACAGTTAATGTCTTAACTGACTAGTGGAACAGTTAATGTCTTAACTGACTAGTGGAACAGTTAATGTCTTAACTGACTAGTGGAACAGTTAATGTCTTAACTGACTAGTGGAACAGTGAATGTCTTAACTGACTAGTGGAACAGTTAATGTCTTAACTGACTAGTGGAACAGTTAATGTCTTACCTGACTAGTGGAACAGTTAATGTCTTAACTGACTAGTGGAACAGTGAATGTCTTAACTGACTAGTGGAACAGTTAATGTCTTAACTGACTAGTGGGACAGTTAATGTCTTAACTGACTAGTGGAACAGTTAATGTCTTAACTGACTAGTGGAACAGTTAATGTCTTAACTGACTAGTGGAACAGTTAATGTCTTAACTGACTAGTGGAACAGTTAATGTCTTAACTGACTAGTGGAACAGTTAATGTCTTAACTGACTAGTGGAACAGTTAATGTCTTAACTGACTAGTGGAACAGTGAATGTCTTAACTGACTAGTGGAACAGTTAATGTCTTAACTGACTAGTGGAACAGTTAATGTCTTAACTGACTAGTGGAACAGTTAATGTCTTAACTGACTAGTGGAACAGTTAATGTCTTAACTGACTAGTGGAACAGTGAATGTCTTAACTGACTAGTGGAACAGTTAATGTCTTAACTGACTAGTGGAACAGTGAATTTCTTAACTGACTAGTGGAACAGTTAATGTCTTAACTGACTAGTGGAACAGTTAATGTCTTAACTGACTAGTGGAACAGTTAATGTCTTAACTGACTAGTGGAACAGTTAATGTCTTAACTGACTAGTGGAACAGTGAATGTCTTAACTGACTAGTGGAACAGTTAATGTCTTAACTGACTAGTGGAACAGTTAATGTCTTAACTGACTAGTGGAACAGTGAATGTCTTAACTGACTAGTGGAACAGTTAATGTCTTAACTGACTAGTGGAACAGTGAATGTCTTAACTGACTAGTGGAACAGTTAATGTCTTAACTGACTAGTGGAACAGTTAATGTCTTAACTGACTAGTGGAACAGTTAATGTCTTACCTGACTAGTGGAACAGTTAATGTCTTACCTGACTAGTGTAACAGTAAATGTCTTAACTGACTAGTGGAACAGTAAATGTCTTACCTGACTACTCTCTAGTGTAACAGTTAATGTCTTACCTGACTACTCACTAGTGTAACAGTTAATGTGTTTAAGACAATGGAGGTAATTCTCAAATAGCATCTAAGTTCTTTTCAGAATGATTCTACAGATAGATAACTAACTACTCTATCTAAAAGTCTAAGCTAATTTCATCCGTAATAAATTTTACTTAACTATCGATTAGTTCATTGAATAAATAATATGTACTTAATTAATTTATCGAATTTTTTATTTCATTTCAAATGCATTATAGTATGTAGTGGAGATAATAAAAAGGTTTGTATCCAGGCTGGACAAATATTCACAACTTATTTTTATTTGTATTTATTTAGTCATCTCTCTTTATCTCCATTTATTTACTCTCTATCTTTATCTGTATTTATTTGATCTCTTTATCTTTATCTGTATTTATTTATTTATCTTTCTATTAATTTTTATTCATTTATTGTATCTCTTCATCTTTATCAGTGACTGCAGCCTCTAATAAATTAATATAAATCTTACAAAATATCATTATTAAGATCTCGTTAACAGTATAATAGAAAAAAATATCCTCCCTGAAAAGATATTTATTCCAACATCCAAAGTAGAAAATCACTAATTAGTTTCACTCTGTTCCAAAGATATATTAAATCCTATTACAATATTTGTAAAAATTATTAATTTGGATTACTTATTTCATAGTGTTAGCACGAAATCGCCTGTGGAACAAAAAACACTTCATCAAAGAGCATCACACTCACTCTTAAATGTCTCTACTTTTTCTATAAACATATCTTCACATTATTCCAAAGATTTTCAATATTTTTTTCTAATTCCAGGGCACATGGTGAATGCGTGAAGTAAATTATTCCATGGAAATACTTCATCATACGTTCTATACATCACATCAATATTCAATAACTTTTCTCTAAACGAACTAAAGGCTTCATTCAAAGTTAAAATCGTATCAACATCAAAATGCACAAACTGCATCTTATTTTAGTTTGTCTGTGATATCTTCTTAAAATTCATAATGCTAAACACTCGTGTTATTATATGGGGAATATTTATAAATCAAAAACGCGATATTTAATTAAACTAAATAGCACTACATTTTCATCTATAGCTTTAAAATTGTTTTGTCCAGATATTATGACAAAATTTGTCAGCAATTTAATCAAGCCTAAAAAGGTTGATAATAAAGCATAGATAATAGATATATCGATATGGCTATAAAAATAGATTTTTGTCTCCTATAAGAACCTAATGTAATTTTGAAGGGTATATGTAGTAAACTACCTGCAGTGAACTTTTCCAAACGAAATTTTGCAGAAAACTGTATAAACTAAAATAAATTCTGCATAAAATTAAATATTATTTCCTGTTTTATTCTCCAAATGCAAATTTAAACTTCCTGAATGGGCTTTGAATGAAGATTAGTTACTTTTAATTAATTTTTTGAGATATAAAATCAAATTTCATATCTTTCCACTGCGGTAGGTAATTTTTCAAATTTTCGGTCCGCGGAAGATTCCACTGAGAAAAATTCCACTGCGGAAAGTTCCACTGAGGAAGATTCTACTGTAGAAAGTTCCACTGGGAAATTTCCATTGAGGAAAATTCACCGAGTATAAATAAATATACAAATTGTACTGCATATTATCTTAAACAATATTTTAGAAATTATCATCTCATATTCTATAATTTTTGTGATATTCATTAGACTATTTTCATTATGTGATTTAATAAAATGTAAGTGAGTGTCTTTATAAAAAAAAATTAAGTGTACATCTTATTTGTACAACACCCAAGAAAAAAGATTTGTTAAGCTACTTCTACTTGAGATTGAGATAATTCTACTTAAAAAAACTATTTAATAAATTTTATTTAGCCTCTTGTTTTCCAAATATGAATATAGTTAGGTTAATTTTCATTTTGAATGCAAGTTTGAGTTTTAAGTATGGGTAGACAAAACATATGATATATGAGACGATCCTTTGTAACAAAAAGACGATGAGCACAAAGAGTATAGCTAGTCAATGTTTCATATTATTGATGTAGACGAATTCTACAAATTTAACATGTTATATATAGTAATAACAAATTAACAACAATTAAATTAATTTATTAATGTAAGATATATTAATCCTGCTCTGTTTTGGTATCGTTTTCCGTCTTAGTTTAAAGTTCCATCTGAATAAATCCACACACTTATTGTTTCAAGCGTGTGTCAATTGCCTAGTATTTGTATGAAAATTATATTTTAAATGTGAGCTATGTGCTATATCTTGTAGGAATGTTATTCCATTTTCGTCTTGATATCCAAGCAGAATGCAATAAATTAAACTTTAAACCAGTACAATTACTTAATCGAAAACAGATGAATAAAATAATGTGAGAATAGAAGTTGCACCGAAATGCTCCGCACAAATGTAGTTCAAATTTCAATAGTACATTGGTTAAAGACACTATCCTACACTCTGCTATAGTATAACATTGAACAGAGAAAAATAATTATTTGAATGAAGTAAATATTTCCTAGCTATCAACTTACTGGAACAGTATTACCTGCTCAGCTAAAATAATTTTCTCAAAATATATTTTGGTCAGCTATTTGGACGGAACAGTATTGTTTTAGAAAATAATGAATACAATTTATTTTTCCAGTCAAATCCTAGGAAAAAATTCCTTGTTGATTTTTAAATATTAGACTTTGTTTAGAGGAATTTTCCTCAGTGGAATTTTGCGCAAGAGAACTTTCCTCAGTGGAACTTTCCTCTGTGGAATTTTCCTAGAAACAAATTTTTGGCTACTGCCCAGAGAAAAATGACTTAACGGCCAATAGAAGATAAACTTGGGTCTTCTCAGATCCTGGTGTCCCCCAAAGGATGAGTTTGTCTAACTTAACTCCTGACCTGACGAGTGTGAAAAAAGCCAACTACTCTGTGAAATGTCTTTATAAAAGACGTGGCAAAGTTTTTAAAGTTCAAGTACTTGTTATTTCACAACTTTAACTTAAAACACGTTCACTCGGAGGTGTTGGTATGAGTATTTTTTGAGTGAAGTGGACACTAAAGTTCCTTCAGTGACATATTACTTAAATTTTCTCAGTACGTCTACTTGTAGAGTTAATAGTTCATTATGCGACACACTAGCATTCGGAGGGAATATTTAAATGAGTTCAAATTTAACCTTTCTGCTCTACATGGTTACCCGAAAAGAATTACTTATGGGAAAAATGTAGGGTAATAAGAAAATGCTTCCACGGAGTCATTTAGAAGTATATTCAAAACTAAAATAACATAAATAAATTTTCAATGGCTGCCTTTTGATTTGATCATTTTCTCAACACGTACTGTTACTAAATCACATGAATGCCGCATTACCCATTCGTCCAACTTGGCTCAAGCAGAACGAATGGCTGCCTTCAAGGAGTCCTAAGTGGGGTAGGAACAAGTTGAAACATCACTTTTCAAGATTGACCAAATTGCGAGGTCCATAGAATTGATGTTAGAGCATCAGGGTGGCAACATTATTTTGTGATAAGAGCCTGCAGATATCCTTGAGCCATAGCAATCCTTGAGCCATAGCATTCCTTGAGCCATAGCAATCCTTGAGCCATAGCATTCCTTGAGCCATAGCAATCCTTGAGCCATAGCAATCCTTGAGCCATAGCAATCCTTGAGCCATAGCATTCCTTGAGCCATAGCAATCCTTGAGCCATAGCATTCCTTGAGCCATAGCAATCCTTGAGCCATAGCATTCCTTGAGCCATAGCAATCCTTGAGCCATAGCAATCCTTGAGCCATAGCATTCCTTGAGCCATAGCAATCCTTGAGCCATAGCATTCCTTGAGCCATAGCATTCCTTGAGCCATAGCATTCCTTGAGCCATAGCAATCCTTGAGCCATAGCATTCCTTGAGCCATAGCATTCCTTGAGCCATAGCATTCCTTGAGCCATAGCATTCCTTGAGCCATAGCAATCCTTGAGCCATAGCATTCCTTGAGCCATAGCATTCCTTGAGCCACAGCAATCCTTGAGCCATAGCATTCCTTGAGGCAAAGCATTCCTTGAGCCATAGCAATCCTTGAGCCATAGCATTCCTTGAGCCATAGCATTCCTTGAGCCACAGCAATCCTTGAGCCATAGCATTCCTTGAGCCATAGCAATCCTTGAGCCATAGCATTCCTTGAGCCATAGCATTCCTTGAGCCATAGCAATCCTTGAGCCATAGCATTCCTTGAGCCATAGCATTCCTTGAGCCATAGCAATCCTTGAGCCATAGCATTCCTTGAGCCATAGCATTCCTTGAGCCACAGCAATCCTTGAGCCATAGCATTCCTTGAGCCATAGCAATCCTTGAGCCATAGCATTCCTTGAGCCATAGCATTCCTTGAGCCATAGCAATCCTTGAGCCATAGCATTCCTTGAGCCATAGCATTCCTTGAGCCATAGCAATCCTTGAGCCATAGCATTCCTTGAGCCATAGCATTCCTTGAGCCACAGCAATCCTTGAGCCATAGCATTCCTTGAGCCATAGCAATCCTTGAGCCATAGCATTCCTTGAGCCATAGCATTCCTTGAGCCATAGCAATCCTTGAGCCATAGCATTCCTTGAGCCATAGCATTCCTTGAGCCATAGCATTCCTTGAGCCATAGCATTCCTTGAGCCATAGCAATCCTTGAGCCATAGCATTCCTTGAGCCATAGCATTCCTTGAGCCATAGCAATCCTTGAGCCACAGCAATCTAACATCTCGATCATCTTCGTAATTTATCTATTTTTATCTTATTTAGATACTCTTTTTACCTATGAGCCAATCAGCATGAAAGAGAATCATTCTCTGTATCTATGAGTCAATCAGCATGAAGTGAATCACTCTTTGTATATATGAGTCAATCAGCATGATAGTGAATCATTCTCTCTATCTATGAGTCAATCAGCATGATAGTGAATCATTCTCCGTATCTATGAGTCAATCAGCATGAAGTGAATCACTCTTTGTATCTATGAGTCAATCAGCATGAAGTGAATCACTCTTTGTATCTATGAGTCAATCAGCATTGAAGTGAATCACTCTTTGTATATATGAGTCAATCAGCATGAAAGTGAATCATTCTCTCTATCTATGAGTCAATCAGCATGAAGTGAATCACTCTTTGTATCTATGAGTCAATCAGCATGAAGTGAATCACTCTTTGTATCTATGAGTCAATCAGCATGAAAGTGAATCATTCTCTCTATCTATGAGTCAATCAGCATGAAGTGAATCATTCTCCGTATCTATGAGTCAATCAGCATGAAGTGAATCACTCTTTGTATCTATGAGTCAATCAGCATGAAAGTGAATCATTCTCCGTATCTATGAGTCAATCGGCATGGAGTGAATCAATCTCTGTATCTATGAGTCAATCGACATGAAGTGAATCACTCTTTGTATTTATGAGTCAATCGGCACGAAGTGAATCACTCTCTCTCTATCTATGAGTCAATCGACATGAAGTGAATCATTCTCTCTATCTATGAGTCAATCGGCATGAAGTGAATCACTCTCTCTATCTATGAGTCAATCGACATGAAGTGAATCATTCTCTCTATCTATGAGTCAATCAGCATGAAGTGAATCACTCTCTCTATCTATGAGTCAATCGACATGAAGTGAATCACTCTCTCTATCTATGAGTCAATCGACATGAAGTGAATCATTCTCTGTATCTATGAGTCAATCGACATGAAGTGAATCATTCTCTGTATCTATGAGTCAATCGGCATGAAGTGAATCACTCTCTCTATCTATGAGTCAATCGACATGAAGTGAATCATTCTTTGTATCTATGAGTCAATCGACATGAAGTGAATCATTCTCTGTATCTATGAGTCAATCGGCATGAAGTGAATCACTCTCTCTATCTATGAGTCAATCGACATGAAGTGAATCATTCTCTGTATCTATGAGTCAATCGGCATGAAGTGAATCACTCTCTCTATCTATGAGTCAATCGGCATGAAGTGAATCACTCTCTCTATCTATGAGTCAATCGACATGAAGTGAATCATTCTCTCTATCTATGAGTCAATCAGCATGAAGTGAATCACTCTCTCTATCTATGAGTCAATCGACATGAAGTGAATCACTCTCTCTATCTATGAGTCAATCGACATGAAGTGAATCATTCTCTGTATCTATGAGTCAATCGACATGAAGTGAATCATTCTCTGTATCTATGAGTCAATCGGCATGAAGTGAATCACTCTCTCTATCTATGAGTCAATCGACATGAAGTGAATCATTCTCTGTATCTATGAGTCAATCGACATGAAGTGAATCGTTCTCTGTATCTATGAGTCAATCGGCATGAAGTGAATCACTCTCTCTATCTATGAGTCAATCGACATGAAGTGAATCATTCTCTGTATCTATGAGTCAATCGGCATGAAGTGAATCACTCTCTCTATCTATGAGTCAATCGGCATGAAGTGAATCACTCTCTCTATCTATGAGTCAATCGACATGAAGTGAATCATTCTCTGTATCTATGAGTCAATCGACATGAAGTGAATCATTCTCTGTATCTATGAGTCAATCGGCATGAAGTGAATCACTCTCTCTATCTATGAGTCAATCGACATGAAGTGAATCATTCTCTGTATCTATGAGTCAATCGGCATGAAGTGAATCACTCTCTCTATCTATGAGTCAATCGGCATGAAGTGAATCACTCTCTCTATCTATGAGTCAATCGGCATGAAGTGAATCACTCTCTCTATCTATGAGTCAATCGACATGAAGTGAATCATTCTCTGTATCTATGAGTCAATCGACATGAAGTGAATCATTCTCTGTATCTATGAGTCAATCGGCATGAAGTGAATCACTCTCTCTATCTATGAGTCAATCGACATGAAGTGAATCATTCTCTCTATCTATGAGTCAATCGACATGAAGTGAATCATTCTCTCTATCTATGAGTCAATCGGCATGAAGTGAATCATTCTCTCTATCTATGAGTCAATCGGCATGAAGTGAATCACTCTTTTAACCTATGAGTCAATCGACATGAAGTGAATCACTCTCTGTATCTATGAGTCAATCGGCATGAAGTGAATCACTCTCTCTATCTATGTGTCAATCGGCATGAAGTGAATCATTCTCTCTATCTGTGAGTCAATCGACATGAAGTGAATCATTCTCTCTATCTGTGAGTCAATCGACATGAAGTGAATCATTCTCTCTATCTATGAGTCAATCGACATGAAGTGAATCATTCTCTCTATCTATGAGTCAATCGGCATGAAGTGAATCATTCTCTCTATCTATGAGTCAATCGGTATGAAGTGAATCACTCTCTCTATCTATGAGTCAATGAAGGTGAATCTGTTTCGGAAACATCACCTGAGTGGAAATAACACCTGTGGAGACATTATTTACAGTATGTACTGCCTCTCTCACATGCCTGTTACACATGTCCACCTGTGTTTAAATGGGTAGGATCTATTTACCGCATATCCCATTAAATAAGCAGCTCTGTCCTTTTCCATTATATGGTCAAGTTTCAACAGGACATATTGTCCCCTTAGCATACTCAATACAGAAATATATCTATTTTTATAATATTTACACACATTGTAAAGTATTAATGCTGTTTAGCATCGCTAATAATTGTTTTTATAAGTGATAGTGAGTGCATTAAAGTAATGGTATGAGCTGCATGTTGCTGAATAGTCAAGAAAAGGAATCGATATAGCTAATGGAGTCTGACCCAGATAAGATGGCTAGCACATGTGTGTAGCATGAATTTAATCTGAATAGAGTAGATTTGCATGCAAATGACCCAATACATTTAGTGAAGATGTTACTACTCAAATCAGTTAAGAGTATTACCTTCTATCGACTGTAGATGAAAGACTATCTTAAAGGTAAAAAGACTACCTTAAAGGTAAAAAGACTATCTTAAAGGTAAAAAGACTATCTTAAAGGTAGAAAGACTATCTTAAAGGTAAAAAGACTACCTTAAAGGTAAAAAGACTATCTTAAAGGTAAAAAGACTATCTTAAAGGTAGAAAGACTATCTTAAAGGTAAAAAGACTATCTTAAAGGTAAAAAGACTATCTTAAAGGTAGAAAGACTATCTTAAAGGTAGAAAGACTATCTTAAAGGTAAAAAGACTATCTTAAAGGTAAAAAGACTATCTTAAAGGTAAAAAGACTATCTTAAAGGTAAAAAGACTATGTTAAAGGTAGAAAGACTATCTTAAAGGTAAAAAGACTATCTTAAAGATAAAAAGACTATCTTAAAGGTAAAAAGACTATCTTAAAGGTAAAAAGACCATCTTAAAGGTAAAAAGACTATCTTAAAGGTAAAAAGACTATCTTAAAGGTAGAAAGACTATCTTAAAGGTAGAAAGACTATCTTAAAGGTAAAAAGACTATCTTAAAGGTGAAAAGACTATCTTAAAGGTAGAAAGACTATCTTAAAGGTAGAAAGACTATCTTAAAGGTAAAAAGACTATCTTAAAGGTAAAAAGACTATCTTAAAGGTAAAAAGACTATGTTAAAGGTAGAAAGACTATCTTAAAGGTAAAAAGACTATCTTAAAGGTAAAAAGACTATCTTAAAGGTAAAAAGACTATCTTAAAGGTAAAAAGACTATCTTAAAGGTAAAAAGACTATGTTAAAGGTAGAAAGACTATCTTAAAGGTAAAAAGACTATCTTAAAGGTAGAAAGACTATCTTAAAGGTAAAAAGACTATCATAAAGGTAAAAAGACTATCTTAAAGGTAAAAAGACTATCTTAAAGGTAAAAAGACTATGTTAAAGGTAGAAAGACTATCTTAAAGGTAAAAAGACTATCTTAAAGATAAAAAGACTACCTTAAAGGTAAAAAGACTATGTTAAAGATAAAAAGACTATCTTATTGGTAGAAAGACTATCTTAAAGGTAAAAAGACTATCTTAAAGGTAAAAAGACTATCTTAAAGGTAAAAAGACTATCTTAAAGGTAAAAAGACTATCTTAAAGGTAAAAAGACTATCTTAAAGGTAAAAAGACTATCTTAAAGGTAAAAAGACTATCTTAAAGGTAAAAAGACTATCTTAAAGGTAAAAAGACTATCTTAAAGATAAAAAGACTATCTTAAAGATAAAAATAGTATCTTAAATGTAAAAAAACAAATGAAGAAAAGGAGAGACTATCATATATGTAAAAACAATACATTAAAGGTAACAAAGGTGTCTCAAAACAGTATATCTTAGAGGCAAAAAGGATACGTCCTAAAGGCAAAAATGCATCATGTTAAACTATCTTAAGTTAAAGGTGTGCAGACATTACATCGACAGACATTTCATCGACAGACATTACATCGACAGACATTACGTCGACAGACATTTCAACGACAGACATTACGTCGACAGACATTTCATCGACAGACATTACATCAAAAGACATTACGTCGACAGACATTTCAACGACAGACATTACGTCGACAGACATTTCAACGACAGACATTACATCGACAGACATTTCATCGACAATCATTTCATCGACAGACATTTCATCGACAGACATTACGTTGACAGACATTTCAACGACAGACATTACGTCGACAGACATTTCAACGACAGACATTACATCGACAGACATTTCATCGACAATCATTTCATCGACAGACATTTCATCGACAGACATTTCGTTGACAAATATTTCGTTAACGAATTTTCATAAAGGAGATATAAACAAAAAGAAAATTATTCAATATATAAATGAATATAAAAATATGTCAATGAAAATTCTTTTTAAACTCTCAACATATATGGCCCCTTTGTATTTGAATGTATCCGATAGTTTGTTGTACTGCATGCACACTGTATGATTGTTTAATGACCTGACACGTGGGTTCGAGGGGTGGCACTCTCCCCTATACACATTACACATATATCAGAGTGTATTAAAATTCCCATTCATCTGGTAGAGTTATAAAGAGTGTATTTGTAGTTAAGAAAATATGAATGCATGAAACCTTCCATCTAGTCTTATTATGAAAGATTTAGTGCAATTCTCTTCATTTTGAAAGCTCCAGACATTATCTGAATTGAGTTTGAATAATAAAGAATAAGCTTTTTATTTTACTATGCACCAACAACAAAAAAATCATACATAAAATTGATAGGATTAGCCGTTAGTTTCACTGAGTGGCATTTAACTAATATAAACTATGGAAGCAATTATGAGATATACAGAAGAGTGTGAAGCTCCTAGAAGTGTGGAGGGGGTGACTAACAAATGGTGTTCTAAAGGTCTTGAACACACGTGGCTCACCTCTTTCTTCATGGTTCGGATGAGCCTCTCCTTAAGCTCCTTGTCTGAAAAGAAAGAGTATATTCAATGTTACGGATGATACCATCGTGGAAAGCAAGTGAAGACTAAAAAACAGAGTACGACCTAACTAATAGACTGGTACCAGTGGAGGAGGTTGAAGTGGGACATTTTAGGTCTCAATATTGGGTCATCCGTTCCACCATAACTTTCTTCTTGGGATAAGTATAACATATGACATTATTTATTTATTAAATAAATAAAGTGAAGAATTAGATCACTATACAATGGACGATATTTTTGCAAGATATTGTAACTCAATACAAAAAATCCAGAGAATAATTTACTTTTTTCATAATTCAGAATATCAGTAAAGATTAAAAACTTCGTCTACTAATTTTATACAATTCTATGAAAAGAGCAGTCAGAATCAAAGTGAAACTACTTAGCTAAATAGATCAAGTTACATACTCATAGGATCAATAATCTATCATTACATAAATTAAATGACTTGCCATATTATGAACAAAAATATACCATAAAACTTTCCGAAAGCTTTTTATTATTTCACCTTAAAGGTAAATATTTCACCTTAGTATTAACATATGTACTTCTACATTATTTTCCCTATCAAAGTAACTCCAAAGATATAATCCTACAATAAGATACACTACTCTCGCAAATTTCTGTTTCAAAAGTGTTTTTGCTGCCCTCTAGGTTTGATACCGGTAGGTACAGAGTTGAAATACAGTAAGGACAAGTGATGTCATAACAGCAACACTCTAAAATCATATAAAGAAAATTGAAGAGCGTAAAATTATAAAAACTGTCTATTAATTGATATTATAAAAAACATTAATAGATACCTAGTACATTCAGTTATTCAAACTGCTAAACTAATAATTTTCTCTTTACATATGTTGTCTTGCTTATGTCATGGTCCCAAATCACTCAATTGTTACTACTATAAATAATATGTACCTATATTCCTACTGAGGTAGAAATACATAATATCGTATAACAACAGTTTAATGAAACAACACACATAATTAAAAAAATAGGGGGGTAAGCAGTGTGAATAACACGAAAAATAACACTATTATTTATTATGACAGTTTTTATAATAATTTTAACGTTCTTCAATTGTCTTAAATATGACTTTAGAGTGTTGCTGTTATGACGTTACGAACAGAAAATACCACCATTGTCCTTACAATATTTCAATTTTATTTAGACTTCAGCAATCAAAACTAGACGCAGCAAAAACAATTTAGTAACAGATATTTGCGAGAGTACTGAGTATCTATGGAGTATCTTATTGTTGTACGTGAAGTATCTTTTCTAAGTCTGTCTTCAGTTACTTTTATTATTCCACATTTAATTTTATTTTATCTACTGCATTCATACAAGTAATCAAATAATACCCTTCCAGTCGAAAACAAATAAACTAAAGATATAAGTAAGTAGTCGTATCGGCTCCCCTCGCTGGCGTCGAACGGAACTAAAGTTGCGTATGCAGAGCGTCGAGCCATGATATTAAAGACCTGTTGATTTGCCAGATCTTGACCTTGCAGAGCCGTCGCAATGATTTCACGGGTGGCTTTAAATCATCGATAAGAGCAGACCTCAATGTCAGCAGTTTAACACGATATTTTATCAGTCAAATGGAAAGACTACATGAATTATTCTACACACTTTGCCGAATTATGGCACTAAGTCAGTAGTTGAACTTTAATTATCAGCGTGTAACAGAAAATTAATAGAGTTAATCGATTAAACGACAGCTAATATGGTTATTCTGAATAGCTGAACCCATTAAAACTTACTGTGCAGTTAACAAGTGTATTTTAATTATTAAACCATACAATTTGAGGGTCACTATCGGAACTAAATGATGATCAAATATTTCCTAAAAATTGAAATCAGTTTACTGGAATATTACAGAACAAGAGCAAAACAGGAGAGCTTAATATGTTAAAAGCAAATAATATTATGTTATATATATATATTCACAAAGCTGTTGTCTCAAAATCATTAAGTACATAGAATATCCTTATGATTATACAACATCATGCACGCACGAGTATACTATTCTTCGTCGATTTGTGGCAAATAATTTCTTGAAACTCACCATCTCTGACGACAGACATGCTTCTGTTTTGAATGCAGTTACGGACCAAAGGAAGATTAAAAGAATCTCGAGACGTACATTATACACATTTGATAACAATCATAACAACTATTTCATCACTGGAATAAATCAACTGTCAGTAGCAATGGCTGTTTTAGAACTGGCTCACTGGTAGATACTCCATGGGAGAGCAAATTTGGTCATGAAAACTCTCTAAATCCCTTATAAGTTAGTCCAATTTAGTTGCAATCTGGAGACCTAGAAGAACGTATCTTATTTGAATGGCTTAGGGTTCTAAATAGCACCATTACATAACTTGATATCATTCTTTAAATAAAATTGATTGAAAAGAGATTAATCCGTTTTTAGATAAATAACATAGTGAATTCTTATTGATTTGGTACAATAGATAATGTACTAAATGAGCCTTATTCTTGCTCTCTTCATGTCAAATGGGGGCGTGGTTTCGGGACGAGGGAGTGACTTTTCTATTGATTCATTTTCAAGAGCAGATTTGAATAGAATTGGATTCTATAAGATATGTAGGCTCAGCTTATTATATTCCAAATTAATTCATAATGATATTTCCATTGTGTAATAACAACTTTAGTTTCTTAAAATTTTTATGAACATTATCTTCATATATTAACTATAACAAATATTTTTAAACTATAGACTCGAATCCTATATGACGAAAAGGTGGTTACATTCTTTATTGTCTATTGATGTAAACAAAACCAACCAAATCAGCTGTTTCAACTCCTTCAGAATATTGAAACTCAAATTGTTGACTGTGCCTGACGAATCTTGCATTGTTCGATTCGTCAACAAAATAGGGCTTCTGTTGAGTGGGAATTATGAAGACAAGATAATAATAAATTTAGGTACCTAGTTACAAGGTTACTGACTTGCTGTAAAGTACTATTTAGGACTTAGATGACCTTAGGTCAAATGGTCAACAGTATCTATAATCTACCCATGTTTCAGTGACTGGATTTCACAAAAATTTTCACCAAATTTTTGAGCCAAGCCAATTTGGCTCATTTTTGAAGATTTCAAGCCAAAATTAACATGGGAACATAGGAATTAATTCAAAATTTTAAGCCAATTAGACAGATCTGAGTTTTGACCTTTTGAAATGAAATCTAACTAAGGAGCCAGTCTGGAAAAATAGGTGCTTTCTGATGAACTAATTACTCTGTTGGAGTTTTACAGACTTCAAAAATTAATGGTAAATTGCTAAAAATTGTATAATCCGCAGCATTTAGCATATTGCATATAGAGTTCATCTGTTAGCCTAAGCCAAGTAATAAAGCATGTCCAAACTCGCCATTTTAATGGCGAGTTTGTGACAGTTATTTTGAGCCCTTCAATTGCAAATGGCGAGTTTTATCTATTTTTCTCCTATGCTACAATGTTATTTTGGAGAGAATTTATGAAAATTTGATCATTTTGGAGAGAATTTGTTGAATTTTGGAGAGAGCTGGAGAGACAAATGGCGAGTTTATGAGACATACTATTTTACTTGGAGCCTAAGCAGTTTTCCAGACTGGCTAGGGAGTCAGGGACTAGGGTCACCATCACGCCAGCCAGTCTGAAAAGCCAGTCTGCAGAATGCGTCTCTTCTCCCGCAGAGATTTTAATTTGAGAGACAGTTACTCTCTGACTCACAGTAGCAGATTTAGAATCTCCCGCAGCTAAATTAATGGTAACATAGGAATTAATTCAAAATCTCCCGCAGCTAAATTAATGGTAACATAGGAATTAATTCAAGATCTCCCGCAGAGATCTCAAATTTCTAAAAATTCAATCAAAAACTCCCGCAGAGAGTCTTGGAAAAATGTTCCACATTCTGCAGACTGGCTGAAAAGTACAGCAGGATTTGTGGATTAATCCTGCGCCCAAGTCCTATTTAATTCCTATGTTCCCATGTTATTTGATGCGCCCAAATCCCAATTTCTTTAAAAAAATCCTGTGCCTGAGGAGACCTTCTTTTCAGACTGGTTGGTGTGTCTGCAGAATGTGTCTCTTCTCCCTCCAGTCTGCAGAATATGTGAGATATTTGGGATATTCTCTCCGAACAATTTTGAATTAATTCCTATATTTACATTAATTTTGATACAAACTCTTCTGAATTAATCCCTATATTTACATTAATTTTACTACGAACAGAATGAGAGATCTCTACGAACACTATACCAGTTTCTGCAGACTGGTTCTCCCTCAGAGATTTTAATTTGAGAGACAGTTACTCTCTGACTCTCAGTAGCAGATTCAGAATCTCCTGCAGCTGAATTAATGGTAACATACACATAGGAAAGTAACCAGTCCAGTCTGCAGAATGTGTCTCTTCTCCCGCAGAGATTTTAATTTGAGAGAGAGTTAGTCTGTGACTCTCAGCAGCAGATTCAGAATCTCCCGCAGCTAAATTAATGGTAACATAGGAATTAATTCAAAATCTCCCGCATCTAAATTAATGGTAACATAGGAATTAATTCAGGATCTCCCGCAGAGATCTCCAATTTCTAAAATTCAATCAAAAACTCCTGCAGAGAGTCTTGGAAAAATGTTCCTTATTCTGCAGACTGGTAACCAGTCTGCAGCCAGTCTGCAGAATGTGTCTCTTCTCCCGCAGAGACTTTTAATTTGAGAGAGAGCTACTCTCCGACTCTCAGCTGCAGATTCAGAATCTCCCGCAGCTAAATTAATGGTAACATAGGAATTATTTCAAAATCTCCCGCAGCTAAATTAATGGTAACATAGGAATTAATTCAAAATCTCCCGCAGAGAGTCTTGGAGAAATGTTCCATATTCTGCAGACTGGGTCTGCTGCTGCAGAATATGGAACATTTTTCCAAGACTCTCTGCGGGAGTTTTTGATTGAATTTTTAGAAATTTGAGATCTCTCCGTGAGATCTTGAATTAATTCCTCTGTTACCATTAATTTAGCTGCGGGAGATTTTGAATCAATTTCTATGTTACCATTAATTTAGCTGCGGGAGATTCTGAATCTGCTACTGAGAATCAGAGAGAAACTGTCTCTCAAATTAAAATCTCTACGGGAGAAGAGACACATTCTGCAGACTTGGAAAGTAATTTCAATTCAGAATGTTTTAGAGACTCTCTTGATAGAGCTGCAATTAAAAACTAAAGGGCCGCAATTTACCTGCGTGCCAGTCTGTATTTGGTGCACAAAATTGAAAATTCCACTGACTTTTTGAAAAAGCTGAAAAAATCGACCATAAATTTCCAGTATTTTGGCTGATCCACCAACATTTTATCCATTTTTCCACCGAAAATTAATGGTAACAAATAACCGTAACATAGGAGTAAATAGCTAAAAATCCACCGACTTTGCCAGAATATTATTTTCAATGGAGAAAAATTCCACCGACATGTCGGTGGAATTTACCACGAAATACAGACTGGAATGGACCATGTTTCAAAGTATGGACAAAGTTGCCCAGTCTGCAGAATATGGAACATTTTTTCCAAGACTCTGCGGGAGTTTTTGATTGAATTTTAGAAATTTGAGATCTCTTTCTCTGCAGGAGATCTTAAATTAATTCCCAGTCTGCGGAATATGGGACATTTATAATATTTTCTGTGCGAACAATCCTTAATTTCCTCCTATATAAGGCTATATTTACATGCATTTTACTGAGAATAGAAGCCAAAATGGAGGATTTCTTGGAGAACACTTTACCAGTTCCTGCAGTCTGGATTAATTCCTATGTTACCATTAATTTAGCTGCGAGAGATTCTGAATCTGCTACTGAGAGTCGGAGAATAACTGTGTCTCAAATTAAAATCTCTGCGGGAGAAGACACATTCTGCAGACTGGAAAGTCGCCACTCGCCCATGTTTCAAAGTGTGGTGGGAAAGTCGCCAGTTTAGTGAGAAATTGGATCCAGGTCGCCACATTTAAGATACTGTAAAGGAGAAATTAGACTTTCTAGTGAAGATTTTACACTTGGTAAAATCATTATGCTTCATTTCTGATACATGTCATGTGCTGCACTGCTGATCATAATAAAGTTAGTTAAAATATGTTTTTACCAAATTTTGGGCCAGTTTGCAGAATATGGGACATTTTTAACATTTCTGTGAAATAATAAAGGATTTCTTGGAGAACAGTTTACCAATTTCTGCTGTCTGGAATTTTGGGTCCTCAAAATCTTAGTTTAACCCTTTACAACCGTGCGTGATGAATTCATCACGTAAAAAATAAAGGATTTTCCTGTGATAAATTGAATGTGTGGAGCCTACAGTAGTGACGAATGTGACTATCTCGTCACGTGTTAAAATCAAAATTTAGGAAATTTCAAAACTAATCAAAATTAGTTCATTTATTAACTATTTATTGGCTACTTGAAAGTTTATAAAATTTTAACTTTTGAAAATTAATTCAGGTCATAAAGGGTTAAGAGTATGTACCAAGTCGCCAATTAATTGTCGACTTAAAACTTGTGAAAATGAGTGAGCACTTTAATTAGATTAAAAATTAAAATTGGTGACAAGAATCATGTATGAACGGCAGAAAGCATCTCTGTTGAAATGTAAACAAAGCCGCCATTTTGTTTTGATATGGCGTGATGTGTTATGTATATCAGTTTTCTGTGAAAGATTGCAATCTTTTGTTATGAATAATGTTTTCACTACTTGTCATTTTAATTTGATGCTCTCTGACTAATTATCGGAAAAAAAAAATGAATAACTATGAAAGAAAGTATGCCTCTCTCAGGCTCTCTGTGATTGGCTGGTATCAGTTGTATGCCTCTCTCTGATTGGCTGATACACTCTCAATTATATATTAAGGTATGTTTACTTTTAATAATTAGGTAGGTACAGGGTGGGGGGGTAAGTTTGGAAGCAATTTTTCAAACATTAATATAATTCTTAAAAATAAGTTCCTAAGTAGGTGATACAGTTTGAACCATGGTAGAGACACTACATTATGACGTGGCAGTGTTATTTTTTACAAAAATTTAGTCAATTCAAAAATGTCAGTCAAAAGAGAAGACATTATTGCTCTACACCGTGCCGGGAAGTCAGATTCCGTCATTTCAAAGACTCTCTCAATAGCGAGATCGACTGTTTGGAAGTGTGTGAAGCGTTTTAATGAGAGAGGAGACTTCACTGATCGTCCAAGAAGTGGTAGACCACGCTCACAACGCACCAAACAACTGATAAAATGTGCCCGAGAGAAGATCAGGAGGAACCCGAAAAGGTCAATACGATTGTTAGCCAAAACAGCTAATGCGAGTCCCAGAACAATGAGAAGAGTTGTCAAAGAAGACCTAAAGATGTCCTCTTTCACCCTCCAAAAGAGACAGACTCTGTCAGAAGCTGTAAAGAAAAAGAGATTGGAGAGAAGCAAAGCACTTCTGAGAGAATTGAAGTCTGGCACGGCTGGTGAAATTGTTTGGTCTGACGAAAAAAATTTCACAGTGGAAATGGCTCACAACCGGAGGAATGGCAGAATAATTAGTAAAAGTGCAAAAGACATCCCATACAACCAATAAACTGTCCACAGAATCATGAAACCTGCTTCAGTAATGGTCTGTGCCGCCGTTTCAGAAACTTGGAGATCTCCTTTTATTTTTGTGGAACAAGGCGCCAAAATCAATGCTAAATGTTATATTGAGAATATTTTGACGCCAATGTTGGAGTCAGCTAAGGATCACTTCGGTAATGACACTCTATGGACATTTCACATACTGCAAATGTCACTCAAAACTGGTGCCATGACCATCTTCCACGGTTTTGGTCAAAGAAATGTGACCTCCCTGCTCCTCAGATGTTAGTCCTATGGACTTTTCGGTATGGTCCATTCTTGAATCAAAGGCCTGTGGTAAATTCCATCGCAGTGTGGATGATTTAAAGCGTTCGCTCCAGAGATCTTGGAAGGAAATATCACAAGAACAGTTGCGTGCCGCAGTAGGAGGAGTTCGGAGGAGATTTGAGGCTGTTATTAAAAACAAGGGGGGACATTTTGAATAAATTTATGATTTTTGAATTCTTAAAACCCCTGTGTAATAATACATAACTGTAAATTATTAAATATATTTTTCGTTGGATTATAATATGCACTTTCATTTGCTTCCAAACTTACGCCCCACCCTGTATAATAATATATTTATAGACAACTGTCGACTTTCATAATTGGAATTAAATTTTGACGATTGGCGACTGCATTACTAATTTTTGTTGACTTATTTTGAAAAAAAAAGATATATTGGCGACTCAATGAACATTCTCTGAAACTAGGCTCAAAATCACCAGCAGTCTCTGACTGATGATGTTATGATAAGCTAGGACATTAACAACACAACCTTCTTCTTGAGTAGGCTTTAATGAACTCCGAAATAAAGTAATACAAGTTTATGTAATGCTTAACAAAGTAATCTACAAAATAAGCCAATCATAAGTAACTAATATAAAGGTTCAATTGAATCACAATTTCACTGGGTAGAGAGTTAACCAATAAATCCCTTGAGAGAGGAGAGCGACCAATTTCATACTTTTAACTCTTAAATAATTACAATCATTGCTCATCTGCAAAGAGAATAAATGCACGAAATCATCAATCGACTTCACAACATTCTTCCCCCTCAAGAGATTTACAGTGAGCTAAGTTTATCTTAATTCATTGAAAAAAAAAATAGGAACTTGGTAAACAATTAAAATTTAAAGAACAATAACACAACAACGAAACAATAACTAATTACACAAACAATCGAATACAAGCTCACTGTTAAGTAATTAGTTTTACTTAATTGAAAAACTAATATAATATATAAGCTGACTGGATAAACAACACAACACTAATTTGCAATGAATCTTTCAGGCTGCCGTCGTACTCTTGAAGAACGTCTTGGTTCTTGGGATGGAGATTTAGGTTCGTTTAAATGTGATTTTAAAGGATTTGGTACTACTTCCGTTGGATGAAAACCTTCAAAATCTTTTTCACAAGAGAAGTTACTTGGCTTATCATTCACAGGAAGCTCACTGTTTATAAGAGATTTCTCCTGAATTTGTCTATGTTGTTTTACTACATCAGGAGAGGATGGCTCAGGAGCTGATAAACCAGGTTTGGCTAAATCACCTGTAGAGACGTTGATTCTCTACCATCAGAGTACTTTATTTTCTCAAAGCTTGCATTAGCTTCCAGCAAGTCAGCCTGTTCGACAAGTGGATCAGCTTTGGAAGCTCTTACAAATTTTCTGACGAGCACTTTACCAGGAGAAGAGAGCCACTCTGGCAATGAGTAGCCACTACTTGATTTTCTTTGAAAATTGAAAATTCGATCATGAGGTGAAGTGTTAGTAACTACATATAAAAAAGACCTTAAGGAGTGGAAAACTTTTGGAAGGACTATTTCCCCATGATGATTCCGGGAGATTCTGAGATCGTAGAGCTAGTTTCACTGCCTTCCATACTGTACCATTAGTTCTCTCACATTGAGAGTTCCCAGTGGGGTCGTAAGGAGTTGAATGAGTTGAGTAAGAAGAACTCCATTTTGAAACATGAAATCTCTCAATTCTCGCGACATAAAACATTGAGCTCTGATGGAATGCATTGAAGAAGGTGTTCCAAATATTGAGAAAAGTGTTTGACAACTTTCAATTACTGACCTTGATGAGGTGTCAACACATGGGAACACAAAAGGGAAATGAAAGGGATCACCCTAAAAAATCAATGGAAATTCTCTCGAATGGACGAGTAGCATGGATTAACTTTCCCAATGGTGGTTTATAATACTGAGGCTTAACTTCAGCACAAATTGAGCATTGTTGGCACACCCTTCTGACATCTTCTAAAGAAAAGGGCAAGTTCCTTGATCGTATGAAATGGTGTAATCGAGTGATTCCAGGGTGACACAGATCGGCATGTAATCTTTCCTATTCCTTCACAGCATTCACCTCCACTGCTGAGCACATTCTACTTAAGGCATCTGCAGAAACATTGATAGTTCAAGCCTCCACCTGGTTACATTATCCGACTTGATTCGTGATTTTAGGCTTTTATTGAACATGAAGCTCACAGGCTTTTGATCAGTGACTATCCGAAACTTTTTGGTTATCAAGAAATGTTTCCAATGCCGGACACATTCTACAATCGCCAAGGCTTTTCTGTTCCTTTTCAACTGAAGCCTGTAGCTTTTCAGTCTTGGTGAAGGTTCTTGAATATAACGCAATCGGTCTCCCGTTTTGTGAAAGCGTTTCAGCTAGGGCTACATCAGAGGCATCGGTTTCTACCTCAAAAGATAAATCAGGTGAAATAGGAGCAATAGAAGCTTCGCAAATTTTCTTCTTAATAGTTTCAAGACATTGCTTCTGAGTGTCAGTCAATGGGAACGTCTTAACCCCCCAATAAGGGACTTATTTGATTCAAATAGTTAGGAATTCACTTAGAGTAATACGAAAACAGACCCATAGATTTTTGTAATAATTTACTGTTAGTAGGAACAGGCATATCTAGAAGTGGCTTCAGTCTATCTGGGTCAGGAGTTATCTTTTCAGCTGAGATACAATGTCCTAAATATTTGATTTCAGTCACCAGGTATTCACTTTTGGCTTGATTAATAGTTACATTGTTGATAATTGCAGCATCCATAAAGGCTTTTAGGTTCACATTATGTTCTTCTGTAGATTATCCACATACAATTACATCATCTATGTATGCATAAGTATTTTTGAGTCCATGAGAATGAATTAGCTCATTCATCAACCGTTGGAATTTTGTGACAGCATTAGTTACTCCAAAAGGAATCCTCTTAAACTGGTAGAGATCTCCATCCGCTTCAAAAGCTGTAAAAGGACGTTCAGTTTCACTTAAAGGTAGCTACTTGATGATATGCAGAAGCAAGATCCAACTTACTGAAGTACTTATTTTGACCAAGAGTGTGCACCAGTTCGTTAATATTTGGGGCGGGATAGGCATCCAAATAGGTGTATCTGTTAATAGTCGATAACTAGTCTCTTTTTATGATGGCCCCCACCTGCTACCAGAACCTGCGCTCTCCAAGGAGATGCACTTTTCTCTATAATGTCATCATCTAGTAATCTAGTTATTTCCTCTCTGATGAATCTTCGGTCTAAGTGAGAGTATCTCCTTGATGGCACTCTAACTGGTTTACATTCCGGAGTTAGATTTGAAAACAATGTCACTGGCTCAATGTTCATTTCGGCAACTGCACAGATATCTAGCTTGGGTAAGTTACCCGAGAATTGGAATTCAATTGATGAATGTTTATCCATAAAATCTCTGCCCAAGATGATAGGAGCACACAATTGAGGAAGAATATGTAGTAAGAGATTTGAGTATTTTTTTTTATAGTAATATCCACAAAACAATGACCATCGGTGTTGCAGGTAGAGTTAGATGCCATAGATACATTCACTGATAAACGAAGATTCGGTATCTTGAGAGTCTTAACAGTGTCTTCAGATATGAAATTTAACGTACTTCCCGTATCTATCAATGCTCTTACTGGTGTTCCATTCACCAGTACCATATTAAATATATTAGATGGCTGATCCTTGTTCGTAGTAACACCAGTAGTAGCCAAAAGAGCACTTGCAAAACTGCCTGTTTTCGGTTTTGGCCAACAGAGCTTCTGTTGTTGTTCAAATCTGGTTGTTTAGAGCTTCTACAAACTTTTGAAAAATGACCCTTTTTAGAGCATCTTTAGCATTCAGTGTTTCGAGCAGGGCATCTAAATCTAGGGTGAGCAGGATTTCCGCAAAATGTGCATTTCTGAGAAGTATTTACAGCAATTGCATCACAAAATTCTTCTGTTCTCTCAGGTTCATCATCCAGTTTTCCTGAGGTGATTGCAGCAGCTGTCTGAGGAAGTAATTCAGACGAATAGCTTTGAGCATTTCTCTGAGCCAGGTCTAAGATCCTAGCTTGAACAATAGCTGTTTCCAATGTTAGATCTGCACCTTCTAGTAGACGTTGTCTTATACTATTGGAACTTATTCCCGTGATAAAAGCATCCAATATAGCATCCTGAGTTCGAAGTTCAAGAGTCTGAGCTGAAAATTGACATTCTTTAGCCAGTCCTCTCAGTGTCTGAACAAACTGGTCAAGAGTTTCATGACTGTTGTTTTCTAGTAGACAGTTTGAAACGAGCAAATATCTTATTCACAGGCTTGATATATTCAGACTTTAGTCGATCGATTGCTGTATCATATGTCAGACAATCACTGATGTGTTCATAAACTTCAGGGGCAATATGGTTTACTAAGAGTCCAAGCTTGTCATCATTTTCTGTACGAGTTTTAGCAAGAAAACTTGAGAAAGTCTTTAGCCAGTGATTCCACTGTGCAGGAGTAGTATCCGAGCGTCCCTCAAATTTATCAGGTCGTAGATATCTCTTCATGTTGAAGTGTTAGTCCATTAAATTGTTATGATAAGCAAGGACATTAACACAACCTTCTTCTTGAGTAGGCTTTAATGGACTCTGAAATAAAGTAATACAAGTTTATGTAGCTAATGCTTAACAAAGTAATCTACAAAATATGCCAATCATAAATAACTAATATAATGGTTCAATTGACTCACAATTTCACTGGGTAGAGAGTTAACCAATAAATCTCTTGAGAGCGGAGAGCGACCAATTTCATACTTTTAACTCTTAAATAATTACAATCATTGCTCATCTGCAAAGAGAATAAATGCCCAAAATCATCAATCAACTTCACAACAGATGACTTTATAAGTTTGGCCCTACTTCAAAACATGGAGGGTAGTAGGGTTTCTCTCTCGGGATCCCTGACCAATTTTACCTATTTTTTTATCCCGGGATAAATCTATCAATCCCGGGATAAATATATAATTACTTATCGCCATTCTTGTTCATTCTGGAGTGTTCCAGAGGTGCCAACTTATGAGATGTCCACCTGCATCGGCCGTTAACTTAAGCATTCAGTTCGCCATTTGCATTCGGCGCGTTAACATGTGTGTGTTTTTTCCTGCTCCCCTAGGCTTAAAGTCTAATTGTGCGTGCACAAGCCTAGATGTTCTCGTATACAGATAAGTGTTTTTAATATAGCTTTTCTTTTAGCTCTATAGGATATACAATTTTAGCCACTTTTGCTCGTTATTATAATTTTAAAAAATTACCTATCTTGCGTGGTACTTGAAAACAGGCCTTGCTGATAGTTTTTAAGTGAGCCAGTTAACTACTAACTAGTTATAGGTTGTATGCCTATAGTCTCTTTCCAATAATTTCACAGACAGGGGAATTTCGATAACCCCCTGCTGGACCGAAGACAAACCCCAGAAATTCGTGACTAGGGTAAATCTAGTTAGTTAGTTCGAAGCCGGTAATTCGAGACCGTGCTTACACTGCAAATATACGCTATATCGTGTATAACTAACTCACTTAATATTTTCGTCCCAAATTTACGGTGACTACTAACCAGTTAACTACTAACTAGCTATAGGCTTAGCTATGCCTATAGAGTCTCTTTCCAAATTTCACATTGTGAAATTCTTCTCTAGTAAGAGAAAAATTATAGACAGGGGAATTTCGATAACCCCCTGCTAGGATTGATGACTAAAACTCTAAGAATTCGTGACTAGAGTTACTAGTTAGAATAGATAAAGCCGGAAATTCGTGACCGTGCTTAAACTGGATATCTCAAAAATACGATAGGGTCACATAGGTAAATTGCGGCTCCCAAATTACATAGAAATGTTGCATTGATATCAAAAGAAGCGCGGTGAATAATATAATTTATTAATATTATTTTTTTAACGTGTGTTTTGAAACCATGATGTTTCTTTTGTTAGAGGCGGCAGTTAGTTAGCGTGCCGCAATTTACCTGCTTGACCCTATATCTAGTAACTATTCAACTCTCTTAAAATTTTCGTCACAAATTGGTGACTACCAGTTTACTACTAACTAGCTATAAGCTTAGCTATGCCTATAGAGTCTCTTTCCAAATTTCACTCAGTGAAATTCTTCTCTACTAAGAGAAATTATAGACAGGGGAATTTCGATAACCCCCTGCTAGGTTTGATGACTAAAACCCTAAGAATTCGTGACTAGGGTACTAGTTAGCTAGTTCAAGCCGGAAATTCGTGACCGTGCTTTACTGGATTGAACAAATATACACTATATATCGTATAATACTAAAACTTTCTTGAACTTCCTTATTATATTATATGGTAACTTTACATATGTGCAATAATACTCAAAATGAAAAATTTTAACGGGTACAAAGTGGCGTAAATTGTAAATAATACTTGTTTGTAATCATTGCCTAGGGTCCCACAGGTAAATTGCGCTCCAATTGCAGTCTTTGCAAGAACTTTTCTAAACTTTTTGATTCGAATTTTTATTGAAATTTGTTCAGGTATCTGAAGTAGCGGAATTGCATTCTATATTTTATTATTGTTTGAAGCTATGATATTTCTGTGGTTAGAGGACACAGTTAGTTAGTGTACCGCAATTTACCTGCTTTACCCTATCTAGCTTATAATTGGTAGCTACTTAAAGATTGATATTGCTACTAGTGCTATGTATTCCATTCAAGAAGCACCATGAATTTATGGATACAATTAATAATAATAATCCAGTTAACTACTAACTAGTTATAGGTTATATGCCTATAGTCTCTTAACAATAACTTCACATCGTGAAATTTTCTCTGATTCAGAGATATAATATAGACAGGGGAATTTTGAAGAGAAATCCTAAAAATTTGTGACTAAGGTAAATCTAGTTAGTTAGTTTGAAGCCGGTATTTTGAGACCGTGCTTTCACTGGAAATATCAAATATACGCTACGCTATATTGGGTATAATTTTTCAACTCTTTATAAAAATTTCGTCGCAAATTCATGGTGACTACTAACTAGCTACAGGCCTATTGAGGCCTATTGACTACTAACTAGCTACAGGCCTATTGAGTCTCCTTCCATATAAACTCACATTATGAAAATTTTCTGTTTCAGAACAATTTGAGAGGGGATTTCGATATTCACTACTATGATTGAAGACAGTCTCTATGAATTTTCAGCTAGGGCAACTAGTTATCTATTTGAGCCGGGAATTTGTGACCCGAGCTTGTACTGGCTACATCTAAGGAACACTAGACATATCGTGTAACTTGAACTTTAGTCTCAAGTACCAATATTAATTTCTTAACAAATACAGACTGTTAATACCACTACAGATATGTTTTGCAATTGCATATCCAAGTCTAGTTCTTCAGTAAAAATTTTGCTGGAATCCAGTTAACTTACTAGTTATATGCTAATGCCTACAGTCTCTTCCCAAATGAATTTGCAATGTTAAGTTTTTCTCTGATTCAGAGAATTAACAGGGGAATTTCGATAACCTCCTGCTAGGATTCAAGACTGTTCATAGTTTTTCTAGTAGGCCAGTTTACTATGTGTCGTAATATACCTACTTAACCCTAAACCCTAATTACATATATTCCCCGATAAATTCTTCTGCGACTCGGGAATTGACGAAGAGTTAAGACTGTTCAATACGTTGTTGCACTAGAGCAACAATTAGTTCAACCGGAAATTTAGTACACATAGTTCCATAAAACCTGTATTTCAAAATTATTTCTTATTTTGGAAATTCAAAAATTAGTGTCTATAGGTATGAAGATTGGTCATAGAGAAGAATAATAATTTTCGGTTCAGTTTTCTCGTTCATATAAGACGTGGAGGACTTCATTTATTTATAAATTTATCTAAGCCATTGAATCTGCATATCCATTATTAACGTTATTAATTAGAACATTGAAGAACTGTAGTTGGTTCAATGGAATAAATTTGTCTCGTGGCCTCTATTGATTTTGAAGATGATTACTTTTCTGTCCATATAGAGAATAATACCGTAGATATTAGAAATTGGAAAACATTTCTAACTTAAGTTTAGAGCTAAAGGCTCTACTTGTGAATCATGCAACTTACTTAAGTCATGAATTCTATATTGGCAAAATTAAGAACTGAAAGTTACTTATCTATGTACTATTTAATTTACTTAATTGATAGATGAATTCGCATATGAATGGACTGTTGCAGAGAGAGAGAGAGAGAGAGCACTGTTGTTATTAGTTATGAAAGAAATTTTATTTTGTTTATTCCTAATCATTAGAAAGGAATGATTTTTAATTGATGCAACAAATTTGAGCAAAATTCTATTAATTGTGACGTTTTTATTTTTTATCAAACTGTTGACTCTCTGCCTTCCAGCAGTTTAAGGGGGAGGTTTATTCTTTATAATTTTAGAACGTCTTAAAATTAATGCTCTCAAAATTGTCAATAGTAACTTACAAAAAGAATAGAAATTGATGATGATTATCCAGCTTAAAGTATTTAGACACCCTTTCATTACTTTAGTTTCGTAAGCGTTGAAGGTATTTTTGGTTTCAAGCTTTCGATTGAAAAGATTTCTATTCATCATCAGGAGAAGTGTGGAAAACGTGGCCTTCAACTCTGAGTTTATATAACCTCTGATAATATATATTTCCAGTTGAATATGAATCTTTTCAATCAGTTTAGTAAGCATAAACCATAATTCTCAAAGTATTGTAATTAGCTACCACTGATGCATAAACTTCTTGTTCATTTTTCTGGAGTGTTCTTTCCCGCCCGGAGCGCTCCCGCCCGAACACTCCAGAAATACACAACAAAAGATTCGATCTTTGAATACTGAATGCTTAAGTTAACGGCCGATGCAGGTGGACATCTCATAAGTTGGCACCTCTGGAACATTCCAGAAAAATGAACAAGAATGGCTTCCGAAGTAATTGAAGTCACCCTTCACCTTACAGGTAAGCCTCGGGGTAACTGTTCAATTATTTTCCAGTATTTTGTTTCAAAATACATGAGATTCACAGAGATGGTATATACTTCCTTATAAGTTATTAACATTATTTAGTAAATTGGAGGTAGAAATAAACGATAATGACATGAATTGAAATATTTTAAATTATAATTTAGCCACGAAGCACCCCTAATTTCTATCAATCTGGTAATCGGAAAAAAATTTCTCTTCACATCAGTAACAAAAATATATTGATTAGTTATTTCCAAAAAATGAAGTTAAGCAAATGGTATGGCTAATGAATAGAATAACTTTAACAACTTGTTTGAATCAAAATGTTACTATAACTTTCTATATTATTTTGAATACATATCAAAATTACATATGCAGTTTTTACCATGATAATATGGGTTCTAGTAATTTTCTCTGGCGGAATTTTCTATTGTGGATTTTCATTGGTGGAACAGTGGAATTCTCTCATTGGATTGTAGATATTTATGTTTATATATAAGTAAATTATAAATTTAAAATTCATGCTTCGAAATAATAAGTTCAAATGTTAATATATGAGAACATACATTTTGTTATATGATCGAAAATGAACTTAGCAAAAAAATATAGTATTGAAGAAATTTCAAATTGAACATTTTATTTATGTGCAATGGAAGAATAGAGAGATTAAATTAAAAGTATATTCAAACAATTATTTGACGTTTACCTGATTGGTAATCTATTGCTACCATAATAGGTTACAACAGTGGTGAGTGAGGTACTGCATTCATATTTAGTTTTCATACCCGCATTCGGGTGTCACAGGTACATATGGCCTCTAACTTTTTTATTTGGGCAGCTATGAAATTTAAACTTATATGATGTTTGAACTATATTAATACTGATAATATCCAATGCAAAGATCGTCAATTAATTGAAATTTTAATTAGTAATAAGCAAAACAAACTTCAAAAAGTGATGTACCTGATACACCCGATCCGTTGTCACAGGTACATTTGCAGTTTATTTCTGATACATATTCTGATACATGTATATCATGAGGGTGTGCTGCCCCCCGAACCCCCCCACTAGGTCATTAAACAGGCATGAAGTTAATATAACAAAACAGTAGCGGATCAAAAATCTACAATAACAAAATTCTAAAAGCCGGAAATGTTACAGTTAGCATACGATTTTCGTGACATAAAAATAATCATTATTAATTCCATTGTGAATCAACTGACGATATGTTCATAGGATATTATCGATATTGATATAGTTCAAACATTATATAAGTTTAAAATTCATATCTGCCCATATAAAAAAGTTAGAGGACAAATGTATCTGTGACACCCGTGTGTGGGTGTGAGAGCTTCATATGAATGCAGTACCTTATTGACAGAGATTCTTATAACTTTATTTGAGGTACTGAACCTCACTTATTCCCTTCATGCCATTCACAGAACCCTTTGTGGTTAGAACAATAAAACAATCTTCAAAATCAGAACATAATGTATATAACTATACTATATTAGTGCACAACAAAATTTATCCTGGGATCCCGGGATGAACACAACAATTTTTATCCCGGAATGCCAGGGCAAGCAAAAGTGACCAATATGAGAAACCCTAGAATGTAGATGTCATTCGCGTTTGCCTGATCTGACATATCGTCTGATTTCGCTGCGTGAACTACTGATTAATCGTTATGTATCTAATTGGGCCATTGGCCCATTTTTTAAGAATATTATAGTTGAAGCAATACATAATAATTCTGACATTGAAATGTGTAGGATTGATTGATGGGTACTCTATTAAATGCAACAATCGTCATTAAAATGGCAAGTTTGTGACAGATATTCTAAGCCCTACAATCGCAAAGGGAAAGAAATATCTAATTTTCTCCTATACTTACTATGCTACAATGTTATTTTGGAGAGAATTTATGATAATTTGATCATTTTGGAAAGAATTTGGTTATTTTTGGAGAGACAAATGGAGAGTTTATGAGCCATACTATTTTACTTGGGCAACAATTAGATTTATTAACCTATCAAACTATAAAATTCATATCAATCAAACGTGTAACAATCGATTGATGGTTGCCCTATTAAATGTACCATTAGATGCATAAACTACAAAAATTCTCTTATCATTCAAATGCGCAGCTTGATCGATGGTTGTGCTAGCGATTGTCAATTTGTCACAAACTGCACAAACGATTGATCAATAGATAGTGTAGTGTCAGTCGATATTGCAGATGAGTCAGACGTGTGACATAGACCTAGCTAATTAAACCAATCTTCAAAAGAAGGGTGAACTTGTGATGTTTTTCCGGCGACTGTTTATGCCTTGAAATTGGCCTTCTGAAATATCTGGCTACATTTAGAAATTAGAAATAAAATAATCATTTACATTAATTTTATTGTGAACAGGAAGAGTTTAAGAGAGATCCGTTCACCAGTTTCTGCAGACTGGCCATGTAACAGTATGAAGTATGCACAAAGTCACCAATATATTGGCGGCTTTTGAGGGGTGAAATAAGTTTGACAAACTGTAATAAATTTTCATATCACTAATGAAATGGCCATAAAGGATGCACATGCATCAGACATGAAACATAAAGATACTTTCAACTGTAAATTCTTCACTATGAAGCCAAACATCTACTTCAAATTGAGTTTAATATTATGTGGCTACCCAATGCCATTTCCTCATCAATGATCAAACTGGCAAGTTTCCTGCTACACAATTATACATGTCAGACTGGTAGATTCAACTCTCCTCAGTCTGCTGACTCTCAAATATTTTAAATTGAGATAGTGTTACTCTCAGCGGCAGATTTAGAATCTCCCTCAGAAGCCAAGTCAGAATTTGAATGAGATTATGAATCTGTTGACTGTTGCTGAGAGTAACTATCTAAATTTATAATCTCTAAGAATTAGGAGAGCGCTATTCTGTTAATTTTACTTATTCTGCACAAATCTTTCTACAATTCATTCAATTTTAATTATTTATTTAGCTACTTGGTTTACTCATTACCGCAATTCTGCGCATGCCCAAATTAGCTGTACCATTAGCTACTGGAGATCTTGAATTAACCTTTTATCAGGCAATTATCCCATATGCGTTAGCTACATCATCATTTTCATTTCATTATTTTGCAAGCATGTTTCACTACATTTTTACTGTATTATTACATTACAGGTAATTGCAGATATTGTTGTTTTCCAATTAATGAGAACTATAATAAAAATATGAATTTACTTGGAACAAATGTTTTGTTTAATAAAATATGAAAAAAATCCCAAAAATAAAAATATATTGAAAAGTGTTAAAAATTTACATGCTAAAATTTTAGAAAAATCTGATGCGTTTATCAATGAGTGCCCACTAAAGCATTTATTTTTTTCATCTATTTTACCTTTGTCCATTGAGATCAATTCAGTCCAAATGATATTGATAATTGAATCTGCTGATGAAAGTAACTCTAGCTACCTCAAATTTAAATCTCAGAGTCAGGAGCTATTTTATGCAGAGTGTGCCCTTAGCAATAACCATGTAAATTAGTAATAAAGTATATCCTTTCTTGCTATTTTATTTGAAATTTGAGATCTCTCAGGGAGAACTTTAACTAATTCCTATGTTACCATCAATTTATCTAACCATCAGATTGAAGTGGCTACATATTATGGCTGTTTTGGTATCTAGCTGAGCATTCTAGGCAGTGGCCGCATAGCTTACGATAGGTCTTTGTAGGCCACAACAGTTGGTGAGAGAGAAACCTGTCTCCAGACAATTCCAACCACTCATCAGCAGGGCGCCAAACACCTGTTGGCTTTGGTTACACTGCTATCAATATGTGGCACAACCTCAAATGGACATACAACTATTATATGTCTATAGTTAAAATGAAGTTCAAATATTCCCTTATCATGAAGAAATAGAGACGTGACATTCAAATATAATATACAAGTCTACTCACAGTCTCCAAGATATAAATTTCTACATAATTTTGCATCTTCAAATCTATTATAACTTTATACAAAGTGAATTCAATTATTATCTCGCTCAGTAACTAAAAACATTTTACTAGGTAAAAGCCTGTTAGCCCACATTAAATACTTTGTGTGATGGAAATAGAATGAGGAAGTCTGATATATGACAAATATCCATGATGCTAGAAGCAGCTATTATGTTATAGACTTATATAGCTATCATTAATTTGATGTATGTCAGTATGTACAGTAGCAAGCAACTGAATAGTTCAGTTATCTATTTCAGGTACAGATGATTTAGTGATAATTGTAGTCGATGTATTAAATATTTGACTACTACTGATCTATCAAAATGAGTTACAATGGAAAAGTTGATTTCTCTTTTGTTCAAACTGCCAGTCAGGAAATTTTGGCAAGAATGCTTGATGGTATAGCTGGAAATAAGGTCAGTGTTACATTATATAATTTTCATTTATAATTTTATTTTATCTTAAGTAGTAATATAAAGAAAGACTTAATTATAAAACTGATTTACTCATTAGCTATGGTAATACAATAATGAGATATCAATCTAACTAATAAGTACATCAGAATTATTTTGTTGGACCAGTCAAATTATTGAAAATTTTGATTATCTATTTGAAATGAAAATATAGCTAACTTGACAGAACTCTGATGTACTCTATTAGACTTGAACTTAACCACCAAGTGAGGACATAATTTTTTGTAAGATGATTTCTATGAGTATTTAGATACCAGTATTCCATGAAATTTCTGAATTGCTGAGCAAAGTACATATTTGAGTTTACTCTCCTCTTAGCTAAGGAGTCATTAGAAAAATGAAATATACCTAGTTACTAGCTATATAGTAATGGAGGATTTGATTAGAAAAATGAAATATACCTAGTTACTAGCTATATAGTAATGGAGGATTTGATTAGAAAAATGAAATATACCTAGTTACTAGCTATATAGTAATGGAGGATTTGATTAGAAAAATGAAATATACCTAGTTACTAGCTATATAGTAATGGAGGATTTGATTAGAAAAATGAAATATACCTAGTTACTAGCTATATAGTAATGGAGGATTTGATTAGAAAAATGAAATATACCTAGTTACTAGCTATATAGTAATGGAGGATTTGATTTGAAAATTTTAATCTAACATAAAGTTAATATTGAAATGTAGCTACTGAATACTGAAATATATAGCTAAGAAATATTATTTGTCAATTTTTTTTCTGATTATTCCAATTTACTTCCATATTTTTATTCCTATAAATGCTGCACAAAGATTGTTTATATATTTGAGTGTAATATTCATATTTGCATATTTTCTTTTAGTTAATGTACTTAGCTAGTGTTTAAATTTATCAAAGTCAATAAAGTATTGCTTATTTTCTCAATAAAAATGACATTTTGCATTTGAAAATGTGAATGAAGTAGAGCAAATTAAAATAGTTCTTTTGGAATTACGATGAAATGTATATTAGCTTAATTTATAAAAACCTTATTTTATGTGGTAATACAGAGATTTCAAAAGAAATTTTCAAACTGAACTAATTATTGTTTAGCAATCAAAAAATGTTAAAATAGGTAGCTATTTCATATGAAAATTAGACTGATACTTTCCTTACTGAGTAGCTAATTAGAGTTCTATACTTTTGTTTCCCCTTTATTGTATTATCTACTTATTTAGTAACTAGCTATAGCTAACTAATTAGCTACAATGAAAAGTATCTGGTATCTCCTGATGTTTTCATTGTTGATTATATATCTTCTTTGCAGGCCATTGTATGGGAGAAAGAACTGGCAGCTACATTTAGTCTGGTTGGAGACTATGCATTCTTACGCAACCATGGAGTCATTCAAATGTTCTACCTCAACACTGACAACATTTGCTCACCTAGCAACCCTAACAGCCACATCATCTTCATAGCAAAGCCACACACAGAGAGTATGGATATGATTAACACTTACATTAGAGGGTGAGTAGTCTGTGAAGATTATTAATTGAATATCAATGCATTTCATTTCTTTTCATCTACAATTCCCACCACAACAAAATATAATAGTAGCTACATGTCAGTTTTTAAAGGTTTTTATCAAATATTCATTGCAGACTGTCTAGCAAATCACAACAGAGTGATTTTGCAGAGTTGCATCTATGGCTAGTGCCTCGCAATTCGTTGCTGTGTGAGAAGAGACTACAGGAACATGGCATCCTCAACTCCTTTAAAGCTGTGGTGGACCTACCACTTCTACTTTTCAAAATGGAGACTGATCTTGTGTCTATGGAATTGCCTCAGACTTTCTCTGTGAGTGATTTCCTAAATTGGTTCTGTTCAGATATACTTCTGAAAGTTGGTAGCACATTGTAAATAATTGAATTCATTAAATTAAAGAGTGGAAACACTCGGACCAAACTAGCAACAACTTAAATGATTAAAAGAATCATTCAATTAAGGAATATCTTATCTCAATCACTATTTATCACAATTCAACACACATATTAATGGAAATAATAGGTGTTTTGAATTTGTGTTTTATTCACTACCTACTCTTCTTAACATCCTTTCTTGACAGGAATGTTCAGTGTCTGGTTACCCAGAGAGTGTTCACCTAGTAGCCAGGGCCCTCATGATGATCCAGAGTCTATTCGGTCCTATCCCCACCATCAGGGGTAAGGGTCCCAATGTCACGGCCCTCTTCAACATGATGGTGGAGCTTAGGAAAGAACTGGGCAACAATGATACGCAAGTGAGAATTATTGAAATGAAAAAATGAAATATTATGTTGCTTCTGTCTCATTGATGCTCTATAGCTACTGTTGGAAATCCTGAAGCTGTCTGTGGTAAATTCAGGATAATATTAGTGGTCTTCCTTGGATCAGAACTGTTGTAATTTGGATGATGTATTGTATTTTCTTCAGGTTTATCATTTTTCAATGCTACTTGCAGTTTTAAAGGATAGTGCCAGGGTCATTTATGCTTTTCAACTATTAGGTAGGCTTCATTTTCCTTCACCTTTCCATTTTCCTCTTCCATCCCTGAGTGAAGTCGATGGTGCTTGTGTCCCTTTTCGTCACATTCCTTGGTAAGTGACTCCATTCCCCAAATAGCTTCTCTGCCTCCATGAGTGTTGTCACGGATGGTGATAGGTGACTGTGTTAATGGAATTCCATTCCTTTCTGACTGCTTCTTCCAGTCCTTTGTACTTAATTTCCTTTCGATATCAAGGATGTGGCCTTTGGTTCAGAATCAGACCTCAAGCCCTGTACTAAGTTACTAATCATGAGTTGATGACTCTTCTTGTTCATTTATGGCTAATAGCTAATTTTGCTCTCAGGTTCCCTCTAAAATAGACCAGCTGATCATCATAGACCGCAGCATAGACCTCATCTCCCCCCTCACCACACAACTCACTTACCAGGGCCTGATAGACCAATGCTTTGGCGTTCGTAATTGTGAGTGTACCAGTTACTTTCTCGATAGCTTATTATTTGGTAAAAATATATGATCTTCATTTGCTACTTTTTCTGTTAATATATTCAAGTTACTATATACATCAATCTTTTTAACTTAGTTATTTACAATGCATCCAGTTTTTTCTCAAATTATTTCTATATTATTAGCTAGGGATGTTTTTCTCATTTGAAGGAATAGTGAGTAACTGCAGGTACTATTTTATTACCTGCAGTGATAGTCATATTTATTGGTAAGGTGCATCTGCAGTTGGTTTTTATTTCTTTTTACTTATTCAAGTAAAAATAATACAAAGTCCTTATCCTTTATTTACAAAGAGGAAAAACCAATGAAATAATCAAAATTTGATAGAGTCAACATATAAAGTAATACAGGGTGGGGCGTAAGTTTGGAAGCAAATGAAAGTGCATATTATAATCCAACGAAAAATATATTTAATAATTTCAGTTATGTATTATTACATAAGGGTTTTAAGAATTCAACAATCAAAAATTTATTCAAAATGTCCCCCCTTGTTTTTAATAACAGCCTCAAATCTCCTCCGAACTCCTCCTACTGCGGCACGCAACTGTTCTTGTGAAATTTCCTTCCAAGATATCCGGAGCGAACGCTTTAAATCATCCACACTGTGATGGAATTTACCACAGGCCTTTGATTCAAGAATGGACCATACCGAAAAGTCCATAGGATTAACATCTGGGGAGCAGGGAGGCCACATTTCTTTGGACCAAAACCGTGGAAGATGGTCATGGCACCAGTTTTGAGTGACATTTGCAGTATGTGAAGTCGCGCCGCGCCGTCTTGCTGAAATGTCCATAGAGTATCATTACCGAAGTGATCCTTAGCTGACTCCAACATTGGCGTCAAAATATTCTCAATATAACATTTAGCATTGATTTTGGCGCCTTGTTCCACAAAAATTAAAGGAGATCTCCAAGTTTCTGAAACAGCGGCCCAGACCATTACTGAAGCAGGTTTCATGGTTCTGTGGACAGTTTTTTGGTTGTATGGGATGTCTTTTGCACTTTTACCAATTATTCTGTCCTTCCTCCGGTTGTGAGCCATTTCCACTGTGAAATTTTTTTCATCAGACCAAACAATTTCACCAGCCGTACCAGACTTCAATTCTCTCAGAAGTGCTTTGCTTCTCTCCAATCTCTTTTTCTTTACAGCTTCTGACAGAGTCTGTCTCTTTTGGAGGGTGAAAGAGGACATCTTTAGGTCTTCTTTGACAACTCTTCTCATTGTTCTGGGACTCACATTAGCTGTTTTGGCTAACAATCGTATTGACCTTTTCGGGTTCCTCTTGATCTTCTCTCGGGCACATTTTATCAGTTGTTTGGTGAGTTGTGAGCGTGGTCTACCACTTCTTGGACGATCAGTCAAGTCTCCTCTCTCATTAAAACGCTTCACACACTTCCAAACAGTCGATCTCGCTATTGAGAGAGTCTTTGAAATGACGGAATCTGACTTCCCGGCACAGTGCAGAGCAATAATGGCTTCTCTTTTGTCTGACATTTTTGAATTGACTAAATTTTTGTAAAAAATAACACTGCCACGTCATAATGTAGTGTCTCTACTATAGTTCAAACCCTATCACCTACTTAGGAACTTCTTTTTAAGAATTATATTAATGTTTGAAAAATTGCTTCCAAACTTATGCCCCACCCTGTAGAACAAAATTAACGCTAGTAAAATTATTTACACTGCTTCATTATCAGTCTATAGTAGCTAGCTATTCTCTTCAAGTGATTTCATGTCATCAAGTTTCAGCAATCTTCAACAACATCAATAGAGTTGAGGTCCAAGCTTTGTGAAGGCCATTCTAACGCATTTGATCCTGCTCTCATTAAAGTAAATTTTGAAGTATGTTTAGGATGAATCTCTGAGCAGCTGGTAGAAATGACCATCCTGAGTGACTCTTCCTTTTCTACTCACAAGCATCTTTCCCTCTCTTACACACATCTTTTGATGGGTCAATCCCCTGATTCAGGACCTTTCTTCTGATTATTTTCCAATTCTGAGAATCCCTTTCTCTTCGTCAATTGAACTTCTTATTCAGTAGATCTTTATGAGCACCTCCGTGCCTTTGTCACTGTAGTTTTATCTTCTCTTGACAAGTTGATGTTACCGCTTCGGCAATTAACTGAACAATCATGAAAATTATTTATTGTTATTATTATCCTAACATATTAGAAATGATTTTCCAGCTGTTATGTCGACTCTTACAGGCAGATAACAAGCCTGATGTCATAAAATGACTAAACCTTCCAAACTCTTGAAGCTGGTAGCTGCGGTTCTAACATGTCAATTATGTGAATGAGACCAATCTGCTCTCTTTCTATTGCTTCACTATTAGAGCAGTAGAAAAGGACGAAAAAGAAAGGGCAGCTATCGGTTCAATAGATGGCACACCTCATTGGTCAATATTCAATCCTTTAACTATAGGTCCCCTCTTGTTAAAGCTCTACCTAATGTCCTCCTAGAAATACTTCATCTGAATGCATTCCGTTTTTGGTGGTGTCACGAAGATCTTTATTGTAACTAGCTATTTTTTACTCCAGTCTGTGATAAGATACGCTTTCTGGCACATTCTCTCTTTCAGGAGATATGCGTGGTCTTGTGCGAATATTTTAGTCCTTTTGTTAGCTATGGCTATTGTCATATTCCTATCCTTTTCAAGGCTACCATACAAAATATTTAAAATGAGTTCTTAACATTAAATTAATAAAAAACTAGCTGCAGATACAATATAATTCAAATTTAACATACAATAATTCCAATGACTAGATAACACTGCACAAGTGTACATAGCTATTATAAACTAATTAGAATAATTGCTGAGAATTCAGATAACGAGCCACTCAATTATCAGAAATAGCTATGTATTATCTAATATTATAGTTAACTAGCTTCTTCATTGGGTAATACTGAAATACTTTCCTATTAAGCTATGTCGATTATTTTCAAAACCTATTGCAACAGTTCAAATTTAAGAAGCAGTTATATTTTCATTCATTTTCAGGTTGTGTGAAATTACCAGCTAACAAGTTCGACTCTAGCAACAGTGGATCAGCTGAATCTCAGAACCCAGAGTTAACCATAGAATCCCAGAATACTCCCATGAAAACCATTTCACTGAACTCCAATGATCCTCTTTACTCTGAGCTCAGGGACAATAACTTCTCATCCATCGGCTCAAAGCTGTCACAGCAAGCTAAACAGGTGAGATACATGGCTAGTAAATAAGCTAGTGCTATCCTAGCTCTTCGGGGCATCCTAAATGCTGAAATGGTGAGGTTCAAGCACTGAAAGACTACACAAATGAAGTGCTAGCATAGATATGCTGAGCAAGGCAAATATAATTGGAGTAAGAATTAAGCATTTTCGATAATTTACTGGATATAACACTGGATAAAAACACTTGTTATCTTTCGATTTGTTTTCCCTGTAGGTCGCTTTAACTCTATATGTGTCTTTTAGGAGCACTCTGTCTAACCATTGTCACCTGCTTCCATGTGACACCTACCTACAGAGGTTTTAAGGGCTACATTTGTGCCTAAAGGACAACTGTTAATTTGCATGTCCTATCTATCCTGAAAAGTTTCACCTAGTTACTCGTATGGAAGATAAATGCTGTTTGTAATTGTTCTCTTCTGAGAAGAGACTCAAATTAGGTATTTAGCTAACCAATCTAATTTTAGTAACAAAGTTTCAAAATTTAGAATTAGCTAGTATGCAAATCATACTTAGTAGCTAGCTACTAACTTCAGTAAACCTTTCTTGTCATTGCCATGAGTGTGACTGCTATGAACAGTCCCAAACCAAGATGATAATATTGACCTGAGTGTTGTAGTGCCAGCGACAGAAGTTCTAATATGCTTGGTGTTAATTCTCTCTCCTTGCAGATTGCCAAAGATTTTGAGGAAAGACATCAGGCAAAAACAGTTGTAGAGATGAAACAGTTTGTGCAGAAGCTTCCTAAGATACAAGCGGCTAAGCAGAGTTTGGCTTTACGTGAGTTAAAGTTTTGATTGCTACTTTCAAGCTCATTTGTTTCATCACATCTTATCAATGAAATGACTTCAAATTAGTGTTCTTAAAGAGTAACATACAGTAATTTATCTCAATTATTGAGTGTAATTTCTCTTTCAGTTACACTATTGGTAAATGATAATAATAATTAAAATGAATATAAATTACGAGTCAAATTCTTCATTACATTTGCTCCATATCATTTTAAAGTAGTTAGTTAGTTATACAGTTTGAAATGCTTAAATAATTGTAAAGCACTAAGGTTGTAATTGCAGACACTACCGTGACTGAGTTGCTGCAAGAGGAGCTTAGCTCCTCCCTCTTTGGACCGTGTCTACAGTTTGAACAGGAGCTGCTCAGAGGAGCCATGGACTGTGACAAAGTGTGTCCCTTCATTGAAGAGTGTATGTGGAGCAGAGCGCCTATGCTTACTGTGAGAAACTAATAAGAACTATTAACTTATTGGTTATAGAAATGCTAAAGAGTTAGCTGTAATTAACTGATATGTAGAGATATGTTTTTAAGGAAGTTCTATTGTTTTATTTATTCATCTCTTCTATTTCGAATTATCTCTTCTATTTACCTCTTCTCTTCCATTCACCTCTTCTCTCCCAATTAGTCCCTTCTCTCACCTCTCTTCTCTCAATCAGTCCCTTCTCTCACCTCTCTTCTCCCAATCAGTCCCTTCTCTCACCTCTCTTCTCTCAATCAGTCCCTTCTCTCAATCAGTCCCTTCTCTCACCTCTCTCCTCTCAATCAGTCCCTTCTCTCACCTCTCTTCTCTCAATCAGTCCCTTCTCTCACCTCTCTTCTCCCAATCAGTCCCTTCTCTCACCTCTCTTCTCTCAATCAGTCCCTTCTCTCACCTCTCTTCTCCCAATCAGTCCATTCTCTCACCTCTCTTCTCCCAATCAGTCCATTCTCTCACCTCTCTTCTCCCAATCAGTCCCTTCTCTCACCTCTCTTCTCTCAATCAGTCCCTTCTCTCACCTCTCTTCTCTCAATCAGTCCCTTCTCTCAATCAGTCCCTTCTCTCTTCTCTCAATCAGTCCCTTCTCTCACCTCTCTTCTCTCAATCAGTCCCTTCTCTCACCTCTCTTCTCTCAATCAGTCCCTTCTCTCACCTCTCTTCTCTCAATCAGTCCCTTCTCTCACCTCTCTTCTCTCAATCAGTCCCTTCTCTCACCTCTCTTCTCTCAATCAGTCTCTTCTCTCACCTGTTCTCTCAATCAGTCCCTTCTCTCACCTCTCTTCTCTCAATCAGTCCCTTCTCTCACCTCTCTTCTCTCAATCAGTCCCTTCTCTCACCTCTCTTCTCTCAATCAGTCCCTTCTCTCACCTCTCTTCTCCCAATCAGTCCCTTCTCTCACCTCTCTTCTCTCACCTCTCTTCACCTGGAAGAACACCAGCTCATAGGAAAGAGTCAGCATGGCTTTCTTCGCGGGAAGTCATGCCTGACAAACTTACTAGAGTTCTTCTACTACGTTCTTCAGGAGCATGACAAATCCAAAGCTGTTGACATAGTCTACCTTGATTTCAAGAAGGCATTTGACAAGGTACCTCACAAGAGGTTAATGGCGAAAATAGCAGCTATTGGTGTGGGTGGTCGAGTTCTACAATGGATCCTGTCATGGCTAAATAACAGACGACAAAGAGTGGTGGTCAATGGCGTGGCCTCTGTGTGGAGCTCCGTAACCAGCGGGGTTCCCCAGGGCTCAGTCCTTGGTCCTCTGCTCTTTATTATTTACATAAATGGCCTTGACGTAGGACTCGTCAGTAGGGTATCCAAGTTTGCTGATGACACAAAGATTGGCATCAACGCTGCAAGTCCAGAGGCCATCGGACAACTCCAACTTGATCTTTTCAAGATCGGAGAATGGTCGGAAAAGTGGCAGATGCCCTTCAATGTGGACAAGTGTAGAGTACTTCATGCTGGTCGTAGGAACGCTGAAGCTTTCTACACGCTACTTGGAGCCCAAATAGGACCCACTGATGTACAGAAGGATCTTGGAGTTATGATCACCAGGGATCTCAAGTTCTCTCGACAGTGCCTGGAAGCTGAGAAGAGAACAAACAAGATCCTAGGGTACATCAAGAGGCAATTCAGATACAGAAACAGAGAGACAGTCCTCACCCTGTACAACTCTCTTGTAAGACCTCTTTTGGAGTTTGCGGTCCAGTTCTGGTCACCGACGTTGCGAGCAGATGTCCAGCGGTTGGAACGGGTGCAAGCGAGGGCGACTAAACTTGTACCTGAAATCCGATCCAAGGGATACGCACGTCGGTTAGAAGACCTGGGCCTCTTCACGCTTGAGCAGCGACGTTTGAGGGGTCAACTCATCGATACTAAGATCCTTCGAGGGATAAGTCGAGTTGATCCCGAAGACTACTTCTCGCTGTGTGTAAACCCCACCCGCAACCACGGGTGGAAGGTGGTTCCGCCTCGGTTCACCACTGCTCAGCTGGAGAACTTCATGCTGGTAAAGATCTGTAATGTCTGGAACAGACTGCCAGAAAATGTTGTCAGCAGCCTGACTGTTGACACATTCAAAAGGCGACTTGACAGGATACTCAGTGAGCTGGCTTACTGAGCTGTCAAGCGCCTCCATGACTTGACCTCGGAGTTGAGATGAGAGTCTTAGCTATCTTTTCTGATAGCACTCTTACTTCAACTCCAACCAACCAACTAAGAGAAAACCTGGCGCCTTTCCGTGGCTAGAGAAATCAGGTCACACCCTGCGTCCTGTCACCGTCTCAGGGACTGCCTTTGGGCGGCCCCTGTAAAGGGGGCAGTGATTGGCGGGTTTGACTGACCAAGTCCAGGATAAAACTTGGAGCTAATGATTGTACCCAAACTTTGCTCCTACGCCTGGTGGAGGTTCTTTCTTTGTCAGGTTTAGGAGTACGGTTTGGAGTGCTTAGGTTCCAAGTGGGAAGTGATGGAGAGAGATTCACCTTGCTCCGTTGCTATCCCAACGTCGAGCGCACAGCTGGCTGTGCACAGGGGCCATCCTTCGATGGGCATATTGTGCCTTTTGATGGTCCCTTTATCCTTGTGACTCAATCAGTCCCTTCTCTCACCTCTCTTCTCTCAATCAGTCCCTTCTCTCACCTCTCTTCTCTCAATCAGTCCCTTCTCTCACCTCTCTTCTCTCAATCAGTCCCTTTTCTCACCTCTCTTCTCTCAATCAGTCCCTTCTCTCACCTCCCTTCTCTCACCTCTCTTCTCTCAATCAGTCCCTTCTCTCTCTCACCTCTCTTCTCTCAATCAGTCTCTTTTCTCACCTCTCTTCTCTCAATCAGTCTCTTTTCTCACCTCTCTTCTCTCACCTCTCTTCTCTCACCTCTCTTCTCTCACCTCTCTTCTCTCACCTCTCTTCTCTCACCTCTCTTCTCTCAATCAGTCCCTTCTCTCACCTCTCTTCTCTCAATCAGTCCCTTCTCTCACCTCTCTTCTCTCAATCAGTCCCTTCTCTCACCTCTCTTCTCTCAATCAGTCCCTTTTCTCACCTCTCTTCTCTCAATCAGTCCCTTCTCTCACCTCTCTTCTCTCAATCAGTCCCTTCTCTCACCTCTCTTCTCTCAATCAGTCCCTTCTCTCACCTCTCTTCTCTCAATCAGTCCCTTCTCTCACCTCTTCTCTCAATCAGTCCCTTCTCTCACCTCTCTTCTTTCAATCAGTCCCTTCTCTCACCTCTCTTCTCTCAATCAGTCCCTTCTCTCACCTCTCTTCTCTCAATCAGTCCCTTCTCTCACTTCTCTTCTCTCAATCAGTCCCTTCTCTCACCTCTCTTCTCTCTCAATCTGTCTCTTCTCTCACCTCTCTTCTCTCTCAATCAGTCTCTTCTCTCACCTCTTCTCTCTCAATCAGTCCCTTCTCTCACCTCTCTTCTCTCAATCAGTCCCTTCTCTCACCTCTCTTCTCTCTCAATCAGTCCCTTCTCTCACCTCTCTTCTCTCTCAATCAGTCTCTTCTCTCACCTCTCTTCTCTCTCAATCAGTCTCTTCTCTCACCTCTTCTCTCTCAATCAGTCTCTTCTCTCACCTCTTCTCTCTCAATCAGTCTCTTCTCTCACCTCTTCTCTCTCAATCAGTCTCTTCTCTCACCTCTTCTCTCTCAATTAGTCTCTTCTCTCACCTCTTCTCTCTCAATCAGTCCCTTCTCTCACCTCCCTTCTCTCAATCAGTCTCTTCTCTCACCTCCCTTCTCTCAATCAGTCTCTTCTCTCACCTGTTCTCTCAATCAGTCCCTTCTCTCACCTCCCTTCTCCCAATCAGTCCCTTCTCTCTTCTCTCAATCAGTCCCTTCTCTCTTCTCTCAATCAGTCCCTTCTCTCACCTCTTCTCTCAATCAGTCCTTTCTCTCACCTCTCTTCTCTCAATCAGTCCCTTCTCTCACCTCTCTTCTCTCTCAATCAGTCCCTTCTCTCACCTCTCTTCTCTCTCAATCAGTCTCTTCTCTCACCTCTCTTCTCTCAATCAGTCTCTTCTCTCACCTCTTCTCTCAATCAGTCCCTTCTCTCACCTCCCTTCTCCCAATCTGTTGCAGGTGCTAAGGCTGCTCTGTCTTTTAAGTGTCATCAACAACGGCATCAAACAGAAGTTACTCGACTACTACAAGAGGGAGTTCATTCAAACTTACGGGTAAGAGGAGCCATTAAATTAACCATTGCTCTATAAAGTCAAAAAGTGCAAAAGATTACATAGGTCAGTTTGTCTATTATTTCTATTGATGCGCTTTCTCATCATTTAGCTGCAAGTCCTAAGATATTTGATGGTAGCTATACATTTATTAATCTTTATTACAATACCTGCTTTACTTCCTATTTGCTAATTTTAAATCCAAAGAAAAAGAATGGAATGTCAACTATGTAGCTAAGTAGCTATTGTTATGCTATTCAATAGCATAACAATAGCTAAGTTACTATTGCTATGCTATTCAATAGCATAACAATAGCTACTTAGCTACATATGTGTTTCATTCATACTATTGATGCACACTGATAATAAGAGAAACTTTAAAAGCATTTAAATATATATAGGTACGAGTAAATTGTGTGTGGTTTTCAGATTACTGATCATAGAGTGCTAGACATTAGTTCTACCATATTATATATAGCTAGCAATTTAATAAACTTGCTTTCTTCCCTGAAGACCAGACAGGACATTCAAAAAACTCTAGCTATAAATTTATCTAAGTAGCTACCTGAAGTAATGTTGATATTATTTCCAGGTACCACCATATTCTCACTCTGGATAACCTGAAAAAGGCTGGCTTGCTCACAGTACAAACCAGCAAATCGAACTACACAACAATTAGAAAAACCCTGCGACTCATTGTGGATGACATTAACGAAAACAACCCTACTGACATTGCCTATGTACATTCGGGGTAAGTGATAGTCTATTACATTCTGGGTAAGTGATAGTCTATTACATTCGGGGTAAGTGATAGTCTATTACATTCTGGGTAAGTGATAGTCTATTACATTCGGGGTAAGTGATAGTCTATTACATTCGGGGCAAGTGATAGTCTATTACATTCGGGGTAAGTGATAGTCTATTACATTCGGGGTAAGTGATAGTCTATTACATTCGGGGCAAGTGATAGTCTATTACATTCGGGGCAAGTGATAGTCTATTACATTCGGGGTAAGTGATAGTCTATTACATTCTGGGTAAGTGATAGTCTATTACATTCTGGGTAAGTGATAGTCTATTACATTCGGGGTAAGTGATAGTCTATTACATTCGGGGTAAGTGATAGTCTATTACATTCGGGGTAAGTGATAGTCTATTACATTCGGGGTAAGTGATAGTCTATTACATTCGGGGTAAGTGATAGTCTATTACATTCGGGGTAAGTGATAGTCTATTACATTCAAGGCAAGTGATAGTCAGTGTATGACAGGGAATTTCTTGAAGTTTGTGGAATAATAATCTCCTCCTATAATCTCTATCATATTTGGTGGAAGGATAGACATTCCATTCTCTAAAATTTCTGTTTATTTTGATTAGATTCAAAGTGTTGTTCACTTTAGTGAAAATGATAAAAGTAGATACAATAAAATGGTATAGTTAGCTTTTTCCCGAGTTAATAAAAGATGTGAGAATTTAGTGCGGCTAATTAAAGGGACTGCCTTACCAAGAAAATGTGTTATTGAAGTGGTGAATAGAAGGAGTTTTTTGGTGAATGTATACTAAGTTTCTGAGCAATCTTTGTCTAATAAATTTTATGAAGTTCGGGCTAAATAAAAAAAAAAGGTTTATTTTTATTTCTCAATAATTTTTAGATAGAAATAATATTTCACCTTCAAATTCAGAAAAAAAAATCCACTTTACAAATCTATATTGCGATTTTGTCTAAATGAGAGAAAATTTAGGAAAAGAGAATGAAATTAAGTGCGCTAAAAAATGGAACAAAACGCCGAAGAAATTGTTTTACGAATAAGTTGCAACTTTCCGTTTGTCTCTAACTACAAATCCCAATGAGAAGTCTGAAATACAACTTTTTAGGAGAGCCAATTTAAAAAAATGTTTAAAAAGCACTTCTGGGTTGTTTCGAGCTCTGATATTTTAGCACGTTTTCCGGGAGACTAAAAGCGTCATATTATGCGTTTTTTTTCACATGTTAGGTGAGATGGTCTCCTTACCATAGCTGCTCACGAATGATGGGGGAAGACTACATACATGGGCTTGAAAACTCTTAGTAGATTAGATTTAGCTATTGTATGTAGAAAATTTATAACTATTTTACTAGCTCATGAGGTGTGACTTCTAATAATTTGTAGCTTTTAAAATTTATGATTACTTTTTTCTCAGCTACGCACCTCTTAGTGTGCGCATCGCCCGTTTCGTCCATACCCCCGGGTGGCGAGCAATCACCGAACTGATGTCCCTCTTACCGGGCCCTACCCTTGCTGAGACGCAACAAGTTAGCAGACACAGACGTGAGTAGTGAATGTACATCACTCATGATAGGGAATATGATGCTAGAACAGTACCACTCCTGCTTACTGAGATGAGATGTTAGTGTGTCACATACCAGGCAACAAACATTTATTTGGGCTATTAGGGGAATATCCTGGGAATCAATCTTTCTGCCCTGGGATATTCCCTTGTTATCCCAGGAATAAATCCTTGTTGCCCAGGATTGCCTCAGTCCTTTGGAAGTGATTGGTCTTTGCCTCGTTTTTTTGGAAGAGGCAAGAGAAACTAGACAACTAAGCAATTAGCTATATGCAGAAAAAATTGATTAGGGATTATTATTTTAAATTAGCTCCTTAGTAAATTTGTACATACATTTCAATGTGGTTGGTACAGTTCTGTTTTCTGATCATCTGATTCTTTATCATTTAACACATCAACATATCCTCTAATGTTTTGCAGTATCGCTTTAGCCAATGAAGAAATTACTCCTCCCAGTTAGTCAGTAGCTAGTACCGTAATAGATGAGTGAAACAGAGTAGCTACGGCTAAATGAGTGGAAATATAAGCAGTTATTTTATGTAGCTCACTAGCTAGATGGTTGCATTGTGTTTTAATTATTCACAGTTAGACAGTTCTGTTGTATGACTTCACTCCTTACAAACAAGGTTTAGTTTTCTAAAGTTGATGTAGTTATATGAGAGAATTCTTTATTTCTTCGATAATAATATCAGTGAAGATTGCTCTTTTAGTTCATCTAAGTAACTCATCTCACAACTGGAGGGAATAATAACATCAACCTCCTCCACCACCCCCAGGTAGCGACAGTTCTCTCCCCCATCCCCCCGACTCTAGCGAGGTGGTGCTGGTGTTCTACATAGGTGGCTGCACTCACTCGGAGGTATCAGCCTTCAGGTTCCTCAACGAAAAGCACCTGGAAGAAGGTGAGTGAAGTCTTTAGCAGTGTAATCTGATACGTCATGAACTATCTCTCCATGTTGAAAAAGTGTGATCTCTCATTAGGCAGTAAAACTGTTCTTATGTCATTTTTTACCATTCGACTAAAATATGCAAACTGAAAATATATCAACATATTCTATTGGTTTCATTTCAATGACTCTTGGACTCTTATTTCACTATTCTCTTCATCGCATATTAATTGTTGAAGAAAACCTTTTAATATTTAAATGATATTTCTGTATCGAAATGAAAGGCTTAGACTTCACCAACAGCTATCTCTCCGTGAACTGATTATTTATCCTCAAGGCGCATTCAACAGAAGCATGCTGTTTTATAATAAAGCAATGGAAAGTAAAATAAGTACTTCATTTATCTTGTCTTCATTTGCATTAGCTTGCTATCGAATTTATTACTCGGAGAAAATTCATTCACTTACGATTGCGAACAATTTTCTGTGGTCTTAAAATTAATGTCTAAAGTTGTATGACATAGGATACCCCAGACAAAAAGATAACTAATCTTAATGTAGTCCATTGTACTGGTATGGCCTAATGACTTTCTCTCCTCACAGGGGGTCCTGAGTACGTTGTGGCCACCACTAGCCTCTTCAACAGCAACTCCTTCATAGACAGTCTCTCTGTCAAACTACTGACTGAATAGTAGTAACTAGTAGTGGTAACTAGTAATGTACTGAGTGAATAGTAGTAACTAGTATTGGTAACTAGTAGTGTACTGAGTGAATAGTAGTAACTAGTACTGGTAACTAGTACTGTACTGAGTGAATAGTAGTAACTAGTTCTGGTAACTAGTACTGTACTGAGTGAATAGTAGTAACTAGTACTGGTAACTAGTACTGTACTGAGTGAATAGCCATGATGTACTGGTAACTAGTAGCTACTGTACATTGCCTTAGTTATCTTATTTTCTTGGTGTGTATGATAATTATAAATTACCTATCTCTAGCTATTCCTTTTCCCTCTATGCATGTGTAATAGTGTATATTTATTTCTATTTATAACTTATTGTCTATAGCTGTACATTATGGATGTACAGTGAAATTTATCGTATTTATTTGTAACTATTCTTTGAAACTCTTATGTAATTACTTTAGGTAGGTATATTGTTGTTATAGTTTTATATTTGTACTTGCAGTTTATATTAAATAGTGTGAATTAAAAGCTTTTCATTGCACTTTTCTCTTTCAGGTGTCTATATTTTTCTCTATTTGACTGTTGCAGTCGTTCACTTGTGTGCTCTAATGCATCTTCATTTCGATAGCTAATTGATATGTTATTTCTTTATAATTACTATTCCAGTGGTGGGCACGCGAACCTTTCATTGGTTCCAAAATCGAATTTTCACCAGCTTTGATTCCGAACTTCCTAATACCGAATCTGATTTTCAAAACCTTGGTCCAAAAATTGTCCTCAAACTTCTTGAGTCCTAATTCCGCTGCCTACCGAACATTTCCAAACCAATATTTTAATCATACTGTATCTAACTTTAATGCTTTCCAACTAAAAAAGTGTTTTTAAGATATCTACTACATTATTGAAGAAATTAGTACTATAGAAAATTATTAGTAATACAATTTATCTCTGATAAAGTATAATACTGCATAGCTATAGTGTTAGGAGGGCGGGCTGTTTCGTCAGTACATGTTCAGAACTTAAATTGAACTAGTTCAGTTTAAGTTTGAAACGTACAACCACAATTAATAATTTAGTACATTTTCTTTTATCTTCCTTTTATTAGATTAGTAATAGGCTTAATATTTTAAGAGAAAGTTAGGAACTAGATTGATTAAATTAGAAGCCAACTGCTTGAGAAAAACGCTAAATTTAGTTCAAAAAAAGATAAATTGGCAACCTGAGAAACTATCAGAAGTGTTGCGTGTTTGGGTATTTACATGCAGTGTACAGTATTAGTATTGAGTAATTCTGTTTCAATCACAGGAAGGACTTTGCAGAAAGTGAAAGTCCTAGAAGCGTAAATCATTTCATGTTTTGAATACTTTAATCGAATTATATTTGCCAAACCATTAGGCTTTAGATACTCATAGTTTGCAGTGTTTAGTCAAATTCATATCGAAAGTAATTATTGTATCTAATATAATATATAGTCCATATTATTATTGTCATATTTTATTACAGTTTCTTTACTTTGTACCTAAGATAACTTACTCATATAGCTTCCAAACACTACACAGTTATATTCCTTTGAGTTCTGATAGCATTTACTAAACCTATTCAATATTTTCAGTCAATCCCCAAGTATTCTTATATATTATCATTTGACATTTAATGTAAAGAGGCTACCAATAATCTCATTTGCCGAATCAATCTCCTCAACCTTCACATTGCCACTTATAGGGCCTTACGTGCATCTCCACAAGTTTGGTCGTCTTCGTTTATAATTTTTCCCCCTGATACGGAACTTCAGATTAAAATAAAGACCTTCTGAAACACGGAAGTCCGAATAATTTTTGACGTCTGTCCAAATCCGAACCCATTTGTCGGTCCGAATAGATTCACGAATAAAGATTAGCGAGCATTGTGCGTAACACTCACCTCTGGTCTCTTCACATGCTAACTACTGACATCGTGCCTTATGATGGTTGTTACTCGCTTTCTTTTCAGCCGAATGGTAAGACAATATAGTAACATTGTGGTGGGAAATCAGTATAACCCAGGTTCTAATATTATTCTATTATTGGCCTTATCTTGTGATCGATTTGTTAGTTACTATGATTCTATTAATCTATTCCTATATGGGTGTACTGAGATCTCACGTATGAAAGGGGTTAAATAAAAGGATTCGAAATGCAGCTATTTAATTTGGATGATAGGTAATGACTAAATAAAGAATAACTATTATTTGTTTGTGAAGGTGGAGGATAATCAGGCCTGGGAATACTAAGAGTAGGCAAGATAGTGAAAGGGGTATATCCATATAGGATTAGGGATTTACCATATAGATAAATGGGGTAGGGATCAATGGGGTAGATCCAATGGGGTAGGGATAAATGGGGTAGGGATAAATGGGGACCAGCTGTAATATAAAAATACACAAATGAAATAAATGGCAATAAAGAAAACATGTAAAATAAATTATCACTCAACTATAAATAATCATGTTAACAAACTATAATCAATTAATTAACGATCATAACAAATAAACACTTACATGGTTTAATATATCACTCCTATTTATGACAGCGTAACAGATAGAGCTATGCACTATGTTTATTAGACTTTTAATAACCTTCTTTGGTCAGCTGTATTCTATTAGTGAACAGCTTTCGGTTCAATACATTTGGCTTTTAAAGTTCCGTCCTACTAGGTGTTTACTATAAAAATAGTACAAAACTATAGGAAGTGTAACAGTCCTAGGATAGTTTTGGACCCCTTACACTACCCCCACCTTAGTTTTTCCTACAAGGTAAAACTATACAAATTTAACTATAAATAATAATTTCGAAAAAAAATCTGTTTTATTCGATATTGCACCACAAAGACTTATTTGATGCAACTATATTGCCTAGTAGATACTATAGCTACTTTGTATAATTTCTATAACTAACTGATATATACGGTATATTTCATAAAAAACTTTTAATAAATAATGCAACGCTGAAAATTTGGCTACTGTACATATAAGTGTATTAATTTTTATAGATGATGAACTGTAGAAATTTGCACTCATATATTCGTGTACACCAAAGTTTTGTGTACTCCAGAGTTTCGTGCACATCAGGAATTGTACATAATAGTCACTGTACATCGTAGATAAAATGCATCTCTTATCATCACTCATTACGCTTTGTAGAAATTGCGTCAGCAGCAATTGTGTGTGCATTATTGTGCATTCATGTTAGATATAGTGCATTGTAGAGATGGTGCGTGCACGAAAAATATGGTGCACATCAGTGAATCAGTTATTGTACACATTCTCTTCACACTCATCCAGTGCAGTGAGTGCCATCTTCCTGTGCCGTGTGTCTCATCTCTCACACCATTGCGTCACAGTCCTCATCTCTCGTCTCATCTGGTTGGTAGCGAGACAGGTTGGGTTGGGGGAAAGGGAGGGGAGGGGTTGGGATGGGATGGGCATTGTATATGGTAGACAGTGTAGTGGACATATGTAAACCTACCTAGAACTCAGTTTTATTTAATTCAAAAATTCATCTTTATTCAATTTACAACTAATTTCCTATAAATTTTAGGTTGACTATTAAATCTAATATATCTATTTACATTTTTTTTTATGATTTACATAATTTATGCATGTTTTTATTCAGTTATATTTTTATACTTTTTTTTCGGGTTTTTAACTTTTATAATTTTTATTTTATATTTTATTTCATAGCTTACATAATATACCTATATCCTATTTAATAATACATTCAATCAAATTCAATATATAATATACATTAACTTTATTTAATGTAAACAAATCTTATTTAACTTAAACTAATTTTATTTACAAATAAATATCTTATTTACTATAAACTAATTTTATTTACAATAAACATCCTATTTACTATAAACTAATTTTATTTACAATTACTACAATATACTACACACTTCATTCTTTTGCATTTCTTCTCTTGTACTCCAGTGTTCGTGTCTGAACATTAGGGTGGTGCTGTGCATTGCCGTGTGATCTCAGTAATCTGGGTGTACTGGCCCTATTCTCCAGCAACGCAGGTACAAAATCACTCATTTCTTCGGTAACACTGTACATATTTGATTTGCTTGAATTGTCTGCTAACAAACTTTGTCTTCGTTCGTGAATTTCTCTTCTTAGGTTCCTGCTTCTTTTGTATCCTATTTCTATATTTCTTCTACTTTCTGATAGAATTAATTTCATATCTTCTATAATTGATTTATGCTCTGCTGTTCTAGAGTCATTTTCTGGTAATTTATTTTCATTTCGACTCTTTGTAGTACTATCCATATTTTCTTCGAACATATCTTGCAGTTCAATAACACTTTCAATTGATTCGGTCGAGTCTTGAGATATCTTAGAAGTTTCTAATCTTTCATTCAGTTTATTTAAATCAATGGTTATTTCAGTACTTAGTTTTTCAATTAAACTCTGACTCGCTGATAATAATTCATCATGAACACTTAGAGTTTGTTCAAGACTAGAAAAAATATTTTCTTCCGTACACAACTTCAAATATTCACTAATATTGACAATGTGATCATTTTTCGGAGTCGACATTTTAACCTTTCTATTTTGAATATTTTCCTCGTCAAGTCGATCATTTACCTTCTTTTTAATAGATTTAAGTCTTTTCTTCTTCAGTCTATGCTGTTTTTTCTTTTCAGTTTTCTTTACTAGTTTCTGTTGGTTTTCTTCAATTTCGCTCTCACTAACACTGTCGCTACTCTTTTCCGAACTGGAAATGCATTTAGCTGTTGATGGTACACAGTAGTCAACAGACTCGTTTTCTGAATCTGAAGTGCATTCAGTTTCTCTAGTCTCACCAATTTCTTTTATATCAGGCATGTATTTTCTTATGTTATCAGGTAGTTGTTTCCAAGGTCTTAATTGTTTGTAATGAGCTTTCAAAACGACTCCATCCTTTTCTATTTCGTATGACAGACCATTTGAATTTACTTTAGTTACCGTGAAAATACCTTCATATCTTTTCATTAATTTGTAGTGTGTTCTATTACCAACTCTTTGTATTTTCTTGATGACTTTCTGATTGATCTTGAAAGGTGCGAAATTCGGATGCCCCTCCTTCCATGCATTCGTTACATCACTAGTGATGGGTATGTGCACATCACTGTTATGGGATTGGGTTAGAATCATTTGCGATGGGGACATATTGATTTGAGAATGCATTGTACTATTGTAAATTATTACTGCAGATGGTATTTCTTTATCCCAATGTTTTGAATCTTTTACTTTTGCTTTAATTAAATCTTTTAGCGATCGGTTAACCCTTTCTATGGCACCGTTACATTGGGGACTGTATGGGGAAGAAAATATGTGATTAATGGAAAACCTACTCAGAACATCTTCAGTTTGCTGAGCCTTAAATTCTGGTCCATTATCCGATAGTATATTTGATGGTACTCGTGGTAATTTAGGCAATATTTGACATTCCAGTGCCCTGGCTACTGTACTGGCAGTCTTATCTCTTATGGGTACAGCTGCCAGCCATTTGGAAAAGTGATCAACTGCAACCAATAGTGCAACATTGCCACTTGACGATTTCTCAAACTGTAGCAAATCTATAGCAACAAGATTGAACGGTGTTTTAGCATCAATCCTTACTGTCGGTGGCGTCATTTGTTGTACGTTAGTTTTGTACATCTGACAATATTCACAAGAGGCACAAATTTCTCTACTAATCATGTCAATAGCAGGGTGATAGAAATATTCCTTTATGATATTCAACAACTTATGGCGACCAATATGTGCTAAATTGCTATGAATTTTATGAACAATTTCAACAGCAAATGGAAACGAAACAATGATAATTTTCCTGTCATTGCTATTTTTAACCAACATGTCGTCTGATATTTCTAGATGTTTTATAACTGATTTGAATTGAAAAGATGATTTTTCTTTCCACTCTTTGGTAGGTATTTTATCTTTGACTAAATTTTTAACAATGCGGATTGCATGATCGTTCTCTTGCATTTTAACGATATTTTCTTTTCCTATCAATAGTTTCACTTTAGGTTCTTTATTTTCTAACTCCATGCATCCGAGCATTGTATTTTTGTTTTGTTTATCCTCATTCATGATTATATCCACCTTGATGTCATTGTTCAATTGCAAGGTAAGGTCATCAAAGTTAAGTACACATCCATAATTCTTGAGGAAATCGAATCCCAAGAGCATACATGCAGGTAAGTTACTCCGATCAACAACCATCACAGGAACATCAGTAGCGACTAATTCACCAAAGGTAAGTGTCAGGTGAGTGATGCCTTTAATTACCGTCTTTCCACCACCTAACCCTGTTACTGTTTTGAACTGACATTCTGTTAGTTTGTCATCTTCTCTTTTGAGTTTGTCGTACACATGTTGTTCTATAATGGTAGTTTGTGAGCCTGTATCCAGCATAGCGCAAACAGTACTACCATTGCACTTTATAATGAGTGAAGCAGACATAGTGTGAGTACATGGTAACGCAGGTAACTCTCTAAACAGATTTAAATCCTCTTCTATTTCTTCAATTACATTATTTTCAATTACATTTTCCATTGTTATACAGTTTACATATTTATCTATTTCTTTATTTACGATAGGTCTTCTGTTATATAATGGGTTATAATGGACATGAGCGATACATTGTAAATTTAAAATACCCACGTTATCACTATCATTATTTTCACGATAAATAACAGGCGTTTCAATATTGTGATAAACTCTCACTTCTACTTTAAATAAATAAGAAACTGCTAGAATTGATTCTTCTGGTGGAATCTGCCCTGGGTTAAGCACTATTCTTAATTTATTCCTTTCAGTTCTATTCATTTTTATTCCATATCTTTTGGGATTATTTATCATTTCATTAATCACTAATTTTCTCAATTCATTTTCATTTGCAGGTATTTCATTTTCTTCAAGTACGTCCCTCAATAATAACATTATTGATGTAAATAAACTGTCTCCGCCTCCATCAACTTTTTCCAAAACTTTTAGTTCCTTTGGAATGCCTGTTTTGCAGTTATTATCGTTCACAGGTGTTTCTACTTTTAGGCGAGATAAATAATCTGCAGCTTCGTTCAATTAACCTGGCTGATAGCGTACGGTGAAATCAAATTCAGATAATTCCTGTAGAGTTCTTGTTATGCGAGAATTATGATTAGCCATATTATGCATATACGTTAACGGTTTATGATCAGTAAAAATAACAAATTTGACTCCAAACAAGAATGGTCTGAAGGCCTGACATCCCCAGCGAATAGCTGTTAGTTCACGATCAGTTGCGCTATAGTTCATTTGAGTGGTGGAGAAAGTCATACTAGCGTAACCTATAGTTTTATATTCTCCATTCTGTTCCTGATATAATCCTGCGCCTGCTCCCGTGTTGCTAGCATCAACATACAAATGAAGTGGTTTTGCGTTTGAAGAATAATCAGGGTACGTCAGTGTAATTTCCCTCTCAATTTCTTCCTTTAGCTTGTTGAACGCTGTACTCAATTCACTTGTCCATGTTATTTTCTTTTTCTTTGGTTGACCGGTAAGTTGAGTTAGAGGTTTAGCATATGTAGAACAGTCTGCTATGAACTTCCGTTGGAAATTAACTAGTCCTAAAAATTTTCGCAATTCAGTAGTATTTTCAGGTTTAGGAAAGTCTCTTACTTTTTTCACGTATTCTTCAGATTTCTTTATTCCATTTTCATTTATTACATGACCTAGAAAGCTAATTTCCTTACGGAAAAATTCGCATTTCTTTACTTTAGCTTTGATGTTATACTTAACCAAGGTATTTAATGTTTGATGAACTAACTTCAAATGATCATCAAAATTTTCATTCATTATTAAAATGTCATCGATGTATATGATGATATTTGTGGAGGACATTTCATTAAAAATTCCTTGCATGTTTTTCTGAAATGCGATTCCCGAATTCTTTGCTCCAAATGGTATGCGTGTAAATTGGTAGTGATTTCTTGCTGTGCTGAAGGCTGTGTATTGTCTGCTATCTTCGTCCAAAGGTATTTGATAATATCCTTTAACTAAATCTATTTTTGTGAAATATTTCATATTGAAAGCTTGGTAAAGACAATTAGTTAGATTAGGCATAGGATGTTTTTCTGTGACAGTTACTTTGTTTAAATCCCTATAGTCCACGCATAATCTGTAACAATTATCACCTTTTTTATACACAGGTACCAGTCTCGATGAATAAGCTGAATTACTGTGTTCTATGATACCATTCAGTAACAGTTCTTCACACTGCTTTTCTATCTGAGCGTTAACTGGCTCAGGAAATACGCGTGGTTTGTGCCAAATGGGCGTGTTATCTGTTAGGAATATTTTGTGAGGCGGTACTTCAGCTTTCCCAATGTCATAGTCACCTTTGCTTAAAGATCCTTCAACATTTAGTAACATTTCGTAGATTTTCTCTTTGTCAAAGTTCGAAATGTCAACATTTTCAATAGTGATTTTCTTTTTCAATTCTTCAATTGACCATTTATCTTCAATATCATTTTCATTTTCACATATCACCAGAGAACTAATTTTTCCAATGATCTGATTTGCTTGTATGTTCACTTTCTTACAATTTTCATTTTTCAAACATACAAACTTCTCATAGTTATTAATAATTCCCGATATTCCATTTACATCTTTTCTATTCATCTCACCGTCATAATACATATCAACATTTTCTAACCCTACAATTTCTTCAATATGCATAGGCATTTTAATAGTTTCGTTTCTTTTCAGTGATACATTTTCAGTCGCTAATACAGGTATATTTTCATATTGAATATTTACAGTGTTGCCATTTGCATCTAAGGAAGCTAATATTGTAATATCGTTTGGTGATTTTAATTTAATAATACCTTCATCTATATCTAATATCATATTATATTTACGCAAAAAAATCAAGTCCTAAAATCATATCATACTTCATAACATTATCATTTAATATTTGAAATTTAAAGCTAGTATCTAATCCTAATAAAATGAAATTAATTTCAGAATCACCATTTGTAGTATGTACATTTTCATTTCCTAAACCTTCTAAGATGACTGAATTATTACTGTTAACACTAAGTTTAAATTTATCTACAATAGATTTCCTCATTAAAGACATACGAGATCCACTATCTATCAATGCCACATATTTACAATTACCTATTTCAACAGGAAGGTAAAGAAATTTCTTTTTCAACACCATGTTGTTTTCTATTATTTTGAGTTCATCACTATTTTCCAGATCATTTTCTTGAGTAGAGGGATTTTCATTAGCGACCTCTGTCATCACCTCTTTGATGGCAGAGGTTATCAGTTTAAATTCTGTCTGTAGCTTGGCTTACGATCGTGATAGTCTACACTGTTTGATCTGTTAGAGTTATACCTGTCAGTGCCACTTTTACGCACTGTGGAGAAAGACCGTTTTCTATTTTTACCGCAGTCTCTGTAGAAATGACCTTCTCGGTTACATAGAAAACATAGCTTCAGTCTCTTTCTGCATGAATTATAATCATGTCCAAATCTTTTGCAGTAGTTACACTTCATAGCATTAGTTAAAGGGGGTGGAGTTTCAAATGAGAGAGGTTTGTATTGGCTATTGTAGGAGTTTCGTTCATAGTGAAAAAGATTTGCTTTTCGTTTCCAATCATTGTGATCGGTTCTGTATCTCTGTTGCTGATGGTACTTTGGTACAGTTTGTAGTGCATTGTAATAGAATCGTTTATTATTAATGAATTCTTTTTCTCTATGTCCTCTTTTGTAATTAGGCGATCGATTTATGGAATCTGAATTATTCAAATTGATTACGATTTCTTCTACGTTTTCTGTTTCATAATCACTTCTTTCTTTTCCATCAATCATTTCGAGATCATAAAATCGAGTGCATCTTTGTATTCTTGTCCAGGTCAGTTTCTTTCTTTCTATTCCGAATTCTCTTATTTCCTTGTTTATGATGCTTCTCAGTTGTTTTGAAACTCCTTTTTTGAAAGTTTGAATTAGGGTAGAACTCCGTTCAGCATCATGCTTTGGATAAGCCTGTTTATACAGTTTCTCCAATCTACTACTGTAAGTGAAATATGACTCCTTAGGTATCGGTTTTGCATTCTCGAACTTGCGTTTAGCATGAGCCTTTCTGATCTCCCTTTCATCTTTGTACCACCTAATCAATTTAACTTTAACATCCTCATAATCATCATCAAAATCTCTTAGTAGCTTGAAATTTTTGAGAGTTTGACCTTTAAGGTGTCTTTCGAGCTCACTCGTCCATAGATATGATTTTCCTTTGAAATTCTCTTTACAATAACTTTCAAATTTAATCAAGTATGATCGCAAATTTTGACCTGACTCTTCATCAAAATGATCAAATTGAGGCACTGGTCTCATATCTAATTTCTTAAGGATCTTTGCTAGGTAACGAGTGTCATTTCTGTCTTCTTCAGAGTCTTGTGTATCGCTGAAAAAAAATTCATCGCTTTCGTCAGAACTACTGTCTACTTCTTTCTTTAGATTATTCTTTTTCATAATCATTTCACTATCTTCACTGTCACTACTACTGGCATATACAGTTTTCTTTTTCGGTATTGCTCCAGTTCTTTTACCTAAAGTTTCTTTTTCATTTCTTTTAAGAACATGCTTACTTTTACTATCATTTTCTTCTTTTCGTGTTTGCTTCTTTTGACTATCAGACTCACCATATTTATTTACTAATAATCTGATAGCTTCTATTTCTTTTCCATGATTCAGCAAAATATCTTTCTTTTCATCACTGGATTCGATATTTTCAAAAAATTGCTTCATAAAACGAATACTTCCAGCAATAGTGTCTTGAACATCAACATTCTTTTCTTTTTCATGGTCATGATTATTGGTACTACCACTAGAGTCAATATTATTCTCAGCCATTTCACGGAGTAATTTTAGAGCAGTAGATATAATATACTTTGTAACCAATCTGATCCCCAAACTTATAAATAAATAGTACACATATTATAGGCAAATTCTATAGAAAATAATATTGATTGCATAATATAAGAAATAACGAATCAAATAACTGAATTTATAAAAAGAAAATCACGGCACCAATTCATGTGGTGGGAAATCAGTATAACCCAGGTTCTAATATTATTCTATTATTGGCCTTATCTTGTGATCGATTTGTTAGTTACTATGATTCTATTAATCTATTCCTATATGGGTGTACTGAGATCTCACGTATGAAAGGGGTTAAATAAAAGGATTCGAAATGCAGCTATTTAATTTGGATGATAGGTAATGACTAAATAAAGAATAACTATTATTTGTTTGTGAAGGTGGAGGATAATCAGGCCTGGGAATACTAAGAGTAGGCAAGATAGTGAAAGGGGTATATCCATATAGGATTAGGGATTTACCATATAGATAAATGGGGTAGGGATAAATGGGGTAGGGATCAATGGGGTAGATCCAATGGGGTAGGGATAAATGGGGTAGGGATAAATGGGGTAGGGATAAATGGGGTAGGGATAAATGGGGTAGGGATCAATGGGGACCAGCTGTAATATAAAAATACACAAATGAAATAAATGGCAATAAAGAAAACATGTAAAATAAATTATCACTCAACTATAAATAATCATGTTAACAAACTATAATCAATTAATTAACGATCATAACAAATAAACACTTACATGGTTTAATATATCACTCCTATTTATGACAGCGTAACAGATAGAGCTATGCACTATGTTTATTAGACTTTTAATAACCTTCTTTGGTCAGCTGTATTCTATTAGTGAACAGCTTTCGGTTCAATACATTTGGCTTTTAAAGTTCCGTCCTACTAGGTGTTTACTATAAAAATAGTACAAAACTATAGGAAGTGTAACAGTCCTAGGATAGTTTTGGACCCCTTACAACATGAGTATTTGAAGGGAAATTATATTTTCCCATTAGGCCTCAGACTCTTGGAAACCTCAATTTATGAGATAAAATGAATAGCTACTTCTGAACCATGTAGTGTTGTATGCACTGTGGGAAACCCGAATTCAACTGTTTATAACATTAGAGTAAATAAAAATGTTTTTTTTTTCTCTTGTATTATGCTCAGTAATGTGTTTTTTATCCGTTGCAAATGACGTTAAATTGGTAATATTTTTCTTCTCTCAGCGTGGTGTTGAAAAAAAATGTTTTTTTGCACAAAACATCTTTCGAAATAAATATTATGTAAAAGATTAAATTAATTGTCATTATTTTGTTACACTATTTTCTAGGATTGACAAATATTTTTTACACTGGAAAGATATCCTCAAACTTAGATTGTTTATGGGAGTGACACTCTGCCAGGGGTGGGCACACATTGTGTTTTTCAGTGCCGAAAGATGGAATCTCGGTGCCAATTTTCTTTTCGTTTTCTAAATTACTGGGGATACTGAATAATTATATAATGAGATGGTAGATTTAATTGAAGTACGTACATGTACAGGGGTAAATATTCTGCTCATAAATATTGGTAGTAGATTTATCATTTGCATTAAAAGGAATTAATAAATGATATATAATAATTCTTTCTTCATGTGAAAATAATTCACAACAAAAACAAAAATAAGCTCTCTTGCATAAGTAACTCATAAATTCACAGGATAAATTACTATTGCTGCCTAACTTATTAAAAAAAGGGAATTAGAAATGATTGCATAAATTTTTACCACAGTGTTTGAATATCCCTAGACAAGCGTATGAAAGATATAAAATTAACTGATCTAGATAAAAAGAGACAGAGGTAAATAAATTAAACACCGGCACTATTGTAACAATAAACAAAAAATACCTTATTAACGGATAAAATTGACTATCAAGGTCATTACAAATATACTGTTTTACAATTAGTTGACCATCCTCTTCTATAATCTATATTATCCTTTTAATTTATAGAGCAGTCAGGGCTAAAAATTCTAAATTTTCATCGGAAGAAAACACAGCACTTTTTCCCTGGTGGACAGTAGGGCCGCACTGAGTGCTGCCTTTGCCCACCCCTGCCTTAGTCTAATCGGATCTGGTAATTTACTCACAAGACCATCGTCGTTGAAAATGATTTGCAATTAGACTTATAATTGTGTGGCCTCCCATATACCTTATAATTTTATTTCTGTGGGGATATTTAAAGAATAAAGATGAACTTACACATGAGTGTATGAATTACTTTACAATATTCTGAATAATTATTGGTTAAACTTCATGGAATTTACATTAACTTACCCCCCCCCCCCTCTTATTGTCCTGAGGTTACCTCTAGATAGGTCGTCTCTTTGTTCTATTGTAGATTTTTGTTTAGTTTAGCGACCTTTTTCTTCAGATTCCCTTTGTGCGTTTTCTTAATTTCTTCCTCTTTCTTCTACCTTGCTACATTTATGGGTTAGCAGACTGACCGTGTAGGTCTCTTATCCATGGGTAAGCAGACTGACTGTGTAGGTCTCTTATCCATGGGTAAGCAGACTGACCGTGTAGGTCTCTTATCCATGGGTAAGCAGACTGACCGTGTAGGTCTCTTATCCATGGGTTAGCAGACTGACCGTGTAGGTCTCTTATCCATGGGTTAGCAGACTGACCGTGTAGGTCTCTTATCCATGGGTTAGCAGACTGACCGTGTAGGTCTCTTATCCATGGGTTAGCAGACTGACCGTGTAGGTCTCTTATCCATGGGTTAGCAGACTGACCGTGTAGGTCTCTTATCCATGGGTTAGCAGACTGACCGTGTAGGTCTCTTATCCATGGGTAAGCAGACTGACCGTGTAGGTCTCTTATCCATGGGTAAGCAGACTGACCGTGTAGGTCTCTTATCCATGGGTTAGCAGACTGACTGTGTAGGTCTCTTATCCATGGGTAAGCAGACTGACTGTGTAGGTCTCTTATCCATGGGTAAGCAGACTGACCGTGTAGGTCTCTTATCCATGGGTAAGCAGACTGACTGTGTAGGTCTCTTATCCATGGGTAAGCAGACTGACCGTGTAGGTCTCTTATCCATGGGTTAGCAGACTGACCGTGTAGGTCTCTTATCCATGGGTTAGCAGACTGACCGTGTAGGTCTCTTATCCATGGGTTAGCAGACTAACCGTGTAGGTCTCTTATCCATGGGTTAGCAGACTGACCGTGTAGGTCTCTTATCCATGGGTAAGCAGACTGACTATGTAGGTCTCTTATCCATGGGTAAGCAGACTGACTGTGTAGGTCTCTTATCCATGGGTAAGCAGACTGACAGTGTAGGTCTCTTATCCATGGGTTAGCAGACTGACCGTGTAGGTCTCTTATCCATGGGTAAGCAGACTGACTATGTAGGTCTCTTATCCATGGGTAAGCAGACTGACTGTGTAGGTCTCTTATCCATGGGTAAACAGACTGACTGTGTAGGTCTCTTATCCATGGGTAAGCAGACTGACTGTGTAGGTCTCTTATCCATGGGTTAGCAGACTGACCGTGTAGGTCTCTTATCCATGGGTTAGCAGACTGACCGTGTAGGTCTCTTATCCATGGGTAAGCAGACTGACCGTGTAAGTCTCTTATCCATGGGTTAGCAGACTGACCGTGTAGGTCTCTTATCCATGGGTAAGCAGACTGACTATGTAGGTCTCTTATCCATGGGTTAGCAGACTGACTATGTAGGTCTCTTATCCATGGGTAAGCAGACTGACTGTGTAGGTCTCTTATCCATGGGTAAGCAGACTGACTGTGTAGGTCTCTTATTCATGGGTAAGCAGACTGACTGTGTAGGTCTCTTATCCATGGGTAAGCAGACTGACCGTGTAGGTCTCTTATCCATGGGTAAGCAGACTGACCGTGTAGGTCTCTTATCCATGGGTAAGCAGACTGACCGTGTAGGTCTCTTATCCATGGGTAAGCAGACTGACCGTGTAGGTCTCTTATCCATGGGTAAGCAGACTGACTGTGTAGGTCTCTTATCCATGGGTAAGCAGACTAACTGTGTAGGTCTCTTATCCATGGGTAAGCAGACTGACCGTGTAGGTCTCTTATCCATGGGTAAGCAGACTGACTGTGTAGGTCTCTTATCCATGGGTAAGCAGACTGACTGTGTAGGTCTCTTATTCATGGGTAAGCAGACTGACTGTGTAGGTCTCTTATCCATGGGTAAGCAGACTGACTGTGTAGGTCTCTTATCCATGGGTAAGCAGACTGACTGTGTAGGTCTCTTATCCATGGGTAAGCAGACTGACTGTGTAGGTCTCTTATTCATGGGTAAGCAGACTGACTGTGTAGGTCTCTTATTCATGGGTAAGCAGACTGACTGTGTAGGTCTCTTATCCATGGGTAAGCAGACTGACTGTGTATGTCTCTTATCCATGGGTAAGCAGACTGACTGTGTAGGTCTCTTATCCATGGGTAAGCAGACTGACTGTGTAGGTCTCTTATCCATGGGTAAGCAGACTGACTGTGTATGTCTCTTATCCATGGGTAAGCAGACTGACCGTGTAGGTCTCTTATCCATGGGTAAGCAGACTGACTGTGTAGGTCTCTTATCCATGGGTAAGCAGACTGACTGTGTAGATCTCTTATTTATGGGTAAGCAGACTGACTGTGTAGGTCTCTTATCCATGGGTAAGCAGAAGACTGACTGTGTAGGTCTCTTATCCATGGGTAAGCAGACTGACTGTGTAGGTCTCTTATCCATGGGTAAGCAGACTGACCGTGTAGGTCTCTTATCCATGGGTAAGCAGACTGACTGTGTAGGTCTCTTATCCATGGGTAAGCAGACTGACTGTGTATGTCTCTTATCCATGGGTAAGCAGACTGACCGTGTAGGTCTCTTATCCATGGGTAAGCAGACTGACTGTGTAGGTCTCTTATCCATGGGTAAGCAGACTGACTGTGTAGGTCTCTTATCCATGGGTAAGCAGACTGACTGTGTATGTCTCTTATCCATGGGTAAGCAGACTGACCGTGTAGGTCTCTTATCCATGGGTAAGCAGACTGACTGTGTAGGTCTCTTATCCATGGGTAAGCAGACTGACTGTGTAGATCTCTTATTTATGGGTAAGCAGACTGACTGTGTAGGTCTCTTATCCATGGGTAAGCAGAAGACTTACTGTGTAGGTCTCTTATCCATGGGTAAGCAGACTGACTGTGTAGGTCTCTTATCCATGGGTAAGCAGACTGACTGTGTAGGTAACGTTGGCTCAATTCAGAACAAAACTATGGGCCAACGGTGTCATGCTGGTCTCGGTGTATTGGGCCAACAAAGGCATGACGTTGGCCCACCTCACGGATGTCCACCGGCCCTGAACAGTATAACCACTTATAAACGACTTATAGGTACTGGCAATACTTAACGGTGCCGATGCCATGCGTCTACGGCCATTACTATTTTCATATAAGAGGTGTATTAATTAGATTACGCTATACAGAACACGTGAAGACAACAGTTACTTCTAACAATGTATTAATTATAACTGTCCTACAAATACATTTTACAGATCGAAGTTAGGAAAATTTTTTCACAGTTTCCAATTCAAACTCCAATCTATATAATTTTACTTACGCTATTTTAACCAATTAATAATATTTCTTTTTAAAATTTTCAATGTGAATAATTATTTCAAACGAAAAAGTAGCTTTTCATACCAAGTATATGAATTAACTAGCTCCCAAGCTCATTTTTATGAATGAAATAAATAAAGTGTTAAGTTAATAATTGAAGGGATTACAGGCCTATTTATACTAAAGTGCCATAAACGGCTACAATTTCTAATATATACTTAATTGAGGATATTAAATTGGTTATTTTGTGCGATTAAAATTGGGATAGATCGTTTGCACCTAGTTTCTCTCAATGTCTGGCGATAACTGCTAAATAGAACCGGTAGACCATATAATAAATATACTGGTACATCAAAAAATCACTGGATTGGTTACCCAATGTTTTCCTTCATTGAGCCAGTGCTGTTTGGCAGCTGTTGGCCCAATGTCGTTTTCATTGCATAGGCCCAGTGTGTAATAGCATTGGCATGCTAATGCCCGATCGTGCCTTTACTTTGCCAACGTTTACCGACGTTGGCCCGATAGTGCAATGTTATCAGGGAGACTGACTGTGTAGGTCTTTTATCCATGTGTAAGCAGACTGACTGTGTAGGGGAGGATGGTCATCAATGGGACACTGGGAACAATGGGACATGCTGAATAACTTTTATATTTGAGGGTAATTTGTAACTAAATCTTTGTGGTAAATTAGGCATACTTCAGTGCATTCACTCGCATTGCATTCAGCGGTTGGGGTGAAGTCAGCCCTGTGTAAAAGCGAAAACGTGTTTTAGAGGTGGGAAAACTGAATTTTTCGTACTTTGTTTCAATTGTTATAAATCTGTTAATTTAACATATAATGCTTACGGCATTAAGTAATATGTAAAATATGATCATATGAAAGGATTGCCTTTATACTTTTGTAGTTGAGCTGCTATAGCCATATGTTTTCAAAATGGCGTCATGGTGATCATTGGGACAGAAAATTTGTTTAACAATGGGACAGTGCCTTATTGTCAACCAAACTGTCTAGTTACTCCATATGAATCAATAAATATTTATTTTTGATACAATAACGTGAACTGTAGCTTCAGAGCTTCTTGTAGAAACAGAGCTTCCAGCTGAAGCGGGACTTTCGACCATGTTCAAGGGCTTTAGCAATCTGAGGTCATCACAAAGCACTGCATAGAAAAAATTTTTCACTAATAAAAGAAAAAGACGCAGCATGATTGCAACGGATAACCCAGAGAAAGAAGAGCTTTTTGCTGGTGCCACTAAGGATAAGGCCTTCGAAATCACTTCATGAAGTATCCGCCGTAGACGGCCTGTGAACTATTGTTCTTGGTCTGGTATAGAACTCTTAATCTAACTGATCCATTCGTCTGAAGAAATTAAATCTCTACCGAAAATGTTGGAAATGAAGGTTTATGAACTTGTAGAATTTGATTCGATTTCTAAAACTTATTCTGTTGGCCAAAATCACGAAAAAGATAAATACGAAATATTGATGTTAGGCGAAGATTCGAGTGCAATGAGCTTAATTTTACAAATGTTCCTGACATGGCATCGATGAGGCTAGAGGACATTAAACTGATAATATATGAACCAACTAAGTGTAGGACAACATATAGAGATAATTTGAACTTGAAATTTGACCATAACCTCAACAATATACAAGTTTGATAAACTGTCCCATTGTTCACCAGTGCTGTTATACAATGGGACAATTTTTTAGGTTTTTAATTTAATTTGTTTCTAGTCAACAGAATATGTGATAGCATTCGAGTTAGTTTAATTTAATAAAGGAATATCTATATTACACATGGATTTTTTATTTTTCATACTTTGCCCATAGTAAATGAAATATCAATCTTTCTGTGTTTTTTGTCCCATTGATGACCATCCTCCCCTAGGTCTCTTATCCATGGGTAAGCAGACTGACTGTGTAGGTCTCTTATTCATGGGTAGGCAGACTGACTGTGTAGGTCTCTTATCCATGGGTAAGCAGACTGACTGTGTATGTCTCTTATCCATGGGTAAGCAGACTAACTGTGTAGGTCTCTTATTCATGGGTAAGCAGACTGACTGTGTATGTCTCTTATTCATGGGTAAGCAGACTGACTGTGTAGGTCTCTTATCCATGGGTAAGCGGACTTATCGTGTTGGTCTCTTATCCATGGTTGTCCATTCTTGCCATTCATGCGCTGGGTCGACACGGTTACTTTGTTGAAATTTTAGTTAAATGTATTACACACTCGTTATATATTTAATGTTAACTTCCTGTTAGACTAGCTCAGCTATATTAAATTACCTATTGTTTCAATAACTAAGTATTACTTTTAATGAGAAACGGACATAAGGTCTAAAGTCGATCACACTTCCGTCGAGGGTTAAATACCCTGTCTTGTAGTTTCTGAGATCAGTCTGTCTTGAACATTACTCAGTGAGAGATGAGTTCCACTCATCTCTCCATAGACTTCTAATTGTATAACATATTTACTCTTTAAATAAACTCTATGTCTTAACGTTGTTAACCCACTGATTTAACCTAATTCTAACAGGTTATGGGCCCAGTGAACGATAAGAGTTTATAAATCAAATTATGTTTAAACAAATTAGAAGTTTATAATAGTAATAAAAACGAAGTGCTGTGAAAAAAGTGTTAACCTATATGAAACATATCACTCAAAACGCTTGCGTAAGCATATCGTGTTCACGCGCTAATGAGGTCAATTATAATGATTGCTCTAGCGAAAAATGCACTTGTGTTATAATATAAAGATTTAGTATTTTTGCGGAAGAGGTGTCAAGAGAGGTCACAAATTACCTTTAAATCTGTGACCTTATCCTTTGGTAAACAGTCTTTCAACAAAAGGTTCTTGCGAACTAAGACTTGTGTTACTGTTCCAATTAAATATTAATAATTATATTCAGTGAAGTTATTCTTATGAATTAGAATAATGTTAAAACATCAATTCAGTTAAACAGTAAATCAAGTTAACTGCTTTGGTTGTTTATGTTTGTTAAAGTATTGAATGATAGTAAATACTTTCAACAAAAGGCTCTTGCGAACTAAGACTTCTGTTTTTGTTTCAATTGAATATTAATAATTATATTCAGTGCAGTTATTCTTATGAATTAGAATAATGTTAAAACATCAATTCAGTTAAACAGTAAATCAAGTTAACTGCTTTGGTTGTTTATGGTTGTTAAAGTATTGAATGATAGTAAATACTTTCAACAAAAGGCTCTTGCGAACGAAGACTTCTGTTTTTGTTTAAATTGAATATTAATAATTATATTCAGTTATTCTTATGAATTAGAATAATGTTAAAACATCAATTCAGTTAAACAGTAAACTGCTTTGGTTGTTTATGTTTGTTAAAGTATTGAATGATAGTAAATACTTTCAACAAAAGGTTCTTGCGAACTAATACTTGTGTTGCTGTTCCACTTGAATATTAGTAATTATATTCAGTGAATTTATTCTTATGAATTAGAATAATTTTAAAACATCAATTCAGTCAAGCAGTAAATCAATTTAACTGGTTTGGTTGTTTATGTTTGTTAAGTATTGAAAGATAATAAATACTTTAAAAAAAAAAAACATGACTTCAAATAAGTTACAGGGGATTGTTCCCCTAGACGGAAATAATTACCCTACATGGAGGATACAAATGAAGATGTACCTCTTACGAGAGAAACTGATGGATTTTGCGGATGGATCTAAAACAGTTCCAATTGATTCAGCTTCAACTGAGGCGAAGAATGCCTATGCTAATAATTATAATAAAGCTCTGGCAGATATAGTACTATCTATTTCACCGGATCAATTGTACTTAGTTGGACAACCGACGGATCCACACGCTGTCTGGACTACTCTTCAAGAAACGTTTCAGAAAAACACGTGGGCTAACAAATTTCGTTTGAAGAAAAAGCTCTACAATCTAAAATTGAAGTCTCCTGATCTACTCGACTTTCATTTGAAGGAACTAACTGAAGTTTTTCAAGAGCTTGCCTTGTTAAATCAAGTGATCAGTGAAGAGGATAAAGTGATTTGTCTTCTGTCATCACTGCCAGGGCCGTTTGAAGTGCTTGTCACTGCACTTGAAGCTCAGACAGACATCCCTAACTGGATTACCGTAGCTGACACACTCCTGAGAGAAGCTGAAAAGTTGAGTATTAAAACCAATAATGCATTAGCATTATCAAATACTCAGAATTATGCTGGAGTAAACAAACAGTCCATCATTTGCCATTTCTGCAATAAGATGGGACACCTGAAAAAGGACTGTTTTAAATTTAAAAGGTCTTCTCAAACTAACAGCTACTCATCCCAGAGCTACCCCAATCTGGATACACCCAGCAAGGAGGAGGATACGGCACTTGGAACAGTGGGGGGTACTATGGACAGCAGCAGAATTACTATGCACAGTAGCAACAGACACCGCCAACCCAAATCTCTTACGGCAACTGGGGACAACAGGCACCGGGCGGTTGGAGTGCTGCAACCACTGGACAAGCTGCCGGTACTTGGAGTGGCTATGGACAACAAACCGGACAAACGCCCCAGCAAAGCTGAAGCAACTCCACGCAGGGTGGTGGCTATGGGAACTACAACTACAAGAAGTAAAATAAGTAAAGACTTGTTTGTTTGTAAATAGCTACACAAGAAAGTGGTAGTGTTAAGTTGCTAAAATGACTTAGTTTAACTGACATTTAACTTACGCCATATTGTAGTTCTATTCACAGTAAATAAATAACCTGATGTTAGTCTAGTGGTAGGTTTAGTTAACTTTCGCCTCTACGGTTCTTGCACTGGTGTACAACTTGCTTCAGCATTTGTGAAGTGAATTCTCAAATTAATTGAAATTAGTCTTTTGGATAGTAGTTAGATAGAATTTTTATTGCTTTTTAATGATCAGCAGATTAATCTTTGAATCGTAACAAAAACTACCGACACAGCATTTAATTATTATTTTAATTGATGACTCAGCATGTTTACTTAATAGAAGTACGCGGTCTATTAGGTGAGCATATGAATTGAATACAGATGAATTGATATTCATACTGTGAATATTTGTGAATATTTAGAAGTGAATATTTAGAAATAAATAATTTTTCATTTTGAAATACTAATTAGATTTTGATGATTAGAAAATTTTAGAGTCAAAATAAATTAGGAATTTGCAGGAATGAAATATTTTTAAATTAATATACATAAATGAAATGGTTATATTTATAACTAATTTGCAGTAAAATATTAAACGAACTTTAAATTTTTCTGAAGAAAGAATTTAATAGTAAATTTTATTCAATAAAATAATTAAAAAATAGAAATTCTATTTTTTAACGGAAGGATGTTAATTTTAATTGCATGATTATTAATCAATGTTAATTTTTACAAGTTAAATTGAAATAAAATAAGCAAGAATGTCACAATATGTTAAGTTCAGTTTTTGATGTGTATTCATACTATTTTTTATGTTATATGTAAGTTTGAAATATTTTATATACATAGTATATTTTTTTTGGATTTCTGAAGACTCTATTTTATATCGACATTCAGAAATAAAAAGAGGGGAAGAAAGGAATTATTTGAAATAGAATTAAACCATTAATAAATGTTTAAAATTCTTGCAGTTATAGGTTTGATGTTTATGATTGTTCAATTTGAATTTCGGAATTTTTCAATTTGAGTTTTAATGTTTTGAATTTTAGGATTGATTAAAATGAGATTTATGTCTTTAAATTTAGAATAATTCATTTCCTATGTAAATTGTTGTTCATTGTTTTTTTTTTTTTGATCGTCTGACATATTAAACACTAAGAACGGTTTGAAAAATATTTCTTTTTTGTAAGTGAAACTATGCTTGCTGACATATTCACTAAATCGCTGCCTATTGATAGATTTACCAAATTTGTTAAATTAATAGGTATGAAAAATATATAATGTCGTGTGAGGAGGAGTGTTGAAATTTTAGTTAAATGTATTACACACTCGTTATATATTTAATGTTAACTTCCTGTTAGACTAGCTCAGCTATATTAAATTACCTATTGTTTCAATAACTAAGTATTACTTTTAATGAGAAACGGACATAAGGTCTAAAGTCGATCACACTTCCGTCGAGGGTTAAATACCCTGTCTTGTAGTTTCTGAGATCAGTCTGTCTTGAACATTACTCAGTGAGAGATGAGTTCCACTCATCTCTCCATAGACTTCTAATTGTATAACATATTTACTCTTTAAATAAACTCTATGTCTTAACGTTGTTAACCCACTGATTTAACCTAATTCTAACAACTTGTGGTAGCTATGTGGAGCGTACTTTCACTGTCCTCTCTTCTACGAGGCCTTCTTCTTTTTATGTTTTCATGTCTCTTTGGATCACCTCGAAGTGGATAGGGAATTTGAAATTGCGTTTCCTGTTATGTGGTCCATACTGTATATGGATATAATATATAGTACTATTTATAGTATATACTATATAATTAATTATTATATAGAATGCTATCATTAGTGATGTACAACTGCAGTCGTGAGTACATGTCGTACAATAATAGTAAGAAATAAGGGTGACCGGACGTTTCGTACCCGGATGTTTCGTTAACGGACGTTTCGTTACTAGGACGTTTCGTTACTAGGACGTTTCGTTACCAGGACGATTCGTTACCAGCTTTTTCGTTATACATTTTATACCAATCCCATACATTATAAATTTACACTACTTTAAAAATAATGTCTACTTGTTAAACATATTATTTATTCGTTTGGTTATATATTGATTATAATCAGAGGTATTAAAATTAACAATCACCACTTAATGTCTTTGATTAGAAAAGTTTGAAGTGAAAATATCATGAATACCAATTGATATAGAAGTTATATAACAATAATTCTATTCTATTTTTCCTCACACGATCGAAAATGTGGTTCAGTCCGAGAACTTAGAGCTTGCTCTACTGCCTACATTGGGAAAATCTTTTGTTTTTCATATCCGAAAATGTTTTAACGTTAGGGTAGAATTCAAATTAACAGATGTTGCAAGTTACCGAATCAAAATAACTTAATGAAAAAAAAAACATAATCTTCCGCAATTTTGCAAAAGTAATAACTAATTTCGATCATATAAGAAAAGATTATATAATTTAACATTTTAACTCTTTATTCTTATATACTATTTACTCTAATATGTTTGAAAATTTCCGGTAATTGGTTCAGCATAGGGAAAAAAATTCAGTACATATTTATAATGTTTGGGATTGGTACATTAACTAATTTCAAATTAAAAAAATCTTTCGTAGTGATTCGGAACAAAAAATCTGGTAACGAATCGTCCTAGTAACGAAAGTCCGGGTACGAAACGTCCTAGCACCGAAATAAGTCCCAGCAACTAAAAAATGTTGGTATACGTAAATCACTCATTTAAGAATAAATAAATCATAGAATAAATTTTATATCCCTAATTTAATTTGTAGGAACAAACAATCAGCATGGACAATAATATATATATATATATATATATATATATATATATACATACAGGGGGCGTGCAGCCCCCCAAACCCCCTGCCAGATCATTAGGCAATCATGAAGTGTACATTACAACAAACTAGCATTTACCAAAAACTACATTACAGCTTCATAGCAAGAAATCTAAAAGTCGATTTTGATAGTTATCAGTAGGGTTGTGACCATAAGCGTTTAAAATCATGGATCTTAAGATTAACATACACTAAACGAAGTGAAATGGTATCGAATACTATATACCGCTAGTGTAGAACCATTCAATACTCTTTAATTCAATCAGTCTATAATATTCTCAAGATCTATGATTTTAAATGCATATTGTCACAACCCTAGTTATCAGTTATGACACGACTTTGTTGAAATATATATGATCTTTATAATTCAAATTATAATTAATATACTATTTCAACTGTGTATTATCGGTATCGGTATTGGTTCAAGCATCATATGAGAATAAACTTCATAAAATATTTTTGTATTTATTTTTCTGTTGCGGGAGCAAAACGAAAAAGCCACAGTAATTATTAGCCTTCCGTGGATTTTCATATTTCACTTTTTTAATTGTTTTTTTTCAGTTTTTGTTTTATGGAAACATTTTCCAATGACAAGAGTAAATATTTTTAACTCTACTTGCACTTGCACAATGGTTTGGTAGGGGGGTATTATTACCATCACTTCTATCTGTAGGGCAAAGTTGTGGTTGGTGTCATTTACTCACATTCTTGACTGTTTTCTTTGAGTAGCTCTTCTACGTTCATGCTCTGGAGCTACTTAGCTGTGATTACATATTGTTATAGTACCTAAACTGTGCGGTAGCTTTCTTGCAACCACGAGTATGAGTAATGAACATCTTCATTGCTGTTCTCATAACTCTCAGTGTTATTGGTCGGTTAAATAACCTACAGTATCTGTGCAACTGACCATAATAAGCTTTACCTGTCATAAAGCTCATCATTTCATTCACAGGATAAATTCATTTTCTGTAAAGTTGCAATGTTCTTTAAAACGCTGAAGTTTTATTTTGGTTAGAGAGGAGCAATCAAAACAACTTTCTATTGTTTCCTAGATGTTACTTTATTCTAAAGTTACCTAATTTTATTCACACTATATTCTATAATTAGTTATATTATGATACTTTAGTAATAATTTAAATTGAAATATTCATTTTATACATGTGTTTAACCCCCATGCAGGTGCTCTATCCTGAAGCGGTCTGTGGTGAATGGAAGAGAAGGGGTGGTAGCGCCCCTAATTGTGCCACAAACTATTTTAAATTTGGTTATTTTTCATATTTACCTTATTAACATTTTTTCAACACTCTGTGTAGTGTTGGAAGATATCGCTTGAGATTATTATTATTATATTAGGGGTTTAAGAGAAGTCCCTATCCACTACGAGGTGATCCGAAGAGACATGAAGAGAAGAAGACCTCGTAGAAGAAGGGACAGTTAAAGTAGCTCCATGCACTAGACCGACTACTCGGCTGCCGCAGGTAACCTAGTCGACCCAGCGAATGAATGGCAAGAATAGACACCATGGATAAGATCATAAGAGACCTACACAGTTTGTCTGCTTACCCATGGATATAGCAAAGAAGAGGAAGCAGTTGAGGAAAGGTACAAATGAAAGCTGAATAAAACCAAACTAAAGAAAAACCTGCGATCAAAGAAAGCCTACCTACCTAGAGAGAGCCTCGAGGCAATGAGGGAGGATCGGCAAAAATAATTTTAAATCCCTAGTCTGGTAATCAGACCACCTGTTCTCCGCTAGGATTATGTTATTCAACTTCGTATATCTTGCATTTTTTTTTGTTATTTTGGCTCATATGCTTAATTTGCTCTCATCTCTTAATTTTCTTCTTCAATCCGTGGGTGCAGTGTCCATTTTCGTCAAACTCCTTGGTGACTGCATTCACGAAGTAGCTTTTCTGCATTGGTGACATTGAACCATCTCCGGGTGGTTTCGATAGTGACAAAATGTATACTCTACTGAATTTATCTGAGGTTGAATAAACCAAGAACCGCTTTCAAGAATGGATTTGAATATGGCGATGATGAAGCTCCTTCCTCTTTAGATATGATGCGTATTTAATCAATGATAATCACCTGGGGCTCTATCCTGAAACTGACTGTTGTAAATGGAAGAGAGAGAGTGGCCACGAAGTGTTATAATTTGGATTATGTATTGTCTTTTTTCCATTTTATCATTCCATTTTTTAACGCTACTTGGTTAGCACTAGGTAATGCTCTTACGATGTCTTAGATTTTGTGTTAGGTGGGCTTGTCATTGTCACTGATGGTGGTAGGTGACTTTGTTCATCGAACCACTTTCCTTTCTGACTGCTTTTTCCAGTACCTTGTACTCAATTTCATTTTGTTGTCAGTGATATGGCCTTTGGTTCCAGCAGACGTTAAACCCACACTAAATTAATCAATTATAGAATGTTTCTTCATAAAAAGTATTAATAAATTTAAATGACTAATAAACCCTGTACAGGAGAGTTGAAATTCGCAGTATTCCTTTAAATATTCTGAGTTTGAATTATTATTTTATGAATTTCAAAGAGTTTTGGAATGAATTGTGCTCTGACATCTCTTTCACTTCCTTTTGCACTTCCACCAGCACAAGTTGCGGCGCTGATGAATAAGATATATAAGATATATTATGTGTATATAAGATATATAAGATACATGGTGTTTAAATGTTCGCAAGGCTCTAAATCTCTACCGTTATAATACCTGTGGATGCATAGAGAGGCTGAGTATGAAATGCTAAATGTTGTAATGCATCTCTTCCGTTTTATGTGAAATCGGATATTAAAATATTATGGCGGAGGGTATTATGTTATCTCGTCTACAATAAAGTAGTTATATTTTGTTTACCTGGGTCTGAGTATTATTGTATTAAAAATTACGTCACACAAGTACATGTTCAAGAGAAGAAGACAGAGGAGAAAGTAAAATTTTAGTATCGGTAAATTTTAGTATCGACGTAATTAAAGAAATCAAGGAACATTATCATAAAATCAAATAACTGTTATAAATTTTAATAGAAAAAGCAATAGAGTTGGGAAAAATGTCAGCAAATATGATGTTGCATATTTTAATCTCATCTGCAAAGTCATTTTAAATTTAAATATATGATTAAAAATAAATATGAGCTTACTAACAAATATAATTCTTCACCGAGAGTTGTTTTTCAAAGGGTGTGCGAGACTTTAAACTGTAAATCATGAAATACTTCATTAATTACTTCTCTACCACTTCCTTCAAATCAATAATGTGCTACAATCTTGTAACCTTCTAATAAACAGATAAATGAATAACAATATGAAGCAATATCAACGTGGTTTGGTAAATCTTTACTTAACTTTAAATATTTCTATTTATACTGTGTAAAAGTAATATTTCAATTTCTACACCTAATAGAAGTTATAAGTAGCAAGAAGTTCTGAATGAACTAAATTATAGCAATAAAAAATTAGTGAAAATTACTCATGCAATATATTTATATTGGGACTGTGACGTCATTTTCCCGATATAGAATAACAGGTACTATATCGATGCTAAATTATTGCACGCATGTATAGCAGCAAATTATATACAATAATTACCGTTACTTTAAAATAGTTAACATTGTATGTTCATTTTATTAGTTTTTATAATTTTCTAAAATTTGAGTCTTTGATATATAGTTATTACTGATGATTTTAACAATAGAACAGTCCAAAGATGCTAATTTTAATGGGAATTTACCTGAAAATTGTACGATAACTGAATGGAGCATAAAGTCCTGTACACACTAGGCACTAAAAATTGCTGGATGCGGCACATCAGCCACATGGCTGGGCATTAACTAGTGCGCGATATGTACACACTAGGCATGAATAGATGCTGCACTTTTAACTTTTGAAAGGTTTTATGAAAAAAAGTGCTTGAAAAGTGAAAATTAGTGGTAGTAATAAAGAATATTAAATACGTAAGTAGGTACCTAATTTGAAGGTGTGCAGACAGAATATCGAAAGACAAAGTATCGAAAGACAAGGTATTAAAAGACAAAGTATCGAAAGACAAAGTATTAAAAGACAAAGTATCGAAAGACAAAGTATCGAAAGACAAAGTGTCGAAAGACAAAGTATCGAAAGACAAAATATCGAAAGACAAAATATCGAAAGACAAGGTATTAAAAGACAAAGTATCGAAAGACAAAGTATCAAAAGACAAAGTATCGAAAGACAAAGTATCGAAAGACGAAGTATCGAAAGACAAAGTATCGAAAGACAGAGTATCGAAAGACAAAGTATAGAAGGACAAAGTATCGAAAGATAAAGTATAGAAGGATATAGTAAAGAAAGACAAAATATAAAAAATGAAAGTATAGACAAAAATAGAAGGACATGTAGCATAGAAAGAATAATGTATAAAAAGTTGAGGCCGTGCCTCCCTAGCCTCGCTCAATAAAGACAAAATGAGCCCACCTACAATTGAGCCCGAAACAATTGGGCCCATTAGAATTGGGCCCCAAGACAATAATTTTTGGACCCAAGATAATTGAGCACATAAAAAAACTGTTACAACATTCTTCACTTTTTTGTGCAATCTTGATTGTCAAATTTGTACGTTTAAATTTATTTTAAACGTAATCTTGCTCTAAATTAAAAAATAGCAGGGTGACGATATTGAGTTGTGTTGTGCTTCGCTCGATCTGCACCACCCTTCAATTACGTTAGTGGTACGAGGCAGGTGACACGATTGAAGAAACTCCACACACATGGTTTGAAAAGAGAATTTTGTGTATTTCTTCTGAATGGCCTTCACATCGACGAAATAAACCTTAATGAAGCATTAAGTAAAAGTTAAATATTATGTATGCAGTGTTCTTTTATAGAAAGGCAAAATCTTAGTTTTCCATGTTGGAACCGAGTCCACTTTTATCAGAGTCTATGGTATCAACTTAATTTGCTACTGTAATAACAAAGTAAAGCTTCTTAATAGTGTCTGATGTGACCATTTTATTAATGTGATCATTAGTGGCCCTGGGCCCAAGTTACTTGGGGATCTTACCAGGCTCAATTGTATTGGGGCCCAATAGCCACGTGCCCAAATGTCTTCGGCTCAATTTTCGGCTATTCCAATTGACGTGACCCAATTAACTTGGGCCCAACTGACGGTCAATGAACAAAATTCATACTTCAAGTTATGTATAACTAATGTAATGTATGCTATTTTTAAAGAAAGATTTCTTCATTTGATCAATTTTCTATTCGATCAATTCTCTATTATTATAAATTTAATCGAATTTTCGATACTTTGTTTTTCTTTTGATATTCTTTTCGATATTCTGTCTTTCGATACTTTGTCTTTCGATATTCTGTCTTTCGATACTCTGTCCTAGTACCTAATTTGAGGGATCCTGCCTTGTTTTCATTAAACTGATTCAGCAAAACAATAATTTATTCATTTATTACCTCTTTATTTCCATTATTTAAATTCATTAATAATTAATTTCTATATTTTTGTGAGATTTCTTTCCTCTGTTTTTAATATAATCGACCGTTTAAAGTTGCTCGAGTTGGCACTAAGTCAGCCAGTTTTTAGTGTGTGTTGCAGGATCATGCACTTTTTAGTGCCTATATTTAATTAAAGTCTGTGAGTGCAAAGGTTGGTAGTCGGTAATTTGTGATGAGAAGGAGGTTGTCTTGGTGTCACACATTAGTTATGAAGTGCTATTGTCTTTTGAGATGAGAGATGTGAAGAAGCTACAACTGAACTATCTGTGAAGCACATGGCAGCGCAATGCTCTTTGGAACACATCATTTCCGAGTGGTGTATCATATTGTTGTATTATGTCTTTTGTACATTTCCTCCTTGTATCTTTCCTCCTTATATTTCCTCCTTTCCTGTAATTTAATGATTAGTGCATTCTTTAATGAGCTTCATAAACGAAATGAAGTGATTGAAAATATTCAAATTTATATTCTCCATGTCTTTAACAATGTGCTTGTAGTAAGTAATAGTAAATATTATGCAATCAAATCGTTAGAATGATATAGCCATAAAACATGTATTGATTTTTGTTTCTTATTCACAAACTTTCGAATTGAAATGCCGCCACGCGCGGAATAGTATGTGTTGATACTGAATACCGAGGCCACGCGCGGTCGTGGTTCTGATTTGCTCGTCAACATATACGGCAGAAAAAAACAGACATCGGCAACCGCACGCTACGTCGGTTTCTCTAGTATGTCACGTCCCATAGGATTACACATGCTGGCGGGTTTTTTTCCGTCGCTGCAACTGGCGGCAACGGTTAGTCTGTCATGGGCGTAAAACATACATTTATTCATTTATTTAATATTTATTTATCAATTACTTGAAGTAATTTCTTAACACCAAGTGTTAAATAAATCAATTTTTAACAGACATATGTTGTTTTATTATTCCCTTTAAAACTTTTTCAAAATTGGAATAATTAGTTTTAATAAAATCAAAATACATTTCACCGGTCCACAGATAAATCAGTTTTCTAGGCAGGGGTACTAGATCCGACAAATTCAAAACAATAACAAAGCTGATTCCAAGACAATGAATCCATTTAAAGAATATAAGTACCTAAGTAAGTATTTCTTACTAATAGTTTTTATATAACATGGCATTTTTCCGATCTAGAGAACTGTTAATTTTAAAATACTTTGTATTTGAATATTTATATATAAGAGATAGCTACCTAATAAGTATTCGTAATTTTTCTTCTAATGAATCTTAGAAAGAGTGAATATTTCTTATACAGTATGGGCCACAAAAATGTTTCTGCTTTTTCAAATACTTGTAAATCGTTAGCCAATGGACGAAAAAACTGTATCTTGGTCTCTTTTTCTCCGCCTCTTATTTTACTATTAATAATCGAAAACAATTTTGAACTGATGGACATAGTTTAAGAACAGGTAAGCAAAAAGTGAGGGTGATTATTTTTGTCATTGCGCGAAGGTTATTCTTAGAGTTAACTCTGTGATTTTACTTACTAAAAGCAGTGAATAAAAGGAAAAATTATAATGGTAGATATTTTAATACAGGGTGCTTACACTTCTTCCTTGGAAACTATTTTGAAATAGAACAAGTTCAGTTACATTTTGATCTCATTGAAGTTTTCACTCTGAATATTCGGTCTTCGCTTGTTCATTGCATGGTTAAGGCCCGTAATGTTTTATTGCTTTGTTACTACCCTATAAACTTACATTGTACATGTATTATATATACATATATATTGTCACAAGCATGCATAGCTTGTTAGTAGAGCGGCCAAAGCAATATTAATGATGGCGAAAAATTTTCATCGCTGGAAAGTTCACCGTGTGGTAAGTTCACCGCAACTCATTTCACCGCGTGGTAAACTAATTTAAGTAATGTGTGTTGATATTCCTTTGAATCAAGTTTAAGAAAAGGTTCGACTACTGATATTATTATAATTGATAGAGAACATATACGAATACTTTGTACATTACGTCTAAATTCTAAACCATTCCTCATATATTCAATTTATTAGTATATGTGGTAATAAAATAGCTATTAAGATTTGTTATTTTCCCAAATTCTGAAAATGAATTTATTTAGAGCTCTTAAGTGTAACAGGTAGTTTCCATAAACTTATGTTTAACGTGTAGATGAGACTCCTTTCTAAACATTATTTATGGTTTCATACATGTGCTATAATGTAAGCATTATAAAATGAACGGAACTTCACACAATTCTCTCCTTTTCAATACTTACTTGTGAGTTGTAAGTATTATTATTTAAATTTTATAAGATAGCTAGTTTTCACAGCTCAACTACACAACATTATACTGTCAATTTTTATGTCGATAATGTCTTTATCTTGTAGCTACATTTAAAAAAACTACTACCTTATAATGCCAGGGAATATAGTTCAGTAACTTATAGGGTTTATTAAATGCATTGTGAGACAAAGATTGAAGTTAATTTGTCGATGTTCATTTGTTTTATTGTTTTAGGTTCTTTCAGTCGCTGACGTGTCATTCTCTTCACATTAGTATTTGTTTCGTCGTGCTAAGAATAAGATGCGTGCCGGTCTGCTGCGCATACACACATTTGTGTATGTGCAGTGGAACCGGCATTTTTTAGTTGGTTACTTTTCTACAGGTTCATTATTTGATTAGATAGTTAATGATTTGGTATTCCCGAACCCTGTGTTAGTCTGTGGTTGAGATGCAGTTTTGTATCAGAGCCTGAAAACGATAAGCTCTTTAGTTCGGATTCAGTTGTGGAAGGAATATTTGAGATCGGAGTAAAATATTAGTCAGGTGAGATAATAGTATAAAAGTTTAATCTGAATGGTATTTGGGTGCCCTGATGAATTTGTTCTTTAGATATGCCAGATCTGTGTTTGCCATTGTAGCATTAGTGGTAACATTAGTTCCAGTTTTACATAAGTGAGACTTAAGTGCGAATAGTTTTAACGAGTAGAATCTTAATCAAACCACATATTTATATTAGTAGTTTTTTATTGAGAGAATTTTAGTGTGAAGAATCTTATTGTCAATAAAGTAGTAGCTGTGCTTTTAATGTTTAACTTAGGATTGATTTTGATGTAAATTTTAAAGTATTTTTATTTTTGTACTTGCAGTACCATCAAACACTAGTGTTACCAAGATAGAAATAAATCTCGGAGGTAACTGGCGTTTTGCTCCCCCTCCCCAACTGACAGTACTGACTACTGGCTCTCATCCTTGGGGGGAGCACGGACTGTGGCTCTGGAGAGGAACATGATTTGAGTTGTTAAAACGGTGATTGCTGTGGCTTACAGCTTACAATCTTCGCAAGGAGGATAACCAGACATTATTATTTTGCGAGGTAGTTGCTGGTCTAAAATATATATTGATTCTGGGGTTAGTGTATCGATACCTAATTCCGGTAGATGAGTCGATGTGGGAAATTGGCTGACACTTAGACTATTACAAGTTTACGGTTGGAGGAACATGGATAACTCCCTATAAGAACCATAAGAGTGCTATTTTTGGTTGTGCGATTTTGATTGTGCGATTTTTGGTTGTGCGATTAAGAGTGCGATTAAGAGTGCGATTAAGAGTGCGATTAAGAGTGCGATTAAGAGTGCGATTTTGATGGGCGATTAAGAGTGCGATTTTGGTTGTGCAATTTTGGTTGTGCGATTAAGAGTGCGATTTTGGTTGTGAGATTAAGAGCATTAGATTTTGAGAGTAATTGGTGTGTAGTAAGTTGAAGCACAAGAAAAGGTGGAATATAATTCTTGGTTTTGTAACCCATTAACTCGAATAAATTTTCTTTGTGTATAATTCGAGATAGGTATGGAGAGACTTAACATTCATGAATTGAAGATTGTGTTGCGCCATTTGGGTTTTCCATCGTCAGGTAGTAAGAACGATTTATTGAGTCGTTTGCAGGCGATTTTGATGGAAAGAGAAATACGATTCGATGACATCGTGACCGAAGCCCTAGAAAGTGGGAGCATTGTGAATCACGATGATAGCGTATCTCGTGTAAGTCGTACTTCATGTGCCGAATCTAAAGCGTACAATAGAGTGGAAGATAAAGTTAGTGTGGCGGGAGGTAATAGAAAGGAGGACGTCTCACCAGATGATAGTGTATCACAGGTGGGTGGAGCGCGTCAAGAGGAAAGAGAGAAGTCTAGATCAGCTATGGGAGTTATAGGGGGTTCACATGTATCGAGACGAAGTAGTAGAGTAGGGTCGGTAGTATCTCGGAATGGCTCGTGTATGACTACTGTATCAGCTTTAGAGAAAAGAAGCGAGATTGAGGTTAAGCGAGCAGTGCAAGTTGCGAAGGACGCTAAACTTGAACATATTGAAAAGATAAAGGAACGGCATCAGAGAGCAAGTTTAGAAGCAAAAAGAAAATTAGAGGAGGAAAAGCAGCGTTTAGAGGTAGAGGAGCAATTACAGGAAATGGAATTAGCAGCCGAGATTAGGGCTCTCGAGAGAGATTCACGAGAGGAGGCATTAAGAGTGGAAGCAGATGCTTGGGCTAAGTTCGAGGAATTTGATATGGAAGCTGTGCAGAAAGTAGAAACCCCATTGCAGCGCTTAAATGTAGACGAAATCTTGACAAAACAGTCTTGTAAGAATGAAGAACTGAGTCTAGGAGTTCAAGAACAGAAAATCTCTGATAGAATGAAAGCCAAGGGAGAAATTCCAGTGGGTTTAAAAATGAATTGTGGAAAGAGGGAGTGTAATTCGAAAGACGATAATAAAAGTGGGTAATATAATATTTAATGCGGGAAAAGTTCATAATGATTCGGGACCAAAAGATTCTCTCTTGCGTGAGTTAATTGCTAGTAATGTAAGGATAGGTTTGCCTAAACATGAGATCGAATGTTTTAGTGGCGATGCTACGCAATATACTATCTTCAAGGGATCCATGCAGGAGATAAATAGGTCTGAGACCTTGAGCTATGAAGAAAAGCTGCACTATGCATATCAATATACCAGGGGGGAACCGCGAGAATTGGTCAAAGCGGCACTGTACATGACTCCACGAAGGGGATTTGAGGAGGTTTGGAGATCGTTTGACGAGAAATATGGGGCACCGGAGAAGATTGGGGCAGAGTTTGTTGACAGTCTCTTATCTCGAGCATCGGTTGCACGTGATGATGTCGAAGGATTGAAATCTTATGCGGTTTCGCTGAGACTCGCAATGAATGTAATGGATAGAATTCCATATGGTAAATCTGAACTTGAGCATCCTAAGACGATAAGAGCATTAGTGAGCAAATTGCCATATTCACTCCAAGAGAAATGGAGAAACATGTCTGCAGATAGTAGATATGAGCAGGGGGAATATTTGGGCTATGGGAGTTTAGTTAGTTTTGTGGAAAGGGTAGCTAGAACGGACTCTGACCCATTATTCGGTAAATCTGCCATGCAACGTGCCTCTGAAGAACAGATGGGAAGAGCTAACGGTATGAAGAGGAGGGTGCCTATCAATGTAGTTTCATGTGAAGCTGCTCAGGGAGAGAAGGTGAACGAGAAACTGGGGAATCAGTTAGGAGGTATCGAAGCAGTAGGAAGAGAATATAGTCGGGGAGAGTTGTGTATCTTTTGTAGAGGCACTCATATTATAGATAATTGTTCTGGGTTCAAAAGGATAAGTGATGATCATCGGCTCGAAGTTATTAAGAAAAAAGGAGCATGTTTCATTTGTCTAAAAATTGGGCATGGGGCTGGCAAATGCCCAACGCCTAGTAGGTGTAACAAGTGCACTAGGTTTCACCATAGCTTACTGCATGTAGATAGTAAACAGAAAATGCGAGAAGAACAGGGGATGCCTTTCTCTAGTAATGGTAATTGGCGGGAATTTTCACACAAGGAGGGACAGGAGAGTAAAAAGGAGTTCTGGGCAGACAATCACCAATCTGCTAAGCACATAGACCGAAGTGTGCCTATAGGCAGTGCTTCCACTGGTGCTGGTACCAAGGTTGGGAGTATGGCAGTAATGCCAGTGGTTGTTCAAAATAATAAAGGAAAGGAAGCGATCACTTCGGTGTTCTTGGATCCAGGAAGTGCTGTATCATTTTGCACGTGGAGATTGTTGAAGAAGTTAGGAGTAAGGCGAGAAGATATGCATGAAGTCGACTTGTGCACAGAAACACTACACGACCGAAGAAATGAACACACTACTTTAACATCTGGTTTAATGGTGAGGGGTAAGAATGAAGAAGAATGGCTGACTCTTCCACCTATATATGCAGTTAATAGGATACCTATTAGTGTGGAAGATGTGTGGGGAAAAGACATGGGGTGTTGGGCACATTTAACGGGTATAGCGGTGCAGCCACCAGGTGATATTGATCTAATGCTGGGTACAAATGTGTTGGGAGCCCTGGAACCTTTAGAAGTGAGATCTTCATCGCACATAGGAGATCCTTATGCTATGAGGACAAGGCTGGGATGGTGTATTATGGGCATGCTGGGAGATAGGAAGGGGATGCGAATTGCAGTGAATAAAGTTCGTGTTAATAGGGGGGATATTAGTAGTTTGATAAATGATGCGTTTGAGAGAGGATTTGAGGGGCTAAATGATGATAAACTAGGTTTATCCGGAGAGGACGAACAATGGTTGAAAATAGTAGAGGAAGGCTGCAAGAGAGTGGAGGGGCATTATGAGATCCCGTTACCGCTACGTGAAATTGAACGTGGTGTACCGGATAGTCGTGGTGCAGCTATGAGACGTGCAATGGGACTGAAAAAGAAACTAGTGAAGGATATAGAATTAAGGAAGCACTATGAAGAGTGTGTGGATGATATGATAGCTAAGGGTTACGCTGAAAAGGTATCGGATGGAACTAGCGGTAGATGGTATCTCGCACATTTCTCGGTAAGGCATCCCAGTAAACCTGAGAAAGTTAGGGTAGTGTTCGACTGTGCTTCCAAGGTGGGTACAGTGGCTCTTAATGATTTGCTCCTTCAGGGTCCCGATTTAGCTACACAGCTACTAGATGTGCTTTTGAGATTTAGGGAGGGAGATTTTGCATTCACGGCAGACGTTAACGCTATGTTTCATCAGGTTAGAGTTCCGCTGGTGCACCGTGATTTCCTGCGGTTCTTCTGGTGGGAAGGAGGTGTAACTGATGGAATCATGCGTGAATACAGGATGGCGGTCCATCTATTTGGAGCAACATCCTCGCCAAGTGTTGCTAACTACGCTCTGAGACGCGTGGCTGATGATGCAGGGAAGGAGCGAACTGCTTCTGCCAGCAGTGCCTTAAGGGAGAACTTCTATGTTGATGATTGTTTGTTTGCTGGGAGCGATCAACGGTCGTTGCATTCTACGGCAATAGATTTATGCGAGTTATGTACTTATGGAGGATTCATGTTGAGAAAGTTTAGTAGTAATGTGAAGGAGATTGAGAGGGACTTAGGGGAAGAGTGCGAGATGGTGGTCACTCAGAAGGTTCTCGGTGTCGTTTGGGATAAGTTTAAGGACGAGTTGGGGGTAGTTCAGTTAGATCTGAAAGGAGAAGTTAAGACAAAACGAGAGCTGTTGTCTACAATTGCCAAAGTATATGATCCCTTGGGAATGGTGGCACCGTTAGTGCTTCAAGGAAGGCTCATCTTTCAGGAGATCATACGTAGAGATGGTGTTGAGAAATGGGACGAAAAGTTAGGGCAGATTGAATGCGATAAGGTAAAGTGTTGGTTGACAAGTTTAGGTGCCATTGAAGGTATTCGCATACCGCGCAATTTGGTGGGTTCTGACGAGGTGATAGGGGTGCAGTTACACATATTCGGTGACGCAAGTGAATTGGGCCATGCTGCTGTCGCATACGCTAGGCTGCTTATGAAAGATGGCGGGAAAAGGTGTGTATATATTTTGGGGAAGTCTAAGGTGAACCCCACCAAGTATGTGAGTGTACCTAGATTAGAATTAGTTGCGTCTACCTTAGTTGCACGTTTGAGTAGTAGAATTCGCGAAACCCTTGGAATTCATTTTGATAGAGTATGCCTATGGACCGATAGCATAACCGTTCTTCGCTATATACGCAACGAGAGGGTGAGATTTCATGCTTTCGTGGCTAACAGAGTGTCAGAGATTAAAAGAACTAATACTGACGAATGGCAATATGTCGATACTGGATCGAATCCTGCAGATGACGGATCCAGAGGAGCATGTACAGAAAGATGGCGTGAGGGACCAAGGTTTTTAGTAGAAGACGAGTCACTATGGCCTAAGGAAAAGGAGCAAGAAGAAGAGGGTAATGAAACAGAAGATCCAGAAATTAAAAGTGTTCCAGTCTTCAGAACTGGAATTTGGATATGCTTTTTGGGCGAAATGGCTGAACGATATTCAAATTGGAGAAAGTTAGTCAGAGCTGTAGCATGGCTAACCAGATTCAAAGATTATATAGCGAACGGTAGATGTAAGGGGGACAGTACAATTCTAACCGTCAGTGAACGTGAGAGCGCTGAAAGGTCCATCCTTAGAGCCGTCCAGAAGGAGTGTTTCCGAGAAGAATACGACAGATTGGAGAAGTCAGAGTATGTTAGAAAGGATAGTAACCTGGTGAAATTAGATCTTTTCTTTAAAGATGGACTTCTTAGAGTGGGTGGCAGGCTAAAAAGAGCGGAGTTACCCTACGATAGTATCCATCCAATATTGCTACCTGCGAAACATCATGTAACAGGGTTGCTAGTACAGGACATCCATGTGCGGGCAGGCCATTTAGGCGTCCCAACTGTTCTTGGATGGACCAGAGAGAAGTATTGGATTGTTAGGGGTTATTCTACCGTTCGGCGGGTTATTGGTAAATGTCTAGTATGTAAGAGAGTTCAGGGACGGCCAATCCAACAGAAAATGGCTGACTTGCCATCTACAAGGGTCTTGGAAGGAGAGCCCGCTTTCACTTGCGTAGGAGTGGATTGTTTCGGCCCCTATTATATTACCATGGGAAGGGGACGACAGCAGACTAAAAGATACGGGGTCATTTTCACATGTATGGCAGTCCGCGCAGTTCATTTAGAAGTTGCTCAGGACCTCTCTTCTGATTCTATTCTTCGTAGCATAAGGAGGTTCATGGCCAGGAGAGGCAAAGTCAGGCTGTTTTGCTCAGATAATGGAACAAACTTCGTGGGTGCTAGGAGAGAGACTCTTGGGAGCGGATAGCGTAAGGAATGAAATCGGTGAGCGGGGTGTCAGATGGGAGTTCAATCCTCCAAAGGCATCTCACTTTGGAGGAGTCTGGGAGAGGATTATAAGAATCGTTAGACGTGTGTTGGAGGCATTCATGGAAGGGAAGACTTTCTCTGACGACAGCCTTTCTACTGTATTTTGCGAGGCGGAAGCAGTGATTAACAGCAGACCACTTACGATAGTAGGTAATGATCCTACTGTGGAAGCTTTAACACCTCAGAGATTGCTAAACCTGGGAACCAGCATGGACTATCACGGAGAAATACCTGATCAAAACCCTACCTTGGTGAAGAAGTGGCATCAAGTACAAGCGCTGGCTCAGCAATTCTGGCATCGTTGGTGTCGCGAGTATAGAAGTTCGCTTCAGGGACGCAGTAAATGGGTAGACAGGAAGCGAAACGTTGCAGAAGGGGATATAGTTATGCTAATTGATGAACTAGAATCTAGATGTCATTGGCCGTTAGGACGGGTAGTGCGAGTGAAACGCAGTGCTGATGGTTTAGTGAGGAGTGTGGTATTGTGGTCCAGGGGCAAGAAGTATGTTAGACCGGTGTCCAAATTGGTAATGATGGTTGAGGGAGAGGAGTTGCCGTAAATTGAGTGAGTTGGGGAGCCCGTATTGAACGAGCAGATGGTGTGAATGGAATTCAAAGGAGGGACTATTAAATGCATTGTGAGACAAAGATTTTAAGTATTGAAGTTAATTTGTCGATGTTCATTTGTTCTATTGTTTTAGGTTCTTTCAGTCGCTGACGTGTCATTCTCTTCACATTAGTATTTGTTTCGTCGTGCTAAGAATAAGATGCGTGCCGGTCTACTGCGCATACACACATTTGTGTATGTGCAGTGGAACCGGCATTTTTTAGTTGGTTACTTTTCTACAGGTTCATTATTTGATTAGATAGTTAATGATTTGGTGTTCCCAAACCCTGTGTTAGTCTGTGGTTGATATGCAGTTTTGTATCAGAGCCTGAAAACGATAAGCTCTTTAGTTCGGATTCAGTTGTGGAAGGAATATTTGAGATCGGAGTAAAATATTAGTCAGGTGAGATAATAGTATAAAAGTTTAATCTGAATGGTATTTGGGTGCCCTGATGAATTTGTTCTTTAGATATGCCAGATCTGTGTTTGCCATTGTAGCATTAGTGGTAACATTAGTTCCAGTTTTACATAAGTGAGACTTAAGTGCGAATAGTTTTAACGAGTAGAATCTTAATCAAACCACATATTTATATTAGTAGTTTTTTATTGAGAGAATTTTAGTGTGAAGAATCTTATTGTCAATAAAGTAGTAGCTGTGCTTTTAATGTTTAACTTAGGATTGATTTTGATGTAAATTTTAAAGTATTTTTATTTTTGTACTTGCAGTACCATCAAACACTAGTGTTACCAAGATAGAAATAAATCTCGGAGGTAACTGGCGTTTTGCTCCCCCTCCCCAACTGACAGGGTTTGATCGATTAAATATAACCAAATACCACCCCATAGAAACTAATGTCGAGACAACAATCATTATATCAAATATTTTATTTCATATATCCAGTAATATTAATTCAATGGTCCTGTTCCTATATATTTTTTCATTAAAAGCTTTATAATTATTCAATGAGATATGTAACTACATCTGAAACAAGCATTTATTTTTCACGTATAATTGATGTCTATTTAGTTGCTAATACATTTGTTTTGTTATATGTTTGCTGTATTGCTGTTATATCTTATATTGCTTTTCGGTGAATTGAGTTGCGGTGAACTTATCATGCGGTGAATTGAGTGCTATGAAATTTCCGGCGGTGAATTAAGGGCGGTGAACTTTGCACACACCAGAAATTTTAGGCAAACAAAATAACCACACCTCGGTCAGTTCAATTCCATGCACGTTACATACCTGTTCAATTCCAGTATACGACGATGCAATGGGTTTCGACAAATTTACCAGTTAGTTGATGTAAGGCTAAAATATATATTCACCTTCGCAGAATACGGGAAGGTTATATTTTAGCCATCGTATATTTATTTATTTATCATCTTGTTATTCGCTTAACTGAAAAAATGTTCAACCAAATTGCCTGAAATTTGATGAAACTATTGGTCAATGTCCAGGAACCATCTGGTAGAATTTTGAGAGCAATCTGGTTAAAGATCAAGGTCAAGGTACTCAAAAAGTATTGTACCATATTGCATGAAACTTTGTAGGACGATTGGTTTTTATCCAGTTAGTAGTTTATCAAATTTTGAGAGAGAATGGGTCAAAGCGGCGGCGAAGGTATGCGCTCTACCGAGTGCACATAATCTAGTTCTAAATATTATATGAAGCTGCATACCTCTTTGATTATTGTAAATATTTTAATAAACCAAGTTATTTCTTCTGGAGCCAATCTTGCAACTGTCTACTGAGAGATCACTGCTGTGAGATATGCAGCGAACTGCAACCAATTTCAATCGTACTAAAGTGTGTAATAAAAAATTAGTTTTGATAGAGAGTTTGGGAAATTATATGGTATTGCGTATGCTGCAAATATTACTCTTATTGAAGATTTTCATAAATGCTCAGGTAGATTACTACAGAGAACAAACTTGATGTTGGGAAAGAAACAGTCAATTACCAAATTATTTGAGTACAGGTAAAGCTCGTACAACAGACGATCTTTAAACGGAACCCCTACAAAGGACAATTATTATCCGTTCTAAGGACCATTCAACTCCTACTTCGACCTCTGTAAATTATATAATTTAACAAATATTTTATTCGTCTAACAAGTATCTATAGTCGTACATTGAATATATTCAGAGTTACTACAATTTACAATCATCACTTAAAGGTCCCCTCCAAGCAAATATTTTTATTGCTTTATTCAACGAGGCTAATGTTTCTTATCATTTTGCTGCAAACCGCATCGAATTTGGTAGCATATTTTTAATTTTATATGCTCTTAAAGATTTTTATAATCCAAACTCTACAAAACCTATTTTACTTCCGACTTACTAATTTAAGAAATTTTCAGCCTGAAGAAAAAGAATGTACACCATTTGTTTTGATTGTCAACTTGGTATTAGGTTTAATAAATCCATTTAATATTCGTTTAAAGGTATAATATTGAATGAACTTATAATAGAAACGTTTATATACTTTAGGAAATAGTTAATATCTAAAATAATTTAAATAAAGGCTGAAAACGCATGGTTTGTTTATAAAATTCAAATTTGTAATCAAAACAAAGAGTGTACAATCTTCTTCTTGAGCATCAGATTAGTGATTCGCTCAATTGTTGCTCACAGAGTATTATAAAACTTTAAAAACAAATTATAAAATATATATTGAACAGAATTGTATGCAGTTTGCAGAATAATGATCGTAGACCTTAGTTCTATAATATTATGTTATAAACTCATTTTTTTCCCGGAGCCTGGAGATGACCTTTAATGTATTGTTTAACAGCTTTTCAGTACAGTAGAACTCCTCTATAGTGAACTACCATTAGTTCACTATAGACTATAGAGAGTTAGTTCATTACCGTCGCAGAATGCGGAAAAGATTTATTTTACATGGCATTTATTTATTTATCATCTTGTTATTCGCTTAACTGAAAAAATAATCAACCAAATTGCCTGAAATTTAATTCGACCATCGGTTATTGTCCAGTAACAATCTGGTAGAATTTTGGAAGTGATCTTGGTAAAGGTCAAGGTCAATATCATTTTTAACTTAAAAAGTATTCAGCCATATTGCTTGAGAATTGGTGGGACGATTAGTCAATGTAAAGGAACCATTTGGTTAAATTTTGAGAGAGATCACGTCAAAGGTCAAATATTAAGGTCAAGTCCATTTATAATTCAACAACTCAAAAAGTATTCAACCAAATTGCCTGAAACTTAGTGGGACGATTGGCTAATGTCCAGGAATCATCTGGTAGAATTTTGGGAGTGATTCGGTCAAAGGTCAAGGTCATTCATCACTCAACAACTCAAAAAGTATTCAACCATATTACATGGAACTTGGTGGGACGATTGATCATTAGCCAGGAACCAGTTTATTAAATTTTGGAAGCAAATTTGTCAAAGGTTGAGGTCAAGGTCATTTATAAGCGGCGGCGAAGGTATGCGCTCTACCAAGAGCACGTAATCTAGTTATACGTGTCAAGAGATTCATAGAAAACCAAAGTCTATTCTATGGCACACTACACAAAATACATTTATTCTTTATTCAGGAAAAAAATTGACATAAAGCATAATGCACAAAATTAACATTCTAAATAAAAGCCAAAATAATTCGAAGCTTCTAGGGTAACCTAACTAAAATTTTACAAAATCCAATAATACCTAATAAATACAACTAGAGTGAAAAAAAGGTTACATATAGCTTTGAAAAAGGAATTTCTTGAGTCTATTCTTGAATTTATTAACAGTTGAGGGTTGTTTATAATCAGGATGCAGATCTTTCCAAAACTTCAAGTCGACATATTCTATTGAATGTTGTGATTTTTATTTTGAAAACAGTGGTAACATTTAATTATTGCTATTACGAGTGGAATATTGATGAGAATCAGAGTGATATCGCATTACAGTTAAAAATTCAATATCAACATCACAGTAAAATGTTATAAACATATAAACTTATGGAGGTCGTTAAGCTTCAATATATTATTCCTATGGAAATGATAGTTAGTATGTTCATAAAATTTTAAACAATTGACATCTCTAATTGCTTTTTTTTTGCAGTAAAACAATTCTATTCCTATGAATAATTGCGGTATTGAAATAAACTTCAATTCCGTATAACAAATGGGGATGTACCAAAGCATAATAAATAGACAACAGGGCAGAGAGTGAAGCACACAATTCAACCTATACAACATTCCAACTGCCACTGAGTTCTCAGTAGAAATGTGATCGATATGCTTATAGAAAGTCAAGTGGCTATCGATGATTATCCCTAAAAATGTACCACTTTGGCCAATCAACCTGGAGTCCCCCAATATAATATCACCAACATCCACATCATTACTATATGAAAAAACTACATATCAAGTTCTGCCACTTGATAGTCAACCCATTCATATTAAGCCAGCGAAGAACATCACCCAATGCACCGTTGACATCATCAGCCACAACACGAATATCATCTCTACTGAAAGAATAGGATAAAGTACAGTCGACAGCATATAAGGAAAACTTGAACCTATCTGTGCAGCTAGTGACATCATTAATAAAGATAATAAACATTAAAGGCCCATGAATTGAACCTGTGGAACTCCATATCTAACAGATCTCCAGGCATAAGTGGCACCATAATGCGAAACAAATTGTTTTCTATTACTCAAAAGGATATAAACCATGAATGACAGCTGCCTCTAATACCATAGTGCCAAAGCTTCCTTAGCAAAACATCATGGGAAACGCAGTCAAATGCTTCTTGGAAATCAATGAAAATAGATAAAACATAATTATTAGCATCTAACTGTCTGTGTAAGTATCTGTACAAGTCAATAATCGCATTAATAGTGCTACGTCCTTCACGAAATCCAAATTGCTGTTCAGACAGAATAGACTTGTTACAGAGATAACGGTATAGTCTTGAATACATAGCTTTTTCAAAAACTTTAGATAGTACAGGTAGAGCTGATATTGGCCGATAGTGCCCAATATCACATTTATAGCACCTCCCTTAAATATAGGTACAACACGCGCTATTTTAAGACAATTAGGAAAACTACCATCTGATACGGACCTATTTATCAAAGATGACAATATGGAAGAGATCAAATCTGCAATATACTCCTGAAGCCTAACTGGCAAATAACCCACATGACAGTTCTTATTCTTGAAGTTCATAATTATATCTCTAACCTCAGCAGACGTTACATCAGAAAAGAAAAAAGAATCAATGTTATTACCAGACAACATGTGTGAAAATGAATTATCTAACAAAGGAAGAGAATTGGCAATGTTTGAACCTACATTAACAAAGAAATCATTAAAATCATTACAGGCCTCAAAAGTAGACAACTCACGATCATTAAAATCAATTCTAGGGCATTTTCTACTGGCATACCTATTAGGTTTAATTAGTCATTGATCATTTCCCCAAGTCTTTTTCATATTAGATTTATATTGACTGAACATTTCAGAGAAATAGCCATCTCTCGCCAGCCTCAACCTTTTAGTGACATAATTTCTAAAAGTCCGGAAGGTGATACCATTTAATTTGTTCTGTCGGAACGAAATGTAATATAACTCTCTACGTTTTATTAAAACTTTTAATTCGTTAGTAATCCAAGGTTTGAGTTTATCTTTGTAAGATATAGTTTTTGTTTTGATAGGGCATTTGCTATTGTAATAAGTAAGGAGAACATCCTGTAATTCATTTGTTGCAGAAGTAATATCGACTTGATTTAGAATACTGTTAAAATTATGAGATGATATAACATTATAGAAACTTCCAAGAGTAACATCGTTAACAAGTCTAAATTTCACCTGGATGCCTTCCCTATTTGGTTGAGTATTAAAACCCTTCTTACATATCAAAATATTCGGAAAATGATCTGAAATATCAGCGCATAAAGTGCTAGCAGAATCATTTGTTGGGTTATACAAGAAAAATTATCAATTAAAGTTTGTGAGCGTTCAGTAATGCGTGTAGGCCTAGTAATGACAGGAATTAATGAAAAAGAATACAAACAATCAACAAACATACGCACTGAAGCATCTACGTCTAAGCTAAACATATTTAAATTAAAGTCACCGCAAAAAATCACACTTTTATAAGAGTTAAAATTGAATTGTGAAAAATATCTGTAACTTTATCAATGAACAAGTCAACATTCGTATTTGGAAGTCGGTAAATGGTAAAGATTAAAGAGTTTGTATATACAAAAGAACACTCTACACATAATATTTAAACATAATCGCTACACACTGATAAAAGATACTTGGATTTAAAAGACGAGTCGACAAAAATGGAAATTCCTCCTCTCCGTTTATCGGGTCTAACCAGATCAAACTTTTCATAACCATCTATCCTAACAATATCGACTGTACATTCATTCAACCACGTTTCCGTAAAACAGTAGGCATTAAATTTAAAGTTCAATCTTCTAACATAGGTAAGGAAATCTTCATATTTAGGCAGAAACGAGCAAATATTCAAGTGTACGACAGAAAAGTCTTAAGAGGTTATAGAGGCCTTCTCATTTAAAGAGTCAATATCAAGTAATTGACTGGATTGATTGCTATCTTCATACATATCGGGATATAATAAATTGAGGTAGTCAATGTCAACATCATCATCGATAAACAAGTCAATCATTGAGTATAATTAAAAAACCTACGATCAAATATAAAACACCAATGATATGAAGACACATGTAACACAAATATGCAATGCGCAACTGAGAGAACACAGAGAAAAAACATATAGCCAGTCCACAGCAAATCATTTTGCTTATTTGCATAAGCACAAGTTTGCCGGAACGACCTTTATCACTAATCGTGCTCAGGTCACAATATACATGTAAGTTTAGTGCCAGCAATATCTAAGTACATTATTAGTATACGAAATAACACTAATGGTCTCGGCAGATAACAGTCACCGGGATGGATTATCAATTAAATCACAAGCCTTCAAGTTGAGACTCCGCTCACAAAATAGTTCAAGTTCATTCCATGTGTTTAAGGAAATCATAGAATCCCTTCCTGAGGGGGTCACTGACTTGGTCCATGCAAACACTCTTCCATCCATTGAGAGGGCCAGCCTTGCGACGTTTTGCCTGCCTTAGAGCTTACAGTATGCACGATTTACTGGTTGTCAAGTTGTCATTTATGTACAGATTGTAAGGTTTAACTTACTTACAGGCTCGAATAACGTCAACCTTGTTTTGGTGCTAACGCACCTTAACTAACGGACTCCTCTTATCAATACATTGACTGTTTGGTTTAGGTCCAAAACGTCCTGCAGACAAAATATCAGAAGGTGGCAAACTGATATTTATATTGGCCTTAAGAGCATCACACGCAATAGTAGTCAAGTTGGTGGTATTCCTTGTTTGGACAGAAATAGCATTCCCTGACATAACAAACTCATCAGTTCGACTTGAGTTCCCTAAGTCATCAATATGATTTCTAAGTGAAAGAGCATCCCAAGATATTAACCACAGTCTTCAAAATTCAGTAATTCACTTTTACTAAAATTATAAGGGGCTTAATAATGAGACAGGCTCAAATTATAATGTAGTTGAAGCTGTACTTTTGCGACAGTTGTTCAAAATTTACACCTTTTTCTTGTTTTTTTTTTTAATTATGTCACGTTTTTCATGTAATTTGAAAGCATTTTTCCTTTTTTTAATATTTGAATTCATTAGGCACGTGTAATTTACCCTCTTTTCAAAAGATAACTGCTCTGTACATAATACAAAATTAATAACATTATTATAGAGGCTGTTCTTTTAAAATTATTATTTCATTACACAAGGTATATAATTTCTAGGACTCTACTTCACTAGGACTGATCTACAATGAACTAAAACTAGTTGGCTATGCAGAAATTACTTCTTAGAAATATACTTAGAAAACTATACTCGATATTTTATGGCAGACTAAATAAAAGATGTTCATTATACCTGGTAGTTCACTATACAGGGTTCTACTATATAGGATGGTTCTCTATACTGGAGTTCATTATAGAGGAGTTCTACTGTTCCTTGATTTTATTTTGCCAAGGAAGGACAATAGTCATCAGAATTAAGTTTAACACTAAGTGTTTAAAATAATCTTGAGGAATTGTTGAAAATGAGGTTATTGGCCATTTAATGTAGAAGATGGTTAAAACTTAACTATGCAATGTTTCTTAGAAAATTAAAGTACACAGAAGATTGATTGAAGGGGAAAGACTTCATAAATGACTTGTTAATCAGTTTGTCAGTCAATAGCTCCGATCTTAATCCAATAGAACATTACTGGGTCATACTTAAATCTGCAGTTTAGAAAGTTGTTAAGCAATATCACTCAGAAGAAGATATGTAGGTAGCTTTTCTGAGAGCTGCAAAACAAATCGAGCCTCAAGTGCTAAATAAAGTTGACAAAATCTATCGGTACGTGGCTGGTAAGTCATTCTGAAAAAGGGAAGGAGGGGAAACTAATTACTGCCCTAAAACTGCGGTAAAATTGAATAAAGTTTACCATTGATTTTTATAAAACACTATATTCTTTCTTCGTTTGGGGTATTTTTTGATGTTTTTTGATATTTCTTGTTTTATAATCCATAGAATATGAATTTGCAAAAGAACTCGGAACAGTGAATTTTTATGTTATTTTTTAAATAATTATGAGATATTTATTGAACTATCAATTCTGATAATTTTACCATCAGTTTACATTTTATGTACAAAAGAAAAAGACTTTAAAAAGAACACCAAACGTAGTTTATAATAGTGAACATATTTAGTTCAGTCTGCCACAAATGACTACACCTTTACTATGCATATCTATTTAGTAAATTAGTTGTATTTCATGGAATAGCAGTTCTAGAAGTGCAACTCCTCTGTAATGCAGTCATGTGTATATTGTGTAACATCCTGATTTTAAAAGTTCTGAAGAATTTGTTTTAAAAAAGAAAGAAAATATTTGGTATAAGGCCAGTTTTCTATTCATTCTTAAATCCTCTATAGTGGAGTAAACTCTCTATAGTAAACTAGTTTGAGTTCACTATAGAGGAGTTACACTGTACAAGACATGGCAGAAAAGAATAGACAACCATATACAAACAGTTAATTTCAATAAACTCTAAGTTACTATAACTACTCAATTTATAGACCAAAATAAAAGCATATGGTCACAAATGTACCAGCTATAATACTAATAATAACTCATATTTACATTGTAATTTGTTTACCAATAAATAGTATCATTATTATCATTATCACTATTACTTGACGCTACTGTATATAGGCATTGCATTGATCAGTTTACGAATATCATCTTCAAGAAATTATTATTTAAATGTTAAAATAAATATAATAATATTTAGATTATTATTGGTATTACATTATTTATAATATTATAATTGAAAAATTTGTGATTAAAAACGCCGCGTTTTCACCGCCTAGTAAATAGATTGAATAATATAAGAGACGTAAACTGGGCGGTAAAAGTAGGCGTTAAATTTGATATTAATATATGTACTTCTATTGAATTATGTTAGCTATATCTATGTACTAGTTATGTAAAATTGATATTAATTCTCACAATTGTTGTTATTCATTTTACTCTTACACTCACAATATTCTACTTTTACATTTTCAACACTATTTTAATTCTAGTGAATTCAATTAATTGTTTCATTTCACCTACCTATCCTAATATAAATTAAATAATTTTAGTGTTGTGGTTCATTTACTAAAAACTTCACCAAAACTGTAATCAAGTGTTATTTAAACTAAATTATCATTAAATCTTTTAATGTGAAGGACATACATACCTTAGGATGACAAAGGTAATATGTTTTTCATATATGCACACAATAATTAGAGACCTAACAGCACTAACAGAGTTGAAACACCTGAATTAGAGAGGGAGCAAATAACAGAGTAATTATGTTATTGTAATTACTAATAATTATTTACAGAGTTTGATGTTAGGAACCAGAGTTCAGATCATAATTACAATTACTGTCACAATGCATTTTAATCATTCTGAATTTGGAGACACGAAAAATTGTTTAATATTTGAGTAACAGCTGTCCGAGACAAATGGTGACGATATCTTGTGACAGACAATCTTCTGCAAACAAAAAATCCTTTCAAAGAATGCGTCTGAGTCGAGCAGAGGATTATTACGCGGTTCTGTGAAAGGACGCATTTTGCAGCTTAGCCACAGTATTAATATATATGATTTATAAATCATATATAAATATGATTTATAACCTACATTATAATGAAATTTAAAATATATAAGGCTCTATTTGATATGGCAGCCGTTATTTGCGACACATTTTTCGCATCTTGTTCTCATCGTTGTCAGGGCTTTTTAATTAACTCAAGATTCTTCTTCTTTAAGATTCCAATTTCACACGTGATTCTATTGCTCAGGTCATCCAAATTATCAGGTGGAGATAAATAGACTTTATTCTTTAAATGTCCACACATAAGTATAATTACAATCTATGAGATATGAGATTTTAGGAGGCCATTCAATGCTATGTCCAATTGCAGTTATTCTGCAGGCCCAACTGTTCTTGTAAATAATTTTCAACGACGATGATCGATCCTGCGTGCTGCCACTAGATCCGATTGAAGTGTCATTCCCATGAACAATCTATTTTTCGGGTGATTTTTCATTTCGAAAGTTGAAAATAATTCTTCATCATGAAATATTTGTATCACAAAATTAAAACCATAATTGTAAACTTGTGTATAATTTTTACCTGAAAAACTGTTTTGTACAACTTACCTTTTTACCACTGTTTTACCACAAGAAAAATATTACCAATTTAACGTCATTTCTAGAGTGATTAAATACAAATTTCTGAACGTAATGCAACAAAAAGAAAAAAAACATTTTGATTTATTCCAAAGTTATAAGCAGTTATATTTGGGTTTTCTCTTTTGTGGTCCATACTGTACTCACTGAAAAGTGCCCGGTTTTTGATTCTAAGATTTCAAGTGTAGCCACCCATTATTTTCTTTCGCGTTAATGCAACGATTTAGTTATATGTTCAATAGATTGAAATACTTAGAAATTATGAAGTGATATTGGTATATTAAGAGTTAATTTCAGTCGTGTGAATGTGGCCAGATGAAAGTTGTTTTTGTGTTGACTGAATTGTATTAGTTGTATAATGTATGAATTTTTTTAAATTGAATCATTTGTTTTTGTTAGTTATTACCTTCGCAGAATGCGGGAAGGTCATATTTTAGCCTTCGTTTATTTATTTATTTATCATCTTGTTATTCGCTTAACTGAAAAAGTATTCAACCAAATTGCCTGAAATTTTCTGTAATGATTGGTCCATGCCCAGTGACCTGCTGGTAGAATTTTGGGAGCGACCCGGTCAAATGTCAAGGTCATGGTCATTTATAACTCAAATAGTATTGAACCATATTGCATGAAATTTGGTGAGAAGATTGTTCAATATACAGGAACCATTTTGTTATATTTTGGGAGCGATCGGGTCTAAGATCAAGGTCAAGGACATTTATAACTCAATAACTCAAAAAGCATTCAACCAAATTGTCTGAAATTTGATGGGACGATTGGATAATGTCCAGGAACCACCTAGTAGAATTTTGGGAGCGATCCGGTCAAAGATCAAGGTCATTTATAACTCAATAACTCAAAAGTGTTGAAACATATTGCATGAAACTTGGTGGGGCGATTAGTCACTATCCAGTCACCAGTGCACTTGATTTTAGTAGAAAACAGATAAGCAGCGGCGAAGGTATGCGCTCTACCGAGTGCACGTAATCTAGTTCTTCTTTCATTAACGATGTAATTCGTTTATAATGGATGTTATGATGTTGAAATAATTAATTTAAATAGTACAAATTTATTATATTAAATGCTATTTTATATTTTGACGTTTTTTTCCATTAATATTTGAATGATCCGGGGGTCTAATAATTTGATCTCTTCATTTAATTAAGTCAATTTTATCTTTTCCATTTAAGGTAGCAAATTAATCATTATTTCTCAAAAGTAGCTGAGCTCCATTCTAGTATGGGTTTCATCTTATTCGAAAATAAGTATTAATTCTCATGATTGCAAGGGATTCCTGAATTTACAAAGGGGAATGAAACAACACACTCTAATTAACTAAATCCTATATTGATAATATGCATGCATGACATTACACAGAAAGGTTACTCAAAGTATTCATGAAGTACATTATACAATTGAACATTCAACCGAGACATGTTACTAATCCACTCAATAATTAATGAGAGGCTAGAACCCAAGATACTTATTATACTCATAGAGGAAATGGTCAGAGGCTTCGGTCAGGTCACAGGGCAGGACATCTCTTCAGACTTAGTTAATCACATCACCAATAACTATCAGGACACTACGGTCAAGGAATGAGGGAGGCTTTCTCGCTGATCTCTAGTCAGGATCTAACATCTTCTCTCTAACTTCTATACCCTCTAGCTTCCAAATCTCCACCTCCTTTCTTAAACTAACCAACCTTTTTCTCAATTCTTCAATTTCATTGGACTTCGTTAATCCCGGGGGTGTGCTCTTTTCCCAAACTATCCAATCCTAATTCAGCCTAACTATAAATAATATTTCGTATCTCCGCCCAGAAACCGTTATGAAGTTCTTTGCTAAACTATTTCATAATCTATCAACCTAAACATTAACTGTTTCACAAGTTATGTTAGCTGTCACCCTATGTAATAAATCTAACTGCCTTAATCTAAGGAACTATTCCGTACCTAAACATTATTCGTGAAATATATAAGGTTTCCTTGTTTCGTCACCCAAGCTAACATATAAATCCTTTCATAAACCAAATCACCAAAATGTTACCAAAGTCCTACGTAATTTGTTCCATATATTCCTGAATATATTGTTCTTCATTCCTAAATATATGAATGTAAATTTGAGTGTCTGTTTATCATTTGTTTAAGTTATCTAATAAATATTTACTAAAAAAATCTATTTTTAAATTGGAATTTGATTTGGCATCCTAATTAATATTTAGAAACGAATTGCAGCTTTGATGAAAGAAGAACTGAAAAATCTAGAATAATTTGATTAATACTTCATAATTTTCATGCGACTGAAATATATTATTAACATTTCATTATGTTTTTGTATTACCAGTTATGAAAAATAAAACGAATCGATGAATTTTACAACCCACCAAATTACCTATTTATTATATTTTTAATGTTCAATTCCATAAATTTAATGATAAACGAATTATTAATAAAAATACACACTCTTTAGAACAGGTTCACATCATTAGAAGTTAAAGTTTTAAGATAGTTGTGTTACGCTCGAAATTTGGCTATAATGACAGCCAGTGAGACTGTGACGTGACTGTGACGTCACTATAACCAGTGAGGCGTCACCAATGTGTATGTCAACACTGCGTTTAAATGGCACAGATAACATCTACAAACAACATAAGATTGGAGATGCAAAGTATTAGTACCTATACATAGTAATTATACTTTGCACT
>CANNZV010001693.1:135167-205300 GCA_947561585.1 Caprella mutica
ACTTATGTTATTATCATCTAAAGTCTCACAGCTTGAAGAATAAGAGACCTATTCATTAACAGCATCACTGCTTTATTAGACACTATTTATATAAGTTACATTATTGTAGCCTCTATGTAAATACTCTTATCTAATTTATTACTACTCTTGAGATGAACTCTTCATTCTGCTATGTGCAACTAGATATTTATTCTCTTATTCGAATTTAATAAGTATCAACGACAGCAAATTAGGATATGTAAATAATTTTCAATCAATTTTAAACTAAACCGCACAGATTTGTGAGAATCACCTGCAATATACACCTAGTCGCAGTTCTCTAATAAATTTTGGCGCTTGCGCGGTAGGAAGCCACTGATCGATAGCAACTCCTGCCCCCTATTCAAGATGCCCTGAACAGCATGCGAATGTTGTGACGCTAATAGATGACGGTATAGAACTAATGCATTACCAACCTACCAGTCCCTTGCGACTGTTTGAATGCCTCACTTTGAGTTGATGCTATCGTTTGGGGTATTTAGTAACTGTTGAGTATTAATCGGGGTGAAGCAGAAGCCCAGCTGGTGAATAGAGTTCTTATGAATGGCAATCTGCAGTCAAAGAGGATTTTGGAAGAGGGTATTCGCCGCAGCCACTTGACAGAGTGTCTCAATCTATTCGACCTTCACTATTTACTCAGTTTAGCATGAACTGTGAGGGGTAGAGGTGCGGAGTGTGTGTCTGCTCCTAGATAAACCACACTGCGTATTTACTGCTTATTTCCCTTTACTTTTGAGTGTTGTGTTTAATTATATTGACATTAACACTTCTATCAAGTGCACTGGAAATTATTTTACATGCGGCATCTTTTCGTAGGACTTGATTTGGCCTTTTCAGTTTTGGAAGGTAGGTATTAATCATTAACTAGGCTTTTATCTCATGAAATTCAGTTCAATGTAATTTAAAAAACTATTTATAGGTAAGCTATACTATTTTAATCAGTAAATTATTAGCTTGCTATTTTTCTGTAATTGATGTTAATAGCCAAAGGTTACCGGCCTACTTTATTACAATCCACTATTTGAGAGGTACCTATTGCCTAGGGTTTTGGAGGGACTAATTTGATATTTTAGTTTGCTATTTAATGTCCCCTTATTTCGTATGCTGCATTTTTTAACGAATACTTTTCTTAGTAAATTAAGTTGCATTATTTAACTCATGTATTTTACTCCTCATGTATTTACTCCTCATGTATTTACTCCTCATGTATTTACTCCTCATGTATTCACTCCTCATGTATTTACTCCTCATGTATTCACTCCTCATGTATTTACTCCTCATGTATTCACTCCTCATGTATTCACTCCTCATGTATTTACTCCTCATGTATTTACTCCTCATGTATTTACTCCTCATGTATTTACTCCTCATGTATTCACTCCTCATGTATTTACTCCTCATGTATTCACTCCTCATGTAGTCACTCCTCATGTAGTCACTCCTCATGTATTCACTCCTCATGTATTTACTCCTCATTAGTGGCGATTTTCTTACTCATGATCATTAAAGTCATTTTTATTCCTACTAAAAGATTGCACTTATTTAAGACATCGAGTTTTTAGTGGTTAGAAAACAGTACCATTAAATGCATTGTCTGGTGGATTGACTGCATTGTCTGGTGGATTGACTGCATTGTCTGGTGGATTGACTGCATTGTCTGGTGGATTGACTGCACATTGTCTGGTGGATTAACTGCATTGTCTGGTGGATTGACTGCACATTGTCTGGTGGATTGACTGCATTGTCTGGTGGATTGACTGCATTGTCTGGTGGATTGACTGCACATTGTCTGGTGGATTGACTGCACATTGTCTGGTGGATTGACTGCACATTGTCTGGTGGACTGACTGCACATTGTCTGGTGGATTGACTGCATTGTCTGGTGGATTGACTGCATTGTCTGGTGGATTGACTGCACATTGTCTGGTGGATTGACTGCATTGTCTGGTGGATTGACTGCACATTGTCTGGTGGACTGACTGCATATTGTCTGGTGGATTGACTGCATATTGTCTGGTGGATTGACTGCATTGTCTGGTGGATTGACTGCATTGTCTGGTGGATTGACTGCATATTGTCTGGTGGATTGACTGCATATTGTCTGGTGGATTGACTGCATTGTCTGGTGGATTGACTGCACATTGTCTGGTGGATTGACTGCATATTGTCTGGTGGATTGACTGCATTGTCTGGTGGATTGACTGCACATTGTCTGGTGGATTGACTGCATATTGTCTGGTGGATTGACTGCATTTTCTGGTGGATTGACTGCACATTGTCTGGTGGATTGACTGCATATTGTCTGGTGGATTGAATACTTATCGTCTGGTGGATCGACTGCATATTGTCTGGTGGATTGACTGCATATCGTCTGGTAAGTTAATTTCTTCTATAATGTATACTGTCAAATTATGACAAGTGGTGACAATTTTTTTTTATAATCAATCCAACTTACGAAATGATGAAAGTTAAGGTAAGTAAATAGTAATATGTTTTAAAATATTAGAATGTGACTGTTAGCAATATTTACTTGTGATATTCCTATGCATTTGTGAAGTTTATTATAGTTATTTAATCTATATCTGACTAGTTATTCAATATGCAGGTATGTATTAAGATAAATGGCACATGTTATTGTGTGTGCTTTTTATCACACTGCTCTATAATTAGAGTGATAAAGCCCCTGATAATATGTACTGACTGTCATTAGAAATAACGGGTAAAGCGTGACAAATAGACACATGAAGTGAGGTGACACCTCAGTAGCTAAACATCAATACAATTACATACAATAACACCATTACAATTATGTTTGATTAGCTTTTTATGAGATCTTATACTTTCTTAACTTTTATTCAAATTATTCAAAAATATCTCAAATATTTTATCAAATTCTTTTCATTTTGGCAGAATGGTTATTCATCAGGACCGATCAGTTCTGTCTGAAGACAAAAATCAATTTGTTTTATTTGCTCTTGTTTACGCCACTTGTCGAATAAATAATCATTTCTTCATCTCATCAATTAGCATCAAATTAAATTCGTAACAAAACAAGATGGTATGAAACGCACATCGAACTTAAATTAAGTGCATTCGAATATATGTCATCAGACAGATGTGATCATTGGATGAATCCTAAATTATCACCTGTTTCTATTTTATTTAACCAATGCTACATAAGGAAGAGTTTGGCTTATTACGGAACCACAGTACAGCACTTAGGACTCTACTCCAGGCTGCTACTGGCTCATAAAGTACAGTTCAGAAAAATCGGAGCTATTCTGTAACATAGTTCAGTTGCTGGTGTAATGTCTTCTTATCTTCTTCCACTGCCTTGATACTGCCGTAGAGAATACAGTCTCTGCCGTAGAGAATACAGTCTCTGCCGTAGATAATACAGTCTCTGCCGTAAAGAATACAGTCTCTACCGTAGAGAATACAGTCTCTGCCGTAGAGAATACAGTCTCTGCCGTAGATAATACAGTCTCTGCCGTAAAGAATTCAGTCTCTGCCGTAGATAATACAGTCTCTGCCGTAAAGAATTCAGTCTCTGCCGTAAAGAATACAGTCTCTGCCGTAGAGAATACAGTCTCTGCCGTAGAGAATACTGTCTCTGCCGTAGAGAATACAGTCTCTGCCGTAGAGAATACAGTCTCTGCCGTAGAGAATACAGTCTCTGCCTTAAAAATTACAATATCTGTTGCCGAGACACAGATGTGGGCAGGTGAAACTGCTCGAGTTGGTCAATTGTGCTGGTGATCAAGTCTTCAACCCTCTGTGTGTCTCTTAAAACCCCTAAACTTCTCACTAACTCTAGAGAACAGTAGAACTTTTCAGGTTACTAGGAGGTTAAAACACACCATCCATGTGATCTGCTGGCTAATTACAAGGAAGATTCTTCCGAAACTTCACCCGTATCTAATTTTAAGACTGTCCGTATCTTTTAAATTCTATTGGTCATCGAACAACATGTAGGATGTTTAGTAGTTTACCCTCTTAAGGAAGTCACTAATTATAAAATTAGTTGTCTAATTTTAAATATCTCATAATTTCAATTATCCCAAACTGCCAATACTCCGTACACACTGTCAAACACTCGGACATCTAATTTATCAAACTCAAACTGTTGCATCAAACTAACGTTTGTCAAACTTGATGTTTGCCAATGTTGATTGTCAAATTGAGGTTAGATTAAATTTACTCAAGATATTACTCATGTGCTTTATTGTATGTATGTCAAAAAAATTAGAAATAATACCTTCATATAAAATAGCACATTTACTTAGTTATCGATTCTACTGCTTGGCAAACAATTTCCAATATGTCGAATCTCTTCAAAATCTGGACTATAGTGTTTGACAAGCACTACTTTCGAATGGTTTTTACCAGTTGGTCAAACAGTTTGACGTAGTGTTTGACAGTGTGTTAATAATATGTATATTATATCTTCACTTACTAACTATTTAATACTTTTTTAGAATCATTTAATTAGTATTTCGACTGTAGCACACTCAAAGTTGTATTTTAACCTATTTTTAGTAGGTATGTTCTCTAAAAAACTCTTCAAAACCGCTTCTGAATACTCCATAGAATTAGAATTTATTAACAGAGATCTATAATGAAATACAATAAATACATTTAGTGATATAGAAATACATTAAATACCTAGTCTACTTAAAAAGATTTCTCATTTAAACTATATTTAGTAAATAATTAAATAATGTATATATATAAATATAATTTATCACGAGACTATATTCGCATCGACAGATTTTAAAGTCGCAAAACTTTCAGTTTCGTCCAATAATGAATAAACAATTTAAACAATTTATAGTTATTAACTTTTAGGCAATGAATGATACATTCGCCCAGTTTGGTAGATACATGCCGATACATTGCTAGATACATGCCGATACATTGCTAGAGACATGCCGATACATTGCTAGATACATGCCGATACATTGCTAGATACATGCCGATACATTGCTAGAGACATGCCGATACCCCACTCCATCCATTATAAATACATTTTTCAATTTTCTGGTTGCCATAGCAACTGATTCGATTCAATGAATAAAGGAGTTAAGTAATTATATTTTCCAATTAAGAAATGAATATGCAGCTAATTAATTTACATCAATAGGAAGCTCTACTTTTTAACTAGGGGAAAATATTGAAAAATATTTTTTATGACATGTTAATTATATCTTATATTTTCCTATTGTAATTGTCATTTTTGTGTCTGGTGATAATGTTACCCAATTGGAAATAGGGGCAGGTTCGCGGCAGCAGTTAAGCCGATCGTGGTAGTCACCACGGCAGCCAGGGAGCAGCGAGAGCACAGCGTGGGAGCCAAACTGACCAATTTGGGTCTTATTCAAATCTGGTGTAACTGCGCAGAAGTACTCTGGGCACCTGCTCCTATTTGCCTAGCGCGCTGCCTAACTGCAGATACGCGGCCCTCAGCCAAAGCTGCTACAATAGTAATATAATATTACAGTCGTGGCTAGGGTCCGCAGTTAGGCAGCGCGCTAGGCAAATAGGAGCAGGTGCCCAGAGTAGTTCTGCGCAGTTACACCAGAGTAGAATTTGCCCCAAAGCGGTGAGTTTGGCACCCACGCTGCGCTCTCGCTACTCCCTGGCTGCCGTGGTTAAGACACGATCGGCTTAACCGTTGCCTCGAACCTGCTCCAATTTTTACTTTGGTATGGTGGGCCATAGAAGATTTAGGAGGTACCCAACACAATCTTCTAGTGCCCCACCAACTTTCTCACTGCGTAATGGAAATGTTTTTCTTACTCTCCTCAATATATCATCTACATATGTTAAATTGCACTGTTTTTGTTCATGTACATTATTAATTTTACTTGTGTAAAAGAAGACATTTTTCTATTGAAACAAGAAAAATCAAGTAGCTACACGAAGTTGTTTAAAGTTAAGTGAATATATAAGAATGACTCACCAGTCACAGATGTAATTAAAATGCTTAAATGTATCTCATAGATAGATCTTTAAACAAGTAGGTATATTATATATTTAATCTATTTCATAGATTGTGTGGATTATGTCAATAGCTTCGAAACAATATGGCTATAGATTGCATTAAAGTGCTGACTGTTTCACCCCAGTACTCCTGATTGCGACTGTAACCTCAAAGCATCAATTCAATGCACTTCTGAGTCCCACTTTATCCTTTGTATAAATGTACTACAGAGATAGAGATAGAAAGATCTAGTGCTAGAGTGTACTACAGAGATAGAGATAGAAAGATCTAGTGCTAGAGTGTACTACAGAGATAGAGATAGAAAGATCTAGTGCTAGAGTGTACTACAGAGATAGAGATAGAAAGATCTAGTGTTAGAGTGTACTACAGAGATAGAGATAGAAAGATCTAGTGCTAGAGTGTACTACAGAGATAGAGATAGAAAGATCTAGTGCTAGAGTGTACTACAGAGATAGAGATAGAAAGATCTAGTGTTAGAGTGTACTACAGAGATAGAGATAGAAAGATCTAGTGTTAGAGTGTACTACAGAGATAGAGATAGAAAGATCTAGTGCTAGAGTGTACTACAGAGATAGAGATAGAAAGATCTAGTGTTAGAGTGTACTACAGAGATAGAGATAGAAAGATCTAGTGCTAGAGTGTACTACAGAGATAGAGATAGAAAGATCTAGTGCTAGAGTGTACTATAGAGATAGAGATAGAAAGATCTTGTGCTAGAGTGTACTACAGAGATAGAGTAAGGAAGTAATATTACACAGCAATATTACACAGCAATATAATTCAGCAATATAATACAGCAATAGTACACAGCAATATAATACAGCAATAGTACACAGCAATATAATACAGCAATAGTACACAGCAATATAAAACAGCAATAGTACACAGCAAGGCCATAGTACACAGCAATGGTACACAGCAATAGTACACACTACACAGCAATAGTACACAGCAAGGCCATAGTACACAGTGTATCTTTTCCATGTGAGTGTGTGTCTCTACAGCTGCTCACACAGGTGTGTGCTTATTGTTGCACTGGCACCTGTATTGTTCTCTCTGTTCTGGCACCTGTTGTACACTCTGGTCCTCTACTTTCACTCCATCCCCACTCTTCTCTGTCCTCACCGTTAAATTTGCAGCAACATTATCAATCCTTAGGAAACTGTTATTAATTTCATCTGTTAAATCAAATTTTCATTTCTAATCATTATTTTTGTTGAAAAACATTGTAAATATTGCGTAAACATGCTACGAGATTGTAGGTTAAAGTTCATTGGATTTTTGCTTCTAAATACATTCTTCTGGAATCTTCACATCGTTTTAATTCTTGTAAGAGCGACTTACAAATTCATTGAAATGCAATATTAGTAAAACTACAATTTAATTTGTAGAAACTTATTAATAAATATATTTATCACACAATAGTTTGTTATTAATGCCTTAAGGTGAATGAAAACGAAAAAAATACTGAAATGATGCGTTACATTGATGGGTAAATAGGGCAAAGGTTATAGCTATCACTTTTAAGCCATATACTGACAAAGTTAGATAGCTCCTTTTCCCATCTCCTTTCAATAACTGTGTGTCTAACAGTCTCAATAGTTATTTATTCATAACTCCATCTCCCTCACATTTGTGTCAATGTAATAATGTTACTTACCGTACATACGGAATGTACACTTTTATAGTTAGAAAAGTTGTGAACAAAAAACCTTATAAACTTGCTAGTTCGGGTCTGTAAAATTTCCTTCGTTTGCATATACAGCCCCGGTTTATAGGACACTAAAACAAATTTTTCCTCATAAGTATTCATGAGAGATATTATTATATTCGATTGAGTCTTTCCCATACGCCCATAAAAATTTCATGTTCACTAGATGTTGTCTCTCATTCACTAGATGTTGTCTCTCATTCACTAGATGTTGTTTCTCATTCACTAGATGTTGTCTCTCATTCACTAGATGTTACCTCTCATTCACTAGATGTTGTCTCTCATTCACTAGATGTTGTCTCTCATTCACTAGATGTTGTCTCTCATTCACTAGATGTTGTCTCTCATTCACTAGATGTTGTCTCTCATTCACTAGATGTTGTCTCTCATTCACTAGATGTTGTCTCTCATTCACTAGATGTTACCTCTCTTTCACTAGATGTTGTTTCTCATTCACTAGATGTTGTTTCTCATTCACTAGATGTTGTCTCTCATTCACTAGATGTTGTCTCTCATTCACTAGATGTTGTCTCTCATTCACTAGATGTTGTCTCTCATTCACTAGATGTTGTCTCTCATTCACTAGATGTTGTCTCTCATTCACTAGATGTTGTCTCTCATTCACTAGATGTTGTCTCTCATTCACTAGATGTTGTTTCTCATTCACTAGATGTTGTCTCTCATTCACTAGATGTTACCTCTCATTCACTAGATGTTGTCTCTCATTCACTAGATGTTGTCTCTCATTCACTAGATGTTGTCTCTCATTCACTAGATGTTGTTTCTCATTCACTAGATGTTGTCTCTCATTCACTAGATGTTGTCTCTCATTCACTAGATGTTGTCTCTCGTTCACTAGATGTTGTCTCTCGTTCACTAGATGTTGTCTATCATTCACTAGATGTTGTCTCTCATTCACTAGATGTTACCTCTCATTCACTAGATGTTGTCTCTCATTCACTAGATGTTGTCTCTCATTCACTAGATGTTACCTCTCATTCACTAGATGTTGTCTCTCATTCACTAGATGTTACCTCTCATTCACTAGATGTTGTCTCTCATTCACTAGATGTTGTCTCTCATTCACTAGATGTTGTCTCTCATTCACTAGATGTTATCTCTCATTCACTAGATGTTGTCTCTCATTCACTAGATGTTGTTTCTCATTCACTAGATGTTGTCTCTCATTCACTAGATGTTGTCTCTCATTCACTAGATGTTATCTCTCATTCACTAGATGTTGTCTCTCATTCACTAGATGTTGTCTCTCATTCACTAGATGTTATCTCTCATTCACTAGATGTTGTCTCTCATTCACTAGATGTTGTTTCTCATTCACTAGATGTTGTCTCTCATTCACTAGATGTTACTGCTCAATATTCACAGGTTGTTCCACTGCTAATCTACCACAAGATGGATGTATTCCACACGAAAAATAGTGGATACATATTTTCTAAGTTGATGATGACAATATTTCACTCTCTGGTATTGACGCTCTTTATTCATATGATGTACACTCATGGTCACCACCGGAAAATTCACCGCCCTCAGTTCTCGCAACTCAAAGCACCGCGCGATAAATTCACCGCGTGGTAAATTTCTATTAATCAAAATATTTGTTGGTAATTTTACAATCAAGGTCAAGAAAAGGGTTTGGTAACTGCATAATATATTTAATTAATAGAGAATATATATTTAAATACTGTATATCTTTATTACATTTTATTCCATACTTACTAATACGCTCTACATTAATTTATTTACTAGTATCCGTTGCAAAAAAATGATAACAATTTCGAGAACAAATGATAGAATAAATGCGATGCATCAGATCTATTCAAATTAATTACTAAATTGCGTTCAATGCCCCGAACATAATCAAAGACTTCGCTATGTTCGTCATAGATCTGAAACAACCTTATAGCAGATTAAATGAAGGCCCACTATATTGTTCAATGTTCATTTCTGATAGTTTTTGTTCATGCTTGATGCTTTATACAACTCAAACTTCCATGTATTAGCATATACAGATGTTAATGCTATTCGAATGCCCTGTGCCAGCCTTCGACAATACTATTGGTTTTTGGTAATCGTTTTAATAGCTAGGACTTATAACAACTGAAAGATCCAGAAAAGAACCTTCAGCTTATGTAATATATATGTAGGTCTTTGTTTTAATTATATTATTTATTTGGGTAAATTTACCAGGCAGTGAATTTACCAGGCGGGGAATTTACCAGGCAGTGAATTTATCAGGCGGTGAATTTACCAGGCAGTGAATTTACCAGGCGGGGAATTTACCAGGCAGTGAATTTATCAGGCGGTGAATTTATCAGGCGGTGAATTTACCAGGCAGTGAATTTACCAGGCGGTGATTTTACCAGGCGGTGATTTTACCGGCCTCCACTCCCATTTCGGGTGATGGGTATTGGTGAATGTACCACTGTAATTTTTCACTACGATAGATGATATGTTTTCCATTTTTTTAAGTAATTAAGCTGAAATTGTAGCTCTCACTTTTCAATTTAATTTGTAATTCTCTAGATCCTTAATCAGTCTCATCTTTCTAGCTGTATAATTGCTTTGTATGTTTCCTTGAAAACATTTAATGTATACGTAGCACGAGCTGCGATATTAAATTTTCTACAGTTCAGCAGCTTTATAACATTCTCTTTAGTAAAATATCTTGGTAATAGTTCTAATTAAGTCCGTTAGTCGTTTATTAGTTAGTTTGTTTTATCTTTGTCTCAATTTCCATTAACATATATTGCTAATTTGTAAAGATAAACTAATATGCAATTGTAAAAATTATTCGAACAATTTCATGAAAAACGTTCATTATCTGACGATAGATTAAACTTGTCAGTTTGTATATTAGAATTTTTCACTTTACAGCTGCCTATATCAATGTTTAACTAAAACATATTTTGAATTCTCTTCCAATCTTAAAATTGCTAGGGCTATTTTCTTGGTAAGTGTTTGGTGTTCGTTAGTAACAAATAATCCGTTGTTTACTTTCCCCTCATCCAATCCTATACCTGACCTGATGAGACAAAAAATACTGATGTTTGCTGAGAGGGGGGGGGGGTGAGATTGGCATGTCTCTAGTTACTAAAGCAGAGAAATTTACTTTCTCAATCAACCGAAAGGTTAAACGTTGATGAAAAATTTGATTGAGTCCCAGTTTCTTTTAAATTAAGATTGTTAGGAAAAAAGGGTTATTGAGACTTATGTAAATTAAAATAGTTTTTACCGAAGTAGTTTATTACAAACTTCATTAATTATTTAATAATGATGATTATGATAATGATTTAGTGACGGTCTCTGTCGTACAAGTAATTAGGTGCTTAAAAGTTACTCTACAGAAGTTACAAGAGCTGTCCAATTACATGATGCGCGTGGTATTATGCTAATATAGACTAAATTAAGGGTTATCACTGAAGCAAAGATACTCTCACTTCACAAAAGAGTGGAGTTGAAAGAAGACGTTACAACCAATCAGGTCGAAAGTCGTGATATGAAGATTGAGATTTGTGTTTAAGGATTATTTTAGAGTCGCACACGTTCATATGTTCAGGATTTTGTCACACGGTAGATAGACTCTGAGAATATTTCTTCTTTAACTATTAGTGTCTCTAATTCGATTTTCAACACATTATCTTCCTCTTCCTATTTTCTATCTCTTTTATCGCTCTTCTGCTCTCCAGCGAAACAAAAAAAGAACTCTCTCGACAGCCCAAATTGGCCATTGGAAATATTGCCAACAGCGCCCAAATTATGGCGAAGATTTTTTCCAACCTTAAACGGCAGTGAATTGGATTTGACGGGTTGTAATTTGAGGATCCATAAGGCGAAGGAAATTGGAATCTTATCAATATGGCCTTGAGTGAAGAAAACATCATCCCTTGAACAGCCTAGTAGGAGTAGTGCAGAATATTTTCTCCTGATCTCATTTCTTATTCCACTCCATTTGAATTGAAAACAAATCACTTCATAAAATTGAAACGGAAAGCCTTTTCCTGTAGGTTATCCCTTGAGTTGTTTTATATGTAAAAGAATGAAACGAATTACTTCATTTAGCACTATTATCATAGTAATGGTAGCATGATGCTATTACCGTCATACAGAATATTCTATGTACGCCATTGTATAATAGTTTAGGTATAATAGGTTATAATGAACACATTATAGGCACCTCTAAGTTAGGTGCCTACTCAGTTACCCTCTCCGAAACATGTTCCTCCATTTCCTGCTAGTTTCGCATGTCTTTATGTAGATTCAGAGTGTTGATACTACAAGGCAGAGCCAGTTCTCACATTTCTCAGTAGAGTGCTGGTCACATAATATCTCTATCAGGATCACAACTTAGGTACCCTCTCTTCAGTTATGTTGTTGTGATAGTGCAGCACTTTTTCTGACATCTTTGGCAGCTGGTTCAATTTCAAGATCTAAAATCTGTTAAAATCTATATTTATTTTATATTAGCATTATATAAGTTGTAAATACGTTACTTAATGCATAATACATATAATTTTAAATAAGAATTAATTTTCAAGGTTAAATTGAATTCCTCAAATAATTGATATGCTACATCTATATTTAAATTCACGGACTTAAATAATCTTATTCATTTACTTTATAGAATAGCCTCAATTAGCTGGTACGGTGTATGGAATTTGTAGTAGTGTATATAGATGACCCGAAAAGATTCTCTCATGATTATTATTAACCTAATGCTAAGTTGTGCGCCTTTGTTATTTATAAGTAACCTTATACTTAACCATCTTCGTATTCATTTTCAAACATCTATTTCACGAATTTCAGAAGTTATCTCTGATAAGGTTTATCCGTTTATCGTGACCAGATTGTTGCCGCTTGCCTTCAAGAGCGTTAGCACCAAGGATATCGTCAAACAGATCAAGGGGTGTCGCAAACCATTTTTCAAAGCCTGGATACTATGTGAGCAGTCAGGCAAATTCTACAATAAACCAATTCCAATAAAAATCAACCAATCAATTCACATCAAAAGTATGATTTCTGCCATCAGGAAGGCAAGCTCGCTGCAATCCGCAAAAACACTGAAAAAATCCCAAACCGATGCTATCCCCAAAGCCTCAATGCACACGCTAATCAAGGTCAAGGTCGGTGAAGGAATCAAAGTCAACAGTCACGTTTCTATGCATATGTTGCAGGAATAATTCCTCCCTCGGATAACAGTCAAAGGTGGTGCAGAGACACCTTCGAGGGATTTAAGAAGAAGGTGACCGCCATAAGTCCTACCATCAATCCTTTGGACTTCACAATTTTGTCCTTCTTGGAAAGCGAAGTTTGAACTCGTTCTTACCGCAATATTGATTATTTGAAAGCAGCCATTCGTTCTGTGTGGGCCAAGTTGGAAGAGGAAATAGTGCCGCGTTCTTGAACTTGAGCAGCAACCTCTTGCTCTGAAAATGATCAAAGCAAAAGGCGGCCATTTCGAAATCTATATATGTTACTTTGGTGTATGACTTTCGTTTTATCGTTATAGTTTTATTTAAATTCATTTTTCTCTTGATTAATTCTTATTTTATGATTACTCTGCGTACAATCAATGCTTTGCAATAAATTCAAAAAGGTACGATTTATTTCTATTCCAACTGTATTAATTATCATCATTTGATCATTCACAGAATCTACTTCCTCTTGAATTAAGTGACAGTTGTTCTTTGGTCAATAGGTTATTGAACATAAATCATAAAATATTCCGTGTGAACATTCTGTTGTGGTGTTCATCATTAGAACACCATCTAATCATAATTAGATTTACATTCATTTACATAAGAGTTATGAAATTGGAAATTTTTGTTTTTAGATTTTGCATCTTTTTTTAACTGACATAAAAAGTTAAGACGAGAATATGATTGAAGTAATTAAAAATTTCTGTGCTCTTGTGCCATACTTTTTGTTGATAAATTAAATGTTTTACCATTCTACATACTCAATCTCACTGAAATAAATCGTATGTGCTAACCCTTGCTTTAATGGTCAAGAATTTGATGATATTTATTACAAAATCACAAGTGCATAATGATTTAAAACTTTTTCATGTGAACATACCCATATATTCTTCTGAACCATTATTTTCTAATGCTAAACATATACTATGTACATATATCTCTTCAATACCCTTATGCAAGAGAAAATACTGACAAGTTAAAGTACCATAACTTCCTAATTGTTCATTCTGCGAAATCATTAATTTCTTTCAACTATCATCTAACTTAATAGAGCCGAAAGTAGTGTTATTTGCTCGCTGGCAAGTAAGTCTGTTCCAGTGGCCGGTTGAAGCATGTCTAAGCCCCCATTAGAACTTCAGTCCCTAATTACCTAACTTATGAATGTAAGTCGCCTGAAGTCGAATACAACCCTATGGCTTGCCTGGGGATTAATTTACTTCTCAGTTAGCTAACTATATCACTTCTAACTACTCCTATGTTTCTCTATGTTTATAATCTTAACAATTATTTTTCGAGCACTCAAAAAAAGTTTTAAAAGAGGAATAATTATAACTTTTGGAGTAATTCTTTAAGTTTTTTCATCGAAAAATGTTAGAACATGTCAGTATGTTCCTTTTAATTCAACGTATTTTATTTTGAATACGATTAAACAGAAAGACTATTTTTTGTAATTGTTTGCCCTTTCAATTGGCTTTAGTGAAACTTTTCACCGCCTCCGTACCTTGAAATTCCTGGTAAATGCGTAGCTTCTCCTGCCGATAGTTTGGTTAACTTCTCCTAAAGTCTCTCACAGAAAGTTCAATGCTTTCATTCACCTAAACATCTCTGTGATATAACTGATACTTTGTAAGGGAAAACACAACTCTAACTTCTGTTACTTATTTGATGAAAATCACAGAAACATCATCAAACTGCATGAAGAATAATATTATATTCTCAGCACACATGGTGACATGCGAAAATTTCTTGCCAATTTGTACTATACAATCATTAGGTCATTGTGCAGATGTTCCATAGTTTATAAACTTCACATAGTTTATAAACTTATTTATTTGTCTTTTATAAACAGTATTAAGATTGTTAAAGATTATTCACGTAATGGTTTGGTTTTTTACTACAGTTGCCTCAACTTTTTAAAGTTGAGGCAAATTGTTGGTGGTGAAATGTTTTGGATAATTCAGAAGCTATAGTTTTTGTTCGAATGCCCTCTTCGAAATGAAGTAAATCTTTAAATCTCTTATTACACATTAGTAAAATGAGGTGTGAAGGGAAAAGTGAAGTTAATATAACTACTCTATACTCAATAGTGCTGTCTTTTCTCATTGGCGATAGAATAGAAATGGTAACAAGTACGATATCGATAGGAAATATAAACATAGATGAATTATCATCACAAGCTTCATTAAGAAAACGAAGGAAAGACTAAAAAAATGATATCAGATTTAGAACACTATCATTTACATTAGAGAAGATTTAAATTATTTCGTACAGTAGTATTATATCAGTCTGTAGATAATGGCCCCAAATACGAAATAATGATTTAATATTTTAAGTCAAAGCCTCAAATCTTTGCTATTTAATTTTTTAAACTAAATTAGCATTTATTATGTGACTAATGTCATATTCACTTGTTACCAGTGTCATATTCACTTGTGACTAATGTCATATTCACTTGTTACCAGTGTCATATTCACTTGTGACTAATGTCATATTCACTTGTTACCAGTGTCATATTCACTTGTTACCAGCGTCATATTCACTTGTTACCAGTGTCATATTCACTTGTTACCAGTGTCATATTCACTTGTTACCAGTGTCATATTCACTTGTTACCAGCGTCATATTCACTTGTTACCAGTGTCATATTCACTTGTTACCAGTGTCATATTCACTTGTTACCAGTGTCATATTCACTTGTTACCAGTGTCATATTCACTTGTTACCAGTGTCATATTCACTTGTTACCAGTGTCATATTCACTTGTTACCAGTGTCATATTCACTTGTTACCAGTGTCATATTCACTTGTTACCAGTGTCATATTCACTTGTTACCAGTGTCATATTCACTTGTTACCAGTGTCATATTCACTTGTTACCAGTGTCATATTCACTTGTTACCAGTGTCATATTCACTTGTTACCAGTGTCATATTCACTTGTTACCAGTGTCATATTCACTTGTTACCAGTGTCATATTCACTTGTTACCAGTGTCATATTCACTTGTTACCAGTGTCATATTCACTTGTTACCAGTGTCATATTCACTTGTTACCAGTGTCATATTCACTTGTTACCAGTGTCATATTCACTTGTTACCAGTGTCATATTCACTTGTTACCAGTGTCATATTCACTTGTTACCAGTGTCATATTCACTTGTTACCAGTGTCATATTCACTTGTTACCAGTGTCATATTCACTTGTTACCAGTGTCATATTCACTTGTTACCAGTGTCATATTCACTTGTTACCAGTGTCATATTCACTTGTTACCAGTGTCATATTCACTTGTTACCAGTGTCATATTCACTTGTTACCAGTGTCATATTCATTATATGATTTATTGATTAAAATCAAATTTTCTCGGGATTTATGATTTGACATTTTTTTTTGCTATTTATATATTTGATACTTGAGTTATTTTTTGTATTCAGATGGTGATGTCATCTTACTACAGTATTCATTTTTTTAAATGTTGATCCCCCTTCCCCCCCAAAGATTGGTATCGCTCTTTCTTTGTTATTGGAAGAAACTGTCCAAGTCTTTAATATAGATAAATTGTAAGAATATTTAGCCAGTCTTTTCTGCATAAGGTTTGGTCTATCACAAGAGCTTTGAAAAGAACTGTTCGATTTTAATTGCATTGCTGTAATATATTGGAAGGGGATTATTCCTTAATATATCGACAAAAGAGTCCTTTGAAATAGATTTTACTGAAAGAAACTTGCCATTGTGTGGAAATACGTGATGTCTGTTCCTTCTTACAAATATGTTCATACTCTCATCTTCAGTATTCATTGCAAACAAGTTTCAAATGAAACGAAGCTGACTATCATTGTTTGATACATTGTGACTACGCAGTCATCATTAAAAAGTAAATAACTCCCATTTCGACATCATATTAATTATTAAATTCATCGGATTTGAATTGGATTTTGATTACAATTAGAATTTGTGTGAAAGAGAAATTTGATTGGCTCTCAGTTTGGTGATTTAATTCGCTGGATGTGAGTAAATAGGAGGAAGCGAGTCACTTCATTAATTTGGGCAGAGATTTCCTTTTTATCCCCAACTCATAAATGTAGAAATGAATGCGCTGTCTAATGTAGAAATGAATGCGCTGTCTAATGTAGAAATGAATGCGCTGTCTAATGTAGAAATGAATGCGCTGTCTAATGTAGAAATGAATGTGCTGTCTAATGTAGAAATGAATGCGCTGTCTAATGTAGAAATGAATGCGCTGTCTAATGTAGAAATGAATGCGCTGTCTAATGTAGAAATGAATGCGCTGTCTAATGTAGAAATGAATGCGCTGTTTAATGTAGAAATGAATGCGCTGTCTAATGTAGAAATGAATGCGCTGTTTAATGTAGAAATGAATGCGCTGTCTAATGTAGAAATGAATGCGCTGTCTAATGTAGAAATGAATGCGCTGTCTAATGTAGAAATGAATGCGCTGTCTAATGTAGAAATGAATGCGCTGTCTAATGTAGAAATGAATGCGCTGTCTAATGTAGAAATGAATGCGCTGTCTAATGTAGAAATGAATGCGTTGTCTAATGTAGAAATGAATGCGCTGTCTAATGTAGAAATGAATGCGCTGTCTAATGTAGAAATGAATGCGCTGTCTAATGTAGGGAGGTATGAATTTGAGGCTATAAGAAGCAATTACGCTATTTATTTAATTGGTGTCAAATTGTTCTCAGAAATTACTATTTTTGGTTCGGGGTTATTCTTAAATTAATTCCTGATGTAAATTAAAGTTTCTATAATAAATTTCTCCTTTTTTCTACCTTTAGATGAATATTTACTATTAAATAGTTACCTAATACTTACCTACCTAACATTTAAAATAAACTGTGTACTTTCTTTTTATTTGGACTTAAAAATAACAACTTGTGAGTAAAACGGCTATAGTTGTGCATTGATTATAGAAATCTTTAAAATCATATAGAAGCAAAGAGATGCCATCAAATTTCTTGGGGTTTGAAGAAAAATATTGAGGTACTTTATTATCATTGATTGAACTATTTAAAAAGTACGTGGAGGGGACCTATAGTGATGAATGCGCTGTTACTGTAGTGATGAATGCACTGTTACTATAGTGATGAATGCACTGTTACTATAGTGATGAATGCACTGTTACTATAGTGATGAATGCACTGTTACTATAGTGATGAATGCACTGTTACTATAGTGATGAATGCACTGTTACTATAGTGATGAATGCGCTGTTACTGTAGTGATGAATGCACTGTTACTATAGTGATGAATGCACTGTTACTGTAGTGATGAATGCACTGTTACTATAGTGATGAATGCGCTGTTACTGTAGTGATGAATGCGCTGTTTCTATAGTGATGAATGTGCTGTTACTGTAGTGATGAATGCGCTGTTTCTATAGTGATGAATGTGCTGTTACTATAGTGATGAATGCGCTGTTACTATAGTGATGAATGCACTGTTACTATAGTGATGAATGCACTGTTACTATAGTGATGAATGCACTGTTACTATAGTGATGAATGCGCTATTACTATAGTGATGAATGCACTGTTACTATAGTGATGAATGCACTGTTACTATAGTGATGAATGCACTGTTACTATAGTGATGAATGCACTGTTACTATAGTGATGAATGCACTGTTACTATAGTGATGAATGCGCTGTTACTATAGTGATGAATGCGCTGTTACTATAGTGATGAATGCACTGTTACTATAGTGATGAATGCACTGTTACTATAGTGATGAATGCACTGTTACTATAGTGATGAATGCGCTATTACTATAGTGATGAATGCACTGTTACTATAGTGATGAATGCACTGTTACTATAGTGATGAATGCACTGTTACTATAGTGATGAATGCACTGTTACTATAGTGATGAATGCACTGTTACTATAGTGATGAATGCACTGTTACTATAGTGATGAATGCGCTGTTACTATAGTGATGAATGCACTGTTACTATAGTGATGAATGCACTGTTACTATAGTGATGAATGCACTGTTACTATAGTGATGAATGCACTGTTACTATAGTGATGAATGCACTGTTACTATAGTGATGAATGTGCTGTTACTATAGTGATGAATGCACTGTTACTATAGTGATGAATGCGCTGTTACTATAGTGATGAATGCGCTATTACTATAGTGATGAATGCACTGTTACTATAGTGATGAATGCACTGTTACTATAGTGATGAATGCACTGTTACTATAGTGATGAATGCACTGTTACTATAGTGATGAATGCACTGTTACTATAGTGATGAATGCACTGTTACTATAGTGATGAATGCACTGTTACTATAGTGATGAATGCACTGTTACTATAGTGATGAATGTGCTGTTACTATAGTGATGAATGCGCTATTACTATAGTGATGAATGCACTGTTACTATCATTTTAATTGCATTCAGTATCAATATCAGGTACAATAAATTGGAGTCAGGTTCAGTTGTTGGCTTTTTCTTTTTTCTGTTTCCCTCTTTGCCATTGAATGCTTTAGAATGTACTTTGGCTTCTATTTATTAACAGAATTCCCATTTTTGAACTTTTATTATATCCTGCACTGATCAGAAATTTCCTTAAATATATAATCCCATGTAAAATGAATTGTGTTACAGCAACTTAAAGACTATTGTAATTTTATACATTTGTATTATTCCCTCAATTGGAAGAGGGAGGAACAGGAGGGAAATGTGAGGAGAAGAGGAGTGAGGAGAAGAGGAGTGATGAGAAGAGGAGTGAGGAGAAGAGGAGTGAGGAGAAGAAGAGTGATGAGAAGAGGAGTGAGGAGAAGAGGAGTGAGGAGAAATGGAGTGATGAGAAGAGGAGTGAGGAGAAGAGGAGTGAGGAGAAAAGGAGTGAGGAGAAGAGGAGTGAGGAGAAGAGGAGTGAGGAGAAGAGGAGTGATGAGAAGAGGAGTGAGGAGAAGAGGAGTGAGGAGAAGAGGAGTGATGAGAAATGGAGTGATGAGAAGAGGAGTGAGGAGAAGAGGAGTGATGAGAAAAGGAGTGAGGAGAAGAGGAATGAGGAGAAGAGGAGTGAGGAGAAGAGGAGTGAGGAGAAGAGGAGTGAGGAAAAGAGGAGTGAGGAGAAGAAGAGTGATGAGAAATGGAGTGATGAGAAGAGGAGTGAGGAGAAGAGGAGTGATGAGAAATGGAGTGATGAGAAGAGGAGTGATGAGAAGAGGAGTGATGAGAAGAGGAGTGATGAGAAGAGGAGTGAGGAGAAGAGGAGTGATGAGAAATGGAGTGATGAGAAGAGGAGTGAGGAGAAGAGGAGTGAGGAGAAGAAGAGTGATGAGAAATGGAGTGATGAGAAGAGGAGTGAGGAGAAGAGGAGTGAGGAGAAGAGGAGTGATGAGAAGAGGAGTGATGAGAAGAGGAGTGACGAGAAGAGGAGTGATGAGAAGAGGAGTGAGGAGAAGAGGAGTGAGGAGAAGAGGAGTGATGAGAAATGGAGTGATGAGAAGAGGAGTGATGAGAAGAGGAGTGATGAGAAGAGGAGTGATGAGAAGAGGAGTGAGGAGAAGAGGAGTGATGAGAAATGGAGTGATGAGAAGAGGAGTGATGAGAAGAGGAGTGAGGAGAAGAGGAGTGATGAGAAGAGGAGTGAGGAGAAGAGGAGTGATGAGAAGAGGAGTGAGGAGAAGAGGAGTGATGAGAAATGGAGTGATGAGAAGAGGAGTGAGGAGAAGAGGAGTGATGAGAAAAGGAGTGATGAGAAGTGGAGTGAGGAGAAGAGGAGTGAGGAGAAGAGGAGTGATGAGAAATGGAGTGATGAGAAGAGGAGTGAGGAGAAGAGGAGTGAGGAGAAGAGGAGTGATGAGAAGAGGAGTGATGAGAAGAGGAGTGACGAGAAGAGGAGTGATGAGAAGAGGAGTGAGGAGAAGAGGAGTGATGAGAAATGGAGTGATGAGAAGAGGAGTGAGGAGAAGAGGAGTGATGAGAAAAGGAGTGATGAGAAGTGGAGTGAGGAGAAGAGGAGTGAGGAGAAGAGGAGTGAGGAGAAGTGGAGTGATGAGAAGAGGAGTGATGAGAAGAGGAGTGAGGAGAAGAGGAGTGATGAGAAGAGGAGTGATGAGAAGAGGAGTGAGGAGAAGAGGAGTGAGGAGAAAAGGAGTGAGGAGAAGAGGAGTGATGAGAAGAGGAGTGATGAGAAGAGGAGTGAGGAGAAGAGGAGTGATGAGAAGAGGAGTGAGGAGAAGAGGAGTGATGAGAAGAGGAGTGATGAGAAGTGGAGTGACGAGAAGAGGAGTGAGGAGAAGAGGAGTGATGAGAAGAGGAGTGACGAGAAGAGGAGTGTTAGTTATATCACAACTCATCAGTTTCTGGTATTTTCTTCCACTACCAAATAACATTTACTAAGTACTATCTCTACCTAATGGTACACATGTTAATGTTGCTGCAAGTACATCACTACTTACAAACGTTCTTATGCACTAATATATTAATGTATGAACTGCATTGGTACTCAGGTGGCATTATAACAGTATTTAAATATATCATGTACCATCGTTACTTCTATTTATTTAAAGATTAACATATCGATTTTCTCACCTAAATTTATCAGTCGACTAATTTAGGGATAAAAAAATACAATCAGTCCTTTTTCTATATGTTAATATAATGAATTTCTAATTATTTGCCTAATGTTAACTAAAAGGCATTTTTGTAGCTAAGATCATCGTGTGCTAGATAACTCTTATCTAAATGTGCTAAAATAACACACATCTTACAGTCGATAGCGTAAGGTTATGTCCAACTTTAGTTCCTTCGTATCTCTGTGGGTGATAAGATGAGCATAAATGTCCCCTAATTAGAAAAAGACATCAGAGCTGATATCAACTAAATTATTAATAACTACTTCACATCTCGGCTTTTTAACTCATTATCAATGTATCGACTGATTACTGAAGACATCATTTTCCGACATTAATCCTCCTGTTATGATAGTGATATATTTTATATTTAGAAATTCCATTTGCATATGATTAATATGTAATTAGTTGACAATTTACCTTACACTCATACGCATTAGTTATGTTGCGATACAGTGACTCTTGCTTATTAATTACATTATTTCATTCGCGCCTCTTTTTGTGTTCTTAGAAAAGTGAAGTGTTAGACATCTGCGTTTGGCATAGCACCAATAATGACACTTGGTGACGTAGAGGGCCTGTCCCAGTGGTGCACAGGGGCCTATTTTAGGCTCACTATTGTTACACCTTTACAACTCCTCTACTGTGACGTCAAAGGAACAGCCTTACAACTTATTCAATACAATTGATCAGTTGTTATTTGTTTGTTTTGTGTACTGCTTTGCAGTTAGTGAGCTCCTATACACGCCTGTGATGAACAACGATTGTATTAAATGTTAAATTTTGCGTATAATGAAGATATGCATAAATGATGGGAAAAACATTTGATGTAAAATCTTCAGAGATTTAGCAAAATTTATTTTACAGCAATGTTGATGTTCTCTGCTCAAAATTTCGAGTTACTTCTAAATTCATTGTAAGTTGAAGAATAAATCTCTTTTGGAAATTTTTATTTAATTATTATAACAAAAATATAACATAGATACTATATATACCTACATTATTATACCAATTTCATATCAAGCTAAAAATATTATCCCATTCCCTTGTTTGTCCGTGATGACATCTAATGAATTCGCGACTCTGACTGCTAATGACAAGACAATACTTATGATAATGTATCCTTACGTGTCTAGTGTCCATATTTCATGAGTTAGGTATTACTAATGTGCTTTCATCTGACCGTGACTGATGGAGCCACCGTGTCTGCCTGTTGTTTATTTGTATTCTTTGCCCTTGTTTCTAGTCTTGAATTAACACATTAATATGCATAGGGAGAAGGAAAATTGTACCTCTACTGATAAATATTTAGATTGGCCAGTTATATTATTTATAAATACATTGTTATTGTTAAGATTGTTACAGATGGCATTATAATACATGTTACTTCGTTATAATATTGAGCTTTCGAATTTCACAATTAAAAATCGATTTGATTATAATGAATCAATTTTGACACACAGTTTGTTAAATAATAAGATAATATTAACAAGGCCATTCACTGCAAAGAAAATGATATTACATCATTATGTTTCACTGTCTACCATACCTACCGATAGGACATTTGACTTTGATAGAAAATTACTGTAATGTTATTATTATATACTCTTCCTCAAAGCCATAACATATATTTTTTTTGTAACGGCTCCACCGCAAACTAAATTGTATAAACACTTACATATTAATATATGTAGTTAATTGGAATCCCATCATCCTACCTGTCTCGTACCCGAGTAGAGTACCTGAGTGCCTATGAACCGATGTATTTATCTTATTATATTACTAAATAGTAAATAGTATGTTTTATATTAAATCTACGATCGTTGCATGTAGCTACTACATACACTTATATATCATAAATTTGCCTCAGTTTATACTTATATGAGAACCAATTAACACAATTTGGTGTGTGACTTTAACCAGCAGCTGTACTCATTTTAACGAGGATTTGATAGTTCGTTACGATGCTGCTAATCACATTTCACGAGCTGTTGAAGAACCTAACTCTATCAGTCTAGGATAACGGTAAAATTGTACTTTCGGTCAGCCGTCGACTTACGTTTTTTTTTAAATTCAATTTATAGGTAAAAGGAATAATTGTAAGACGTTTATACCATTTTATGCGCAAACGTTTTGTTTTCGAGTTATAGCGCAACTAAGTTTGGAGGTCTGGAAATGAAGGTACATTTGCAATTTATTTCTGATAGAATAAACTTTTATGTAGATAAGGGGGTGAAAGCCCTATAAACCCCCCTACAGGTAATTAGAGAATAGTGAAGTTCATGATTGTCTAATACGGTTTCATATAAAAAAAATCTAAAATGTGGAAAATTCTCTCTCAAATTACGCCTAATGTTTTTCCTACCGTAAACATAATTGCTCTACATCCCAAAGACGATGAATTTGCGCAAAAAATTTATTACTGAAAAACGCATTAAGATGCCTTTTTCGATATAAAGTGTCAAAATATCGAAAATTGGTAGTGGTCCTAAAAACAATAACACCGGAACAAGTAACTCAAATAGAAATAAATATATTTCTATGCTACTGTTCATTAACTTTCTAATAATATTCTTTCCTGTACTCTGTTGACAATATTGACCAGGAGTGTACTGCAGTCATGAATTTAGTCAATGTACAATCTATTCAAGTTTTATCCACTAGGAGTATATCTATTAAGTACCTATAGATCCTATAGAGACTACAATATAGATGAAGCATTCATACATTTTGACACTTGTTGCTCTATCAGTATTTACCCTTTGTGTCGCATTGTCTTCCTTATCTCTTATCTCTCTTTTGTTAATCGGCGTCTTTATCACACTGTGACGAAGTGACTTTAAATGATATGGCATTGACTAGGTCGAAAGTTATAGTCTCTATTAATAACACCAATAAACAATCTTAACGCTAAGAAAAGAGCGGCTCTATTGAGATATAAACTAGTCTTATTAATAACTTATCATTATTCGTTTATCTTTATAAACTATACGGAAATATATGCAACAAAAGCTATAATTCGTATTTTCTAGACTTAAGACTAGTAACAGAATTATAAAAAACCTTATGCTGAACTATAATAACTAAGCATTTCTATTTTCTACATACAGGTGGGGGTTGTGACTACATGCTGTTAAGTAGAGATACAGGTAAAAAATACCTGTAGATTTAGAGTATTATTTCTTTTTAATCTGTGCAATACCTGATACTATATAATATCTATATAGTTCAGTTTTTAGCTAATTATTACTGATATGACATTCTGTACATCACTTTAGTGCATTAATCGATAGTGCTCTAGTGTTATTTAATGCACTCTCAGCCAGTCTTTCCAAGCCACAGGTCACTGTTAACCAAAGGTGGAGTTAGTAACATCAAGACTGACGATGGTAGAATGGCATGTTTCATCGTAGTTAATCTCACTTTAGTACGACCTTGAACAATAGTGTACTTCCGTGTTTTCATTTTACCGAAGTACATTTTTGTAATTTGCGTCAAATGTTGTGAGTCGTTTAGTTTTTAATGCTTGCTTCACACGTGTGATCTTATAGTAAACAGTGTAGATATTATCAGTCGCTGAGAATTAAAGGGGAGCTGTTCTGCTGAGATGTGATGTCTACGCTTGGGTAAATAAGAGGGTAAAGCTTCCTGTGGGTAAATAAGAGGGTAAAGCTTCCTGTGGGTAAATAAGAAGGTAAAGCTTCCTGTGGGTAAATAAGAGGGTAAAGCTTCCTGTGGGTAAATAAGAAGGTAAAGCTTCCTGTGGGTAAATAAGAGGGTAAAGCTTCCTGTTGGTAAATAAGAGGGTAAAGCTTCCTGTTGGTAAATAAGAGGGTAAAGCTTCCTGTGGGTAAATAAGAAGGTAAAGCTTCCTGTTGGTAAATAAGAGGGTAATGCTTCCTGTGGGTAAATAAGAGGGTAAAGCTTCCTGTTGGTAAATAAGAAGGTAAAGCTTCCTGTGGGTAAATAAGAGGGTAAAGCTTCCTGTGGGTAAATGAGAGGGTAAAGCTTCCTGTTGGTAAATAAGAGGGTAAAGCTTCCTGTTGGTAAATAAGAAGGTAAAGCTTCCTGTGGGTAAATAAGAGGGTAATGCTTCCTGTGGGTAAATAAGAGGGTAAAGCTTCCTGTGGGTAAATAAGAGGGTAAAGCTTCCTGTGGGTAAATAAGAGGGTAAAGCTTCCTGTGGGTAAATGAGAGGGTAAAGCTTCCTGTTGGTAAATAAGAGGGTAAAGCTTCCTGTTGGTAAATAAGAAGGTAAAGCTTCCTGTGGGTAAATAAGAGGGTAAAGCTTCCTGTGGGTAAATAAGAAGGTAAAGCTTCCTGTTGGTAAATAAGAGGGTAATGCTTCCTGTGGGTAAATAAGAGGGTAAAGCTTCCTGTTGGTAAATAAGAAGGTAAAGCTTCCTGTGGGTAAATAAGAGGGTAAAGCTTCCTGTGGGTAAATAAGAGGGTAAAGCTTCCTGTGGGTAAATAAGAGGGTAAAGCTTCCTGTTGGTAAATAAGAGGGTAAAGCTTCCTGTGGGTAAATAAGAGGGTAAAGCTTCCTGTGGGTAAATAAGAGGGTAATGCTTCCTGTGGGTAAATAAGAGGGTAAAGCTTCCTGTGGGTAAATAAGAGGGTAAATTTTCATGTGGGTAAATAAGAGGGTAAAGCTTCCTGTGGGTAAATAAGAGGGTAAAGCTTCCTGTTGGTAAATAAGAGGGTAAAGCTTCCTGTGGGTAAATAAGAGGGTAAAGCTTCCTGTGGGTAAATAAGAGGGTAAAGCTTCCTGTGGGTAAATAAGAGGGTAAAGCTTCCTGTTGGTAAATAAGAGGGTAAAGCTTCCTGTGGGTAAATAAGAGGGTAAAGCTTCCTGTGGGTAAATAAGAAGGTAAAGCTTCCTGTGGGTAAATAAGAAGGTAAAGCTTCCTGTGGGTAAATAAAAGGGTAAAGCTTCCTGTGGGTAAATAAGAAGGTAAAGCTTCCTGTGGGTAAATAAGAGGGTAAAGCTTCCTGTTGGTAAATAAGAGGGTAATGCTTCCTGTGGGTAAATAAGAGGGTAAAGCTTCCTGTGGGTAAATAAGAAGGTAAAGCTTCCTGTGGGTAAATAAGAGGGTAAAGCTTCCTGTTGGTAAATAAGAGGGTAAAGCTTCCTGTTGGTAAATAAGAGGGTAAAGCTTCCTGTGGGTAAATAAGAAGGTAAAGCTTCCTGTTGGTAAATAAGAGGGTAATGCTTCCTGTGGGTAAATAAGAGGGTAAAGCTTCCTGTTGGTAAATAAGAAGGTAAAGCTTCCTGTGGGTAAATAAGAGGGTAAAGCTTCCTGTGGGTAAATGAGAGGGTAAAGCTTCCTGTTGGTAAATAAGAGGGTAAAGCTTCCTGTTGGTAAATAAGAAGGTAAAGCTTCCTGTGGGTAAATAAGAGGGTAATGCTTCCTGTGGGTAAATAAGAGGGTAAAGCTTCCTGTGGGTAAATAAGAGGGTAAAGCTTCCTGTGGGTAAATAAGAGGGTAAAGCTTCCTGTGGGTAAATGAGAGGGTAAAGCTTCCTGTTGGTAAATAAGAGGGTAAAGCTTCCTGTTGGTAAATAAGAAGGTAAAGCTTCCTGTGGGTAAATAAGAGGGTAAAGCTTCCTGTGGGTAAATAAGAGGGTAAAGCTTCCTGTGGGTAAATAAGAGAGTAAAGCTTCCTGTGGGTAAATAAGAGGGTAAAGCTTCCTGTTGGTAAATAAGAGGGTAAAGCTTCCTGTGGGTAAATAAGAGGGTAAAGCTTCCTGTGGGTAAATAAGAGGGTAATGCTTCCTGTGGGTAAATAAGAGGGTAAAGCTTCCTGTGGGTAAATAAGAGGGTAAATTTTCCTGTGGGTAAATAAGAGGGTAAAGCTTCCTGTGGGTAAATAAGAGGGTAAAGCTTCCTGTTGGTAAATAAGAGGGTAAAGCTTCCTGTGGGTAAATAAGAGGGTAAAGCTTCCTGTGGGTAAATAAGAGGGTAAAGCTTCCTGTGGGTAAATAAGAGGGTAAAGCTTCCTGTTGGTAAATAAGAGGGTAAAGCTTCCTGTGGGTAAATAAGAGGGTAAAGCTTCCTGTGGGTAAATAAGAAGGTAAAGCTTCCTGTGGGTAAATAAGAAGGTAAAGCTTCCTGTGGGTAAATAAAAGGGTAAAGCTTCCTGTGGGTAAATAAGAAGGTAAAGCTTCCTGTGGGTAAATAAGAGGGTAAAGCTTCCTGTTGGTAAATAAGAGGGTAATGCTTTCTGTGGGTAAATAAGAGGGTAATGCTTCCTGTGGGTAAATAAGAGGGTAAAGCTTCCTGTGGGTAAATAAGAAGGTAAAGCTTCCTGTGGGTAAATAAGAGGGTAAAGCTTCCTGTGGGTAAATAAAAGGGTAAAGCTTCCTGTGGGTAAATAAGAGGGTAAAGCTTCCTGTGGGTAAATAAGAGGGTAAAGCTTCCTGTGGGTAAATAAGAGGGTAATGCTTCCTGTGGGTAAATAAGAGGGTAAAGCTTCCTGTGGGTAAATAAGAGGGTAATGCTTCCTGTGGGTAAATAAGAGGGTAAAGCTTCCTGTGGGTAAATAAGAGGGTAAAGCTTCCTGTGGGTAAATAAGAGGGTAAAGCTTCCTGTGGGTAAATAAGAGGGTAAAGCTTCCTGTGGGTAAATAAGAGGGTAAAGCTTCCTGTGGGTAAATGAGAGGGTAAAGCTTCCTGTGGGTAAATAAGAGGGTAAAGCTTCCTGTGGGTAAATAAGAAGGTAAAGCTTCCTGTGGGTAAATGAGAGGGTAAAGCTTCCTGTGGGTAAATAAGAGGGTAAAGCTTCCTGTGGGTAAATAAGAGGGTAAAGCTTCCTGTGGGTAAATGAGAGGGTAAAGCTTCCTGTGGGTAAATAAGAGGGTAAAGCTTCCTGTGGGTAAATAAGAAGGTAAAGCTTCCTGTGGGTAAATGAGAGGGTGAAGCTTCCTGTGGGTAAATGAGAGGGTAAAGCTTCCTGTGGGTAAATGAGAGGGTAAAGCTTCCTGTGGGTAAATAAGAGGGTAAAGCTTCCTGTGGGTAAATGAGAGGGTAAAGCTTCCTGTGGGTAAATAAGAGGGTAAAGCTTCCAGTGGGTAAATAAGAGGGTAAAGCTTCCTGTGGGTAAATAAGAGGGTAAAGCTTCCTGTGGGTAAATGAGAGGGTAAAGCTTCCTGTGGGTAAATAAGAGGGTAAAGCTTCCAGTGGGTAAATAAGAGGGTAAAGCTTCCTGTGGGTAAATAAGAGGGTAAAGCTTCCTGTGGGTAAATAAGAGGGTAAAGCTTCCTGTGGGTAAATAAGAGGGTAAAGCTTCCTGTGGGTAAATAAGAGGGTAAAGCTTCCTGTGGGTAAATAAGAGGGTAAAGCTTCCTGTGGGTAAATAAGAGGGTAAAGCTTCCTGTTGGTTTAGATTACTGGTTTTAGTGACTCTGTCCTCCTTAACAGTTTCCACTTCATTACATTTGTTGCAAAGTGTCATGAAGGGGTAGTAACTTCAAATGAAATATGGCTCTTCACTCTTCTTTAAGAGGCTGTTGCTATGCTTGCTTGTGCTGGATAGTCCCCTCTTTGCTAGTTAGGCTGGTTTCATCAGTACAGATTTCATTGACGTGCAAAAATGCTTTGTGGTCTTAATTTCTTTTCCAGCACCTATTTTATGTACTGATTTTCATCGGAAACTGTTACGGGGATAACCAATTAGTACCACCTTAAACTTATTGTATCACAGATATGGAATTGATTTATTTATCAGCAAAGTTTATGAGTAATTCGTTATTAGAACACTAGTTTAAACTAAATACTTCTTGTTAAAAAATAATTAATTGATTATTTGACTTTATTGTTGCATTTTGCATTCCGTGCTTTTGTCTGGGTATGTTAGTATTGGTACAATGTTTAAATACACTAAGAGTTATTCTTCAGATTAAAGGATTGTCTTCAGTGTCAAGAAGTACTTATGTAATTGTTGGTTTAAAATCCTTAGAATGTCAACATATGTAATGGGCCACATCTGTCTGTCTGTCCTTGACTCGGAACATACCAACACTCTTAGAAATGTATAACTTTTTTGAAAATGATATCGAATTTTTCGTGTTTAAAAAGGATTTTGATCTTTACAAAGCAATTCAACTTAATGGGCTGAACTTTTTTGAAACCTACTTCCTATGGTCCTACTATTGTATAGGATTCTATAATTGTATTTTTTTTAAATCCTAATGGATAGGAATTTACTTCAAATCGGTAAATACATGGTATCATAGGGAGTCAATTTAGAGCTAAAATAGCATTAATCTACTCGAAAAATATGTTCCTATAATATGAAAAAAGTTTACAGAAAACAAACTCATAATTTTTTTAGAAATTCAATTTACTTTTCAAAATATGACAAAAATGTGAAATAAATTCCACAATAGGTATCATTATTTATCAAAGTAAGACAATTATATAATAATATATTTATTAAGCATTATTAATGATGGAGAAATGAGTAAAAATTTGTAAGAAGTTATATTTAAAAGATATTTAATGAACCAATCATTTATTTTAAAGTAATTTTATTTATTAATATAAATGAATGGAATATCAGTTATATGGCTACCATATTTTTGTTTTGTTCACTTTCGAAAAAGTGATTATTCTAATGATATACTCATAGTGTTGTAATTCATAATTATTTATATAGCTATCTTCTATGAGAATATTTAATAATATATTGTATTCTTATTTAATTTTTAAATTATCCGTCATAGCGTCCATTTTAAAAACTCGAGAAACATCCAATATTTCATTAGAGTCGATAAATGTTACACTTTCAATTCAAAATTATTTTATAAGTGCAACGAGAAAATGAAAATTGGAAATGGCACTTACTCATTTATAACATGTTTATACCATGTGGCACTTACTCATTTAAAACATGTGTATACTATGTGTCACTTACTCATTTAAAACATGTTTATACCCTGTGACACTTACTCATTTAAAACATGTGCGTACCATGTGACACTTACTCATTTAAAACATGTTTATACCCTGTGACACTTACTCATTTAAAACATGTGTGTACCATGTGACACTTACTCATTTAAAACATGTGTGTACCATGTGACACTTACTCATTTAAAACATGTGTGTACCATGTGGCACTTACTCATTTAAAACATGTGTATACCATGTATACCTTTTGGAAATACTGTTGATACCATATATATCACATGTGGTTTAACATGGAAATATCATATAAGTATGATATTTGCCACGTTTCAATGAATTTTGTAAATAGCCTATTATACACAGCTTTTAAAGTATTGTGGATATGATATGGTTTTAGAATGAAATAACCGTACATGTTTCTTATGTGTTCTTATTATGGTGAGATTGATTTTAAGTGTATTTCACGTATTTATCCAGTAATGCGCAATTTTATCCACATGGTAAAAATAAAAAATTCAAAGAGTGATTTGCAGTGGGTAGGAGAGTTCAGAAGGTACCACTTACCCCAAATCAGAGAGACTATTACAGGGTACGCACACAAATAGACGATAGAAAGACCTGCTAAATCACCTATTGATTTACCATCAGCATATTACAGGGCTGAGCAAGGCTATCTATTTTGAAGAGTTGCTTTCAAAATGTTTCTGATTGCACCAGCATAGTAAGGCGACATGAAATCTATTTCTTGAGTTGTGGTCTCGCTTGGAGAGGCGAAACTTATCGTGTTTACCTATAATATAAACTCTTTCCAGTTTTAAAGAAAAACAAATTTACTGACGAGCTTAGACATGGTGGTGAATTGGATTGCAAAATTACGACTCTAAAATTAGATGGAATAATATTAGTGGGTACGGTATCGAGCCTACATCGAGAATACGCACAAGATTGGGAAGATTGCATTCATCACATATGTTGTAATATGCTTTAAAGCAAGTGAGACACTCAAATGATAATCAGTAGGTACGGATTGTTTCACACTTTTTTATCGTTACAAAGTTGATAGAATTATATTGTAAAGTTACTAAGATTTATATCGAAAATGGAAAATTTAATTCTTTTAATGAAACTTTAATTTAAATACTCCTCAAGTTATTAAAATGAAGGCTGATTATTTTTTAGCTAAATAATCCTGCTGTATAATTACAAATACCTATTTCTGAATCTTGAATAATTAGGTACCTACTTCCCGTACCTACTAACATTAAATTTCTGGAATATTCTAATGAATATTAATAGGAATACCATATACATATTTATATTCATATCTTATTTGTCATTTGAAGACATTTTTTATTTTTTAAAAGACTATATTTTTCTATTGAAACATCAAGAATGGAATCTTTACAGAAGAGAAAATTCCTTCAGGAACTTCTAGTGAGGGGTTGGGTTCTCTTGAGGGGTGGACCCGAAAGTCTAAAACATCTTCTTCGCGGTTGAGAGGATGCTGAAGGCATTCCCTCTCTGGATCGCAAGAGCCATTCGCTGCCAGAACCAGGCAGACTCCCTTGGATCGTTCGTTGTCTCGAACGACCTAACTACGGCCCTCATGATTGAGGAGGTCGTACTGCCGTACGCTCCTGTGGCCTCTAAAGCAATTGGCTCAAATATGTAAGCATAACTGAGGGCGGAGTATTTCTGACGGTTCTCGTAAGTCCCAGAAACCGATCCAGCCTCAACCGCTGGAAAATTGTCATACACATACCGTTTTCCATTACATTTCATATTAATTAGGCACCGATAAAGAGTTATGATACGTCACGTGATATCACAAGAATGTTGTGTAAACATAACTTATTATATAACATAGCTATCAATCTACGTGTTCCTTCCTTACCATATAGTTTATTAATTACTTGTTAATGAGTTCACTAGTTATTTAGAGTGTTAGTTAGTTAGTTAGTTTGCTAGTTAGTTAGTTAGTTAGTTCATCTGTTTCGCTTTCAATAATTGCATATATACAAATATTGTAACTATACTGCATAGCCGACATTTTTTTAATCACCGGACACTATCGAATCGCCGGTGACGGATTATCCGTTTCATTTAGATCTGTAATTTTTAAGTTGCGGCAATAATACAGATGTTTAGTTAGTTACCTGTTTGATGAACGAAAAATGGTACGCTTTAAGATTTAAAACAAGATTTAATTCCATGACAAGAATAATTGATATCTTGGTCACAAAATCCGGTTAACAGAAATCCAGAAAACAATAAATCCGGATAACATTGACATGGAAAAGTGGATACAAAATAAGGAAAAACAAATCCGGTATAAAATCCGTGAAAAATTAATTCATGAAAAAAATTAAAGAAAAAGATATCTATAAAAAATCTCCAGAATTTTATTTTGTTTTCCTTTGCTATTCTTATTTGTTCTTTTTATTTTTATTCGGGCAGGTTATGATCCTGTCACTCTACACTGATTCTTGGCGTTATTCATTTTGTTGATTGAATATATTTCTCATCCCGTGGAATTTCCACGGGTCCTGGTAGTCTAAATAATTATTATTGACCAACTGTAAGCATTATTCCAATATTAACCTTATGTTAGATGAACAAATTCTCTTCATTAGTTTAGTAATTGAAACAGAACAAATAATGTACCTATATCTATCCATTTAAATGAACTAATAAAATTAAAGCGAATTTCGTTATTGTTTTACCAAACGTATTTTAAATATAATTATTTTATGATATTTCCACCGTTGATAATATTTAATGTAACTGAATATTATATTTTCAATCAAGCTAAATATATCATTTAAGTACTTCCGTCAGTAAAAATGACGACCAAAGTTAACAACTTAAAACTTGTATTGTATACCTACATTACAATTGTATTTATAAAATATTACTTCATTGAACACTCACATCCTGTCCCACTGCGAGCCATATTGCAATAGGACAATATTTTGTCAATAAAGATGTTCCAATATTATGAATATTTTCCGAGCCTTATATGTTTATTTTTTCCGTATAGAAAATATTATGAGTGCCTTAATTATGTAGGATAATGTTCATATCTTAGAGGCTACTCCAGGTTCTGTAGATCACTTAGAATATCAATATACTTCTACCTAACTATTTCTACACCAAAAATTGTAACAAAGTCTTATAAAAATTTATATCTATTTACTGGATAATTATATAAATGAACCAATGAAATTAATTATTAATAATAGTAATGTTGTAAAACGATTTACATAATATTTGATGGATTAAATATTATAATTTTTATTTTCCTAATTGCATAATAATTATATGACAATATATATAATGACTTTAATCTATATCTATATGTTAAATTTATGTAACAGAAATACATTTCATATCTATTATTGAGTTGCTGTGGCAACGAATGTCTTGCATTTGATATTATAACGACTGTAATGAAACTAGTACCTCATTATTGATGTATTGAAGGTCAAGTACCTCATTATTGATGTATTAAAGGTCAAGTACCTCATTATTGATGTATTAAAGGTCAAGTACCTCATTAATGATGTATTGAAGGTCAAGTACCTCATTATTGATGTATTAAAGGTCAAGTACCTCATTATTGATGTATTGAAGGTCAAGTACCTCATTATTGATGTATTGAAGGTCAAGTACCTCATTATTGATGTATTAAAGGTCAAGTACCTCATTATTGATGTATTGAAGGTCAAGTACCTCATTATTGATGTATTAAAGGTCAAGTACCTCATTATTGATGTATTAAAGGTCAAGTACCTCATTATTGATGTATTGAAGGTCAAGTACCTCATTATTGATGTATTAAAGGTCAAGTACCTCATTATTGATGTATTAAAGGTCAAGTACCTCATTATTGATGTATTGAAGGTCAAGTACCTCATTATTGATGTATTAAAGGTCAAGTACCTCATTATTGATGTATTAAAGGTCAAGTACCTCATTATTGATGTATTGAAGGTCAAGTACCTCATAATTGATGTATTAAAGGTCAAGTTCCTCATTATTGATGTATTGAAGGTCAAGTACCTCATTATTGATGTATTAAAGGTCAAGTACCTCATTATTGATGTATTAAAGGTCAAGTACCTCATTATTGATGAATTAAAGGTCAAGTACCTCATAATTGATGTATTTAAGGTCAAGTACCTCATTATTGATGTATTAAGGTCAAGTACCTCATTATTGATGTATTAAAGGTCAAGTACCTCATTATTGATGTATTAAAGGTCAAGTACCTCATTATTGATGTATTAAAGGTCAAGTACCTCATTATTGATGAATTAAAGGTCAAGTACCTCATAATTGATGTATTTAAGGTCAAGTACCTCATTATTGATGTATTAAAGGTCAAGTACCTCATTATTGATGTATTAAAGGTCAAGTACCTCATTATTGATGTATTTAAGGTCAAGTACCTCATTATTGATGTATTAAAGGTCAAGTACCTCATTATTGATGTATTAAAGGTCAAGTACCTCATTTTTTATGTTTTAAAGGTCAACTACCTCATTATTGATGTTTTAAAGGTCAAGTACATCATTATTGATGTTTTAAAGGTCAAGTACCTCATTTTTTATGTTTTAAAGGTCAACTACCTCATTATTGATGTTTTAAAGGTCAAGTACATCATTATTGATGTTTTAAAGGTCAAGTACCTCATAATTGATGCTTTAAAGGTCAAGTACCTCATTAGTTATTCTTTACAGTTCGAATAACTTATTGATAATTGTTTAAGATCCATGTACTACCTCATTATTTGTTCTAAAAGATTAGGAACTCTTCTTTTTTATTTTAGAAATATATCTGGATATATGTTTCGTAAATAATGTAAATAATATATAAGAGTATGTAATATATAAGAGTTAGTCAAATACTGGTAGGTTTTACCGTATACTTTATTACACATTAGCCTATATATTGGAAATTGTTCTCAAAGACTAATATTATAATTGCATATTATTGATTTTAATTCTTCTAATCAAATGAAACTTAACATTATTGATATATTCAATGAATAGTTTTAACGAATGACATCATTAATATACATGTTATTACATATATCATACTTATAATAATGAATAAATGAATTATATTTATGTTAGTAATCTATTTTATATTTGAATTAATTGAAATCGACCTATGCTTCCCATTACCCGTTAGATTATAGACTTACTATTTCTCTTACCTGTTTGGAGTGCTCAATGTGAGTGTCTAAGTCCCATTACCCGTTAGATTCACCAAAGGTCACAAGGTAGAGGATATTGAGTGTGAATGGCTTATAGCGCCATCTGGTGGTGGGGCTTGTAATCGCATCAACTATCATTTGATGCGCATTTAACATTAAATCATTGCACATGTTTCGGATTTGTGAGGAGTATTAAGTTTATATCTCTGCTAATGATATATAGGGCTGTGAATGATAGTTTGATAGAATATTCAATTTATATCCATCTGGTTTTATTACTTAGTTTGTATATATTAGAGTTGAAGAGTTCTGTCTCTATATTTTAGAGTATAAATAATCTAAATTATTGACATTGAATAAACTAATATGTGCAGTTTTTCTCCTTCTTGTTATTATTAGATTGTTGGTAACTATATATATTTAAATACTATTACCATTATTAATAGCAACTATCGGTGACATATTAAAAGTTCACTACTTTTCTGATAGTACTGCACGCACACACAGTACTGCACGCACACACAGTACTGCACGCACACACAGTACTGCACGCACACTGCAGTACTGCACGCACACTGCAATACTGCACGCACACACAGTACTGCACGCACACACAGTACTGCACGCACACACAGTACTGCACGCACACACAGTACTGCACGCACACACAGTACTGCACGCACACACAGTACTGCACGCACACATAGTAATGCACGCACACTGCAGTACTGCACGCACACTGCAGTACTGCACGCACACACAGTACTGCACGAACACACAGTACTGCACGCACACTGCAATACTGCACGCACACTGCAGTAGTGCGTGCATTGACTCTGTTCCACTGTGGCATTACTATGTGAGTGAATACACATGTGCAGAAACCATTAATTAGGTGGGGTCAAGTGCAAGGTGAACTCTTTACAGTGTATGTACACAGGCACAGTGTTATTCCTACCTACAGTCACTGACTGTGATAATAGTGTTATTCCTACCTACAGTCACTGACTGTGATAATAGTGCTTTCTTTTAACTAATTGTGCTAAATTTTATCAAAGCTACAATGGACTGAGAGTGGTATATTGGTAAATAATGTGTATCTATGTGAAACAGTACACAGCTTATTTTTAAATTCAAATGATATCATGGGAATATTTACATCTTAATATTATGTCCTAGTAGGCGTTATTTTATAGAAGATGTTACATTACTAGTCATTTTATGTACATTTCCTGGTTGTGATATGACTGATATACATTCTGCGTGTCTATAATAATTATATTCATAACAATTACTTAATGTAACGATGGTGCTGTAATTGGAACTATTCACATCGATATTAACATTTGCAATGTAATAATATATAGGAATTTGAAACAATATATTCTATGATTTCTTAACCTACTCTAATTATGAGTATTGATGTATGTTGTTGGTTCAAATTAATAGACCCTTACATTGAAGAAAATTCCTTTCAATATTTTACCTCTATTGAAATAGTACTGCATCTCTGTACTTTGACATAAAATAGACTGTGTAGAACTCTTTTGATTGGGAGAATAACCCATCAATTCGATGTGAAAAATGAATTCAAATACAAATCATATCATGGATGGAATTTCAAACCTTTTTGATGAAACTAAGTATAATGAATAAATAAGATCAATTCTTTTCATCTCCCTTTACATACTTTTATATTTCCAATTGTTTACTTTATAGTTTTCTTCGTTTAGTTATGCTTTTAAAGATATTATTCCTAAAAGTGACAATTAAATATCACTCGAATACTGCAGTTGTTTGGCATATTATGGACAGATTATCTTGAAATCCTCTTATAGGAACTGTCGATCCATTAATTCGTATTAGAAATATTAGCATTTTGAATATTCTGCTATTTAACGGTGAATATTTTTCAATTGCCAAGCTAATAATATTTCATCGCGGTAAATCTTTTCAATCTGACATCACCAAACATCGCTAGAATTTTCTTCAAAGTTCCATAAATGCTATCACCTGAATAAAATTCTTTCGCTCGCATATAAGGACATCAAAATGCACTCTCAATAATGTTCATTTTGATCACCGCGTCAATCTAGGTACACTGAGGTGAAATTTACCTCTGAACTCTGCTTCTTAAATTTGAAGCGGTTTTGAAGCTTTTATTTTAGGAAAATGAGACGATAAATAATTCAAAGCCTCACTTTTGGCTGAGATGATCTAAGTAGAAGCAGTCCTGATTATTCACGAGATGCGTAAACTCTCACTCACGAACTATTGTGAGTGAAGTGAGTTGCGAAAAAGTGAGTAGTGATCTATAAGCCAAACCACAGCAATCACCTCCAGAAACTGTTGCTGCTCTCCCTCCAACAGTAAATGTTAACCATTCTCTAGAAACTGTTGGCATGATTGGACAGTAAATGTTAACCATTCTCTAGAAACTGTTGGCATTAGTGGACAGTAAATGTTAACCATTCTCTAGAAACTGTTGGCATGAGTGGACAGTAAATGTTAACCATTCTCTAGAAACTGTTGGCATTAGTGGACAGTAAATGTTAACCATTCTCTAGAAACTGTTGGCATGAGTGGACAGTAAATGTTAACCATTCTCTAGAAACTGTTGGCATGAGTGGACAGTAAATGTTAACCATTCTCTAGAAACTGTTGGCATGAGTGGACAGTAAATGTTAACCATTCTCTAGAAACTGTTGGCATGAGTGAACAGTAAATGTTAACCATTCTCTAGAAACTGTTGGCATGAGTGGACAGTAAGTAGTAGATTTTGAATGGTGGAAATATTCCAGTTGATGTTCACTCTCTCGGTAGTCACAGCTTCCATTTATCTTTGCTTTGAGACAATAATAACTGCTTGCTTTGAAGATGCAGGGGATTTAAAGCCATTAAATACTCAACAGAGAGCAATGACCTCCAATGTTTACCATCTACCAGACTGATAATTTGCCAATCTATTGACAGAGTGTCAAAAAATGAAACAGTCTTAAATTCACTCTTCCTCTTCAGTAGCTTCCCCCATTTATTTGCAATGTGTCATATCTCATAACATTGAACTGCAAAGAATAAGAGAGAAGCAACTCATGTACTATCCTAAAGCTGTAATATTAATATCTTGAGTAATAACACTCAGACATCAAATAATATAATAACATTAGTTAAATTCAGCACACAGCTTCTAATATCATTTCAGTTGTTTCACATTCCACTAAATCATTAGTTGTCATTTTTTTGCACTAGTTAGTTTGTAACTAGTTTGTCAGCAGCAAAACACCTCAGAAGATCAACTTCTTTCGATCTGAGACTTTGCTAATAGTTTCAGTGTCTAACATTGCACCATGTGTCTGTGCGGAGAAACTAATTACCGGGCATGATGAAAATGTCTATCACACAATAATTATCTTCTAACAGTAGTCTCAGTATCATTATTGAAAATGTAGAGAATCATCCTGCTGATGAACTTAATATAACATGTCTTCCCAATAATCTTTATATTTATTATACCGATAAAACATACTCTTTGTATCGGTGGATAAAAGTAACTTTTTATACGATATTTTAATGTAGAAGATATTTTCAAATCCACCTGCAGGAGATTACTTCAACACACAAACAAGTTTACTGTATCAGACAATCAAGACGCAGAGACATTCGGATCAGTAACTGAAACTGAAGCCATTCACAACAACTTTTCGATTCCGTGTGTTCGAAGCCAAAAGCCAGTATCCTAAGGCCAACGCGACTTCAAGGCTGAATGCAATTGGGGGGAGTGGGGGGGGGAAGGATGCGGGGGCGAGTGGGGGTATGATTGGTGAATGGCCTAGCATCCAACTAATATTATAAATAATAATCTCCTTTTCTGACAGTGATGTGAAATGGGAATGCTCGAATGAATATTCGATGGTAATTAGAATTTACAATTTTAAAGATATACTCCAAGAGGGTTTCAACTCGCCATTTCCAGGCCTAAGGAATCAGAAGGTTTTGTTTATTGACAAGCCACTGTCTATTTCGAGCATCGCGATTCGAAAGCCAAAATCTTTGAATCCAAAACTTCGATCGGAAACTCTTCGGACACATCTTGAGGTATGAATGGAGTTACATTAGCAGTGAAGCTACACAGTGAGCAGTGAGATATCTTCTGAACAGTGAGGTATGAATGGAGTTACATTAGCAGTGAAGCTACACAGTGAGCAGTGAGATACCTTCTGAACAGTGAGGTTTGAATGGAGTTACATTAGCAGTGAAGCTACACAGTGAGCAGTGAGATACCTTCTTAACAGTGAGGTATGAATTGAGTTACATTAGCAGTGAAGCTACACAGTGAGCAGTGAGATACCTTCTGAACAGTGAGGTTTGAACAGAGTTACATTAGCAGTGAAGCTACACAGTGAGCAGTGAGATATCTTCTGAACAGTGAGGTATGAATGGAGTTACATTAGCAGTGAAGCTACACAGTGAGCAGTGAGATACCTTCTGAACATTGAGGTATGAATTGAGTTACATTAGCAGTGAAGCTACACAGTGAGCAGTGAGATACCTTCTGAACAGTGAGGTATGAATGGAGTTACATTAGCAGTGAAGCTACACAGTGAGCAGTGAGATACCTTCTGAACAGTGAGGTATGAATTGAGTTACATTAGCAGTGAAGCTACACAGTGAGCAGTGAGATACCTTCTGAACAGTGAGGTTTGAATGGAGTTACATTAGCAGTGAAGCTACACAGTGAGCAGTGAGATACCTTCTTAACAGTGAGGTATGAATTGAGTTACATTAGCAGTGAAGCTACACAGTGAGCAGTGAGATACCTTCTGAACAGTGAGGTTTGAACAGAGTTACATTAGCAGTGAAGCTACACAGTGAGCAGTGAGATATCTTCTGAACAGTGAGGTATGAATGGAGTTACATTAGCAGTGAAGCTACACAGTGAGCAGTGAGATACCTTCTGAACAGTGAGGTATGAATTGAGTTACATTAGCAGTGAAGCTACACAGTGAGCAGTGAGATACCTTCTGAACAGTGAGGTATGAATGGAGTTACATTAGCAGTGAAGCTACACAGTGAGCAGTGAGATACCTTCTGAACAGTGAGGTTTGAACAGAGTTACATTAGCAGTGAAGCTACACAGTGAGCAGTGAGATACCTTCTGAACAGTGAGGTATGAATGGAGTTACATTAGCAGTGAAGCTACACAGTGAGCAGTGAGATACCTTCTGAACAGTGAGGTATGAATTGAGTTACATTAGCAGTGAAGCTACACAGTGAGCAGTGAGATACCTTCTGAACAGTGAGGTTTGAATGGAGTTACATTAGCAGTGAAGCTACACAGTGAGCAGTGAGATACCTTCTTAACAGTGAGGTATGAATTGAGTTACATTAGCAGTGAAGCTACACAGTGAGCAGTGAGATACCTTCTGAACAGTGAGGTTTGAACAGAGTTACATTAGCAGTGAAGCTACACAGTGAGCAGTGAGATATCTTCTGAACAGTGAGGTATGAATGGAGTTACATTAGCAGTGAAGCTACACAGTGAGCAGTGAGATACCTTCTGAACAGTGAGGTATGAATTGAGTTACATTAGCAGTGAAGCTACACAGTGAGCAGTGAGATACCTTCTGAACAGTGAGGTATGAATGGAGTTACATTAGCAGTGAAGCTACACAGTGAGCAGTGAGATACCTTCTGAACAGTGAGGTATGAATTGAGTTACATTAGCAGTGAAGCTACACAGTGAGCAGTGAGATACCTTCTGAACAGTGAGGTTTGAATGGAGTTACATTAGCAGTGAAGCTACACAGTGAGCAGTGAGATACCTTCTGAACAGTGAGGTATGAATTGAGTTACATTAGCAGTGAAGCTACACAGTGAGCAGTGAGATACCTTCTGAACAGTGAGGTTTGAACAGAGTTACATTAGCAGTGAAGCTACACAGTGAGCAGTGAGATACCTTCTGAACAGTGAGGTTTGAACAGAGTTGCATTAGCAGTGAAGCTACACAGTGAGCAGTGAGATATCTTCTGAACAGTGAGGTTTGAACAGAGTTACATTAGCAGTGAAGCTACACAGTGAGCAGTGAGATACCTTCTGAACAGTGAGGTATGAATGGAGTTACATTAGCAGTGAAGCTACACAGTGAGCAGTGAGATACCTTCTGAACAGTGAGGTATGAATTGAGTTACATTAGCAGTGAAGCTACACAGTGAGCAGTGAGATATCTTATGAACAGTGAGGTTTGAACAGAGTTACATTAGCAGTGAAGCTACACAGTGAGCAGTGAGATACCTTCTGAACAGTGAGGTTTGAACAGAGTTACATTAGCAGTGAAGCTACACAGTGAGCAGTGAGATACCTTCTGAACAGTGAGGTATGAATGGAGTTACATTAGCAGTGAAGCTACACAGTGAGCAGTGAGATACCTTCTGAACAGTGAGGTATGAATTGAGTTACATTAGCAGTGAAGCTACACAGTGAGCAGTGAGATATCTTCTGAACAGTGAGGTATGAATGGAGTTACATTAGCAGTGAAGCTACACAGTGAGCAGTGAGATACCTTCTGAACAGTGAGGTATGAATGGAGTTACATTAGCAGTGAAGCTACACAGTGAGCAGTGAGATACCTTCTGAACAGTGAGGTTTGAATGGAGTTACATTAGCAGTGAAGCTACACAGTGAGCAGTGAGATACCTTCTGAACAGTGAGGTATGAATTGAGTTACATTAGCAGTGAAGCTACACAGTGAGCAGTGAGATACCTTCTGAACAGTGAGGTTTGAACAGAGTTACATTAGCAGTGAAGCTACACAGTGAGCAGTGAGATATCTTCTGAACAGTGAGGTTTGAATGGAGTTACATTAGCAGTGAAGCTACACAGTGAGCAGTGAGATACCTTCTGAACAGTGAGGTTTGAATGGAGTTACATTAGCAGTGAAGCTACACAGTGAGCAGTGAGATACCTTCTGAACAGTGAGGTATGAATTGAGTTACATTAGCAGTGAAGCTACACAGTGAGCAGTGAGATACCTTCTGAACAGTGAGGTATGAATGGAGTTACATTAGCAGTGAAGCTACACAGTGAGCAGTGAGATACCTTCTGAACAGTGAGGTATGAATTGAGTTACATTAGCAGTGAAGCTACACAGTGAGCAGTGAGATATCTTCTGAACAGTGAGGTATGAATGGAGTTACATTAGCAGTGAAGCTACACAGTGAGCAGTGAGATACCTTCTGAACAGTGAGGTATGAATTGAGTTACATTAGCAGTGAAGCTACACAGTGAGCAGTGAGATACCTTCTGAACAGTGAGGTTTGAATGGAGTTACATTAGCAGTGAAGCTACACAGTGAGCAGTGAGATACCTTCTGAACAGTGAGGTATGAATTGAGTTACATTAGCAGTGAAGCTACACAGTGAGCAGTGAGATACCTTCTGAACAGTGAGGTTTGAATGGAGTTACATTAGCAGTGAAGCTACACAGTGAGCAGTGAGATACCTTCTGAACAGTGAGGTTTGAATGGAGTTACATTAGCAGTGAAGCTACACAGTGAGCAGTGAGATACCTTCTGAACAGTGAGGTTTGAAGGGAGTTACATTAGCAGTGAAGCTACACAGTGAGCAGTGAGATACCTTCTGAACAGTGAGGTATGAATTGAGTTACATTAGCAGTGAAGCTACACAGTGAGCAGTGAGATACCTTCTGAACAGTGAGGTTTGAATGGAGTTACATTAGCAGTGAAGCTACACAGTGAGCAGTGAGATACCTTCTGAACAGTGAGGTTTGAATGGAGTTACATTAGCAGTGAAGCTACACAGTGAGCAGTGAGATACCTTCTGAACAGTGAGGTTTGAAGGGAGTTACATTAGCAGTGAAGCTACACAGTGAGCAGTGAGATACCTTCTGAACAGTGAGGTATGAATTGAGTTACATTAGCAGTGAAGCTACACAGTGAGCAGTGAGATACCTTCTGAACAGTGAGGTTTGAACAGAGTTGCATTAGCAGTGAAGCTACACAGTGAGCAGTGAGATACCTTCTGAACAGTGAGGTATTCACAAATATTATATTTATTTTGGGGTCCTTGAATAAGTAATGGCTTGCAATAACAGTCTTGTTTACGTTACATTCGACTTGAAATGTTAATACGCATCATAAGAAACGTGGAATAACAAATTGATTTCATGAACACCTTTATAGAGTAAAAATAATTTTCAATCTTCCATTTGATAAAGTATAAAAGATATGATCTAAGACTCAATCTTTATAGTAAAGTATTTCCTTCTCTTGTAACTTTCTACTTACCGAAGCCACTCTAGCTGTCATTTTGGTGTATTTCAGACAAGATGATGGATCACAACACTCTCTAATATTATCAACAGCCCACACTAACTCTTCTCTAGTGTAGAACTAATTTGCTAATACACACGGTAATTTGATGTGATGCCCAGAACGTTATTATCAAGTTAATATATACCCAAACTATATTCTATTGGTATTTGTGTTTTTTCCATTTTAGAAATTATATATTAAAGAAATTTAAAGTATAGATAAAGTTGTATTGAGTCTTCAGAAGGAAAACACACCTACCGTTATTTTAGAGAATATCCATTGGATAACAAAGATACTTTTGATACATTTGAACTGGAATATTAAATTATATTCATTGATATATGAATATAAGTGTTACTATAATTGATAACTAATTACTATGAAAGCCTGTTCTAAAATTAGGTGGTAAAATTATATGGAAGAAACTGATACTTTTAATTGTGAATAAAAAGAAGCTAATAAAACTTACAGTGTATTGAATTTTTTTTATTAAAAATAGTACATTTATAATTTTTCTCCATCTTATTTTAAAAGTTATATCCTTAAAAATTAAATAATAGCCTCTTTTTATTTGTTGTCCTATCACCTCTACAATCGCAGGCTAAAATAATGCCAATAATATTATTTTCAGTTTATTGTACTATACACGAGTGATATCAGTCATTGCCACCATTAATATAATCAGAGTACCAGAAATACTCAAAAGATGAATCAAAGACTTTTGCTCTCACAGCTGTACTGTATAGTGAGGCGTAATGCCCTCCACTGTTGGCCTCTACTTGGTCTTTATTTTTTACCAAAGTGAAGACGTATTCGTACACACCTTGATTAATGAATGACATTAGAAATTCATTTGCCAGTCTCTATTGTGACTCATTGAAGATGTGAAATGTGAGTTACTGTTTTAACAGAAGAGGAAACACAGAACAAACCATTGACTGTTACTCTTTGCAAGACATTTTGGAAAGTGTTAAATACCTCATATTAATAACCAAGTGACTTTTTCCTGTTAGGTTACCTTTTTCCAGTGTGTGAGTACATGAGTTGAAACACACTACCTACATCATCAATGTTCATTCTAAGTTACTTCAATTTTTTAGCATCTAGTAAGGTTGTAGTTATGAAAACTATGAGGAATACTTTTTTCAAATAACAAATGAAAAGTTGTCGCAAAAAGAAAATAAATTTCTCTATAGTTTGTTTTGACAGCGAACAAACAAAGTAAATAAATGCCATTCTTTTGACTGCTCTTTTTTTGCCTCTAGAAATATATGAAATATTGTAGTTAATTAATTGTTACAATGAAAGGGAACTCCCTTACAGTTCATCTAAGGTGAGATGATTAATTCAAGCTTTATGGAAGATAATGAAATCATATTAGTCTCTTACAATGAAGGTAGCATGCAATTTATTACATTGTAATATAATTGCACTTGCAGTTGTATTAATTGTAACTTTGACTTGGTTAGCAGCACAGTGAATGCAGTCAGAGTATATAGTAGATACACTGCAACCAGTACAAATGAGCCCATGGATACATATTGTCAAACTACGTCACAAAGATGAGGAAAAATTAACTGTAAAATAAACTTTGAATTGATATACTAGATGCGGCTCTTAGAAAGCAAGGAAATTTTGAAAAGATGATTAATTGAACCTTATGGAAGAAAAAGTAAAAGATTCACCTGATGACTCAGTTTGACTACTTCTGCAAATCAGACTATAAAGCATTGTCCCTACTCTGCTATTAAATTTGCTGTGGTAAGTACTCAGTAATGAAGTAGATATTGCTTACAACTGTACTGTGCACTTCTCAGTTGTTTTAGATGCAAGAGGTAGTCAAAGGGTTGACACCTAATTGACACTCATCACTCGCATGAAAGATATTACTTATGTCTTCAGTTACAGTGCTCATTAAAACTTAGCCTCTCTCATTAACCAGTTGGATTAATTTCATCCTCCTTTCTATTGAAATGATTACAGAAGATTAAAATTATGATGATTATAATTATCTGACTTCAAAGGAGAAGATTGATATTTAATTCATGTTGCTTTAATTAGAAGTTGATGGTAATTTAATTGACTGACTGGAATCCTCGTCATTTCTAATTGAACATCACAAGGAAAACTCAGTAGTAGTGTCCAGTTCTCTTCATTACATGTAAGATAATACTACACGTAAAGAATTGAACCTTAACAGTTAGTAGCTTTCGGCTTATTTAGAATTTCATCGAAAAACATCTAAATTGTGAACTATTGCTAATTTGTGAACTATTGCTAATTTGTGAACTATTGCTAATTTGTGAACTATTGCTAATTTGTGAACTATTGCTAATTGGTGAACTATTGCTAATTCTATGACAAATTGTGATTAGTTTTATCTTCTAGTACTGACTTCACATTTTTATTATTGCCATCTGTTTCTTCTTTCAAATTTATTAATATTGTTATTTATTCGAGTGAATTGAGTTATGATATGAAAAGTACATAAGCATAAGTTTGAAATATCTAAAAAGTGATAATAATCAAGCAAAGTTCTTCTAATTCCTGCTCTGCCTGCTGAATCACACTCAATGTAAATCCTGTCAGCTAACCTCCAGATTGTTACCAGACAGCCTCACATTCTGATAGTTTGCAAACTAGGACTCTTGTGCATGTTTTGGTTGTGCAAAACAAACTATTCTATTTGGAAGTTCTACAAGCTTTTCTCTTGTAAAATTGTGGCTCAATGTTGTCACATAAATTTAGGGAGTTTTGAATTATAACATTTTCAGGTGTTCCGTTTTAAATCTAGGGGTGAGTGGAACCATAATTTTCTACTGTCTACAGATATAGAGTATTTTAATGTTCTAGGCAGCCCTCATGGTATTCCTCATTACATTTCCCATTAATTTCACCATAATTAATGGGATAAGAGAGAATCGTATCGATTTATTTCCCCTAATACTCAATTATGATTTAATATTAGCAATAACGAATTTACTGTCATAACACTAACGAAAAGAACAACACTCTTTATTTGCCCACTTCTTTCCTCTTCTTTTCCCCTCTTTTCCCTCTTCTTTACCTTCTACTTTACCTTTCTTTCCTCTCTTCTTTACCCCTCTTTCCCCTCTTCTTTACACCTCTTTCTCCTCCTCTTTACACCTTTTTCTCCTCCTCTTTACACCTCTTTTCCCTCTTCTTTACACCTCTTTTCCCTCTTCTTTACCTTTCTTTCCTCTCTTCTTTACCCCTCTTTCTCCTCCTCTATACACTTTTTCCCCTCTTCTTTACACCTTTTTCCTCTCTTCTTTTCCCCTCTTCTTAACCCTTCTTTCCTCTCTTCTTTTCCCCTCTTCTTTATCCTTCTTTCCTCTCTTCTTTTCCCCTCTTCTTTAGCCTTCTTTCCTCTCTTCTTTTCCCCTCTTCTTTAGCCTTCTTTCCTCTCTTCTTTCCCCCTCTTCTTTACCCTTATTTCCCCTCTTCTTTAGCCTTCTTTCCTCTCTTCTTTACCCCTCTTCTTTTCCCCTCCTTCCTCTCTTCTTTTCCCCTCTTCATTACCCTTCTTTCCTCTCTTCTTTACCTTTCTTTCCTCTCTTCTTTATTCTTCTTTCCTCTCTTCTTTACCCCTCTTTCTTCTCTTCTTTACCCTTCTTGCCTCTCTTCTTTACCCTTCTTTCCTCTCTTCTTTTCCCTCTTTTCCCTCTTCTTTCCCCTTCTTTCCTCTCTTCTTTTCCCCTCTTTCCATTCTTCTTTTCACCTCTTTCCCCTCTTCTTTACACCCCTTTTCCTCTTTTTTACCCCTCTTTTCCTCTTCTTTTCACCTCTGTCCCCTCTTCTTTTCACTCTTTCCCTTCTTTTCCCCCCTTTACGACATATCAAATTTCTCCATTTTATCCTCTAGTATAAAGTTCGTAGATAAACTTGCGAACATAAGCACAAACTTTTACCGAAGAATTAAATATCCCGAGTGAGTTTGTCGCACAATTTATGCGGATATTTTCCGATGTAATGAATAGTGAGAGTGATATGAATTATCAACTAGATAGAATTTCATTAGCAATCTCCTCTTTTATTTAGAACGGAAAGTTGCAGGCAAATTTTCTATACCTGCAGTCAAATTAACGATATGGCTTTTACATATACTGGGATTATACGCATTCTCTTATATAGATTACCTTATACTGGGAACATTTCAATTAACATTTTTAACTGTCTCCTTTTTTCCTGTATATTCATATGCCAAGGTAATTATAGTGAAATAATTGATTTCTCTGCTTGTTTTCAATTCTCAATTATGGTTTATAATCTTAGTCTTCTACTTCATATATATTAATAACCTCCTTAATATTGGTTCGACTTAAATTTTTAAAAAAAAATTTTATTGTAAAACAATCTGAAAACCTTATAATTCTAATATTTACGTTTATATTTTACTATTTATAATTCTAAGTTTGGCAGCAATAGTTTTGGATGACTAAAATGAGTGCTATGCAGCATTTCCTAGGTAACTTTTGCTGATTCTGTTGTTCGACTCATTAATATCGGTGGGTGGAATGTGACAAACTCTACTCCCGATGAATCCCCGTAGAGAAATCACAAGGTGATTTTGGTGGCCACTTAGTTAGTGTTCATGTCGTCATCTGAAACTCTTGCAATTCACTTGTATGGAAACTTTTATTCATCAACTGCCTGACAGTTCTTGACAAATGAAACGGGGCTCCATCTTGCGTAAAGAAACATATTTCCGAATCTTCTATAATCAGAAAAGCAGACCAAAAATCATACTGAAGTAAATCGAAATGGACACTGGGCCCAAAATTCATCCATGTCATGTGGTCACCGACATGTTTTGAAAATTCTAGTCAATTTCTGTTGTTTTCCATGGAATAATTATAACTAACTATTTTGTTATATAAATATGATTCCACCTGGGAATGAATTATTTTCAATAATAATATCGCTAAAAGTTTTTTATTTAATGTTATTTATTGCAAAATTGTATAATGGTATCCACTTAAATTCTTCTTATAACTTTGTAGGTATTTATTAATTTCATAATAAATAATAATTCTTAGCTTTAAATCCAGGACTAGATGTTTTGAGATCCCCGCATCTTCTCTCTTGTTTCCCTTCGTCTGATGCTTTTTGTATCGAAGCCACGTTTGAAAATACAGAAATTTAGAACTCTCCTCCAAGTCTGATATTTATTGAATAGGAAATGAAGCTTCACTTGTGAATGGTGATGCGGTGTTTATTCAGTAGAATTTTTGGATACCAATCTTGATTGTATATAGGAAGTAATAAGACTTTACTTCTTCTTTGGTTTGGTAATCAGAAAAGAATTATTATTTGTGTCTATTTTATACCATCATAATGTCTCTTATTTCTCTTTCTCTCTTTCAGATTCAAATAGAACACTGCAAGACGTTTGGCACAAGAGTTCATGAAGTTTTGGTCACATTTCATACCCTCATATCTTCTGGACTATCAATGGTAGTAAGATGAATAGTGTAAAAAAATAAATTCAATAATTTTTTTATCTAATGTTAATGATTTTTCCTTTTTTTTTCAGGTTCACTAAAGCGAAATTTTTACTAAAGCAGAAAGGTCGTTTTGTTAGACAGTATCTGCTCACATCACAGTCAGACAGATGGATTGGACCCTGTAATGTTTGGGGACTGACGCAAACGGGTGCAACCATCCCCATTGACTTGAAAATGCAGTTCAGAATATATCAGATGTGATTTTATGTTCTGAATTGTTTTCGAGATATTCAATATTCAGAAGCCTAACATTTCTGCAACTCGCTGTACTTGCACACGAGCAGACGATACACAGTAAACTGTAAGTAGTCTGATGGAATTACGTAAATTATTCAGAAAGAAAAGCATACTTAGTCTTCAATTGTTAAATAATAAAACAGAAAATAATTTGATGTTGAAAATGAGATTTCATTGAATATCGAACAAATTTTGATACAATTCTAAAGTTTTCGTTACCTTGGAAACCTGTCACATGTTTTGTGGAGGCACAAATAAATTATCCTGTCAGTCTTTCGCAGAATTTCATTCGTTTTGATATTGTCAACATTTACGACATTTTCCATTTGGAAATTTAAAAACAGTTTCGTTCAGATGTTGTGGTCTGATAAATGTGTATTATTTCCATTGCTAAATGTTAGAACGTGTGGCATAGACTATTGGTAAATACTTACATATTACTCTTGAGATGAAAGATTGACGCAATGTTTATTAATTTTCAATCGTTTCTTATATACAGGCTGATTAAAAAAAAAGGCAACCGGTTTTTTGGATGGTAATATTTTCCGAACTATACGAGCCACTTCTTAATGCTTTATTGCATCTTGAAGATAATCTTTTCCTCTATTAATTGATAAATTCATTCTAATTTGTGACATTGAACAATGGTGTGACATCAGTTATAATAAAGTTGGTCAGAAATCATATCCCCCAGAAAAAAAGATTATAAAATAGAACAAATCTCTTTTCAATATTCCTTTCAAGAAATAATAAAATCCATTAACATAAAAATTAAATTTATACCGTTAACAAAATTAAAAAATATTATTCAATTATTAAATTTAATCTCCAAGTCATCAGTGTGGGTTGCATTGTGACGAAACGGTGTAATGATTGGAATCACTTATTGGATGAGAAATCTGAACGGAGAAAATATTTAGATATGCTTATTGATTTGATTGTTCCACATCTTAGAGAGGAATTTGGTGAAATATTCTTCAATCGACTACTGTAACCAAAGATAGAGCTCCTGCCCATCGCCACATTATTGTTCGTGATCGCCTCAGTGAGGTGTTCCATCAACGATTGAGAGAAATTGGACAGGATACTGAGTGACCCCCAAATTTAACCCCATGTTAATTATTACTTTTGGGGTAACATAGAGAATAATTTATTTACCAAAACTCCACGAAATTTTCGTGAATTGAAGGACAAAATAATTTCCTTAGTTTGAAGAACTAAGAAAAAAATCGAAAGATTATCAGCAGGTCTGTACGGGCAAGGAGAACACGAGCATAAATTTGCACCGAGAAATGGAGGGTACACAGAAGGACATGGGGATTAAAACTAATTATAAAATAATAAGTTTTTAAAGTTGTTAGCCGCAAAATTTTACTTTTATGGATGGTCATGTTTTTTATTGTTGTTTGAAAGGAATATTGAAAAGAGATTGGTTCTATTTTATAAACTTTTTTCTGCGGGATTTTATTTCTGACCAACTTTATTATAACTGATGTCACACCATTGTTCGATGTCACAAATTTGAATGAATTTATCAATTAATAGAGAAAAAGATTACCTTCAAGATGCAATGAAGCATTAAAAAGTGGCTCGTATAGTTCGAAAAATATTATCATCCAAAAACTCGGTTGCCTTTTTTTTAATCAGCCTGTATACACAATACAATATTATTGCAAAGAATTTTGTGCACTACCAACTACGTAATTTAAACGCCCATGGATTCTTATTTTCTATATGGAAATTAAGAAATATGTTTTACTCTTTCTTTCTATTAGAGTTTGGATGGATATAATGGCTACCCATCACTCACAAATTAGCTTATCATGAATACCATACCCATCATCTTCCCCATCAACATAAAGACTCCATCACCTTCAATGTTAGCAGCAGGAGTGAAGAATGCGTCAAGATAAATACATATAGCACTCATATCCCTTGCATCCCATACATATCCCATACATATCCCTTACATATCCCATACATATCCCATACATATCCCATACATATCCCATACATATCCCATACATATCCCATACATATCCCATACATATCCCATACATATCCCTTACATATCCCATACATATCCCTTACATATCCCATACATATCCCATACATATCCCATACATATCCCTTACATATCCCATACATATCCCTTACATATCCCATACATATCCCATACATATCCCTTACATATCCCATACATATCCCATACATATCCCATACATATCCCATACATATCCCATACATATCCCATACATATCCCATACATATCCCTTACATATCCCATACATATCCCTTACATATCCCTTACATATCCCATACATATCCCATACATATCCCATACATATCCCATACATATCCCTTACATATCCCATACATATCCCATACATATCCCATACATATCCCATACATATCCCATACATATCCCATACATATCCCTTACATATCCCATACATATCCCTTACATATCCCTTACATATCCCATACATATCCCATACATATCCCATACATATCCTTTACATATCCCATACATATCCCATACATATCTCATCCCAATTGTTGACAGAATGGACGTAATCTTACACCTTTCAATTACATGTCTTGTCATTACTGGACATCTCTTATCCAAACCAGTGAGTGATGTTTCATACCTCTTCTGCCAACTATTTTTAAAGGAGGTGAATTGAATTATGTTTCATTTCTCTCTTTCAATTTCTATTTGTCAGTTGACATCAGAAGGGGGTCGTTATTCCTAATCCAGTTGCAGCTCTTCAAAAACAGAGTCAGCAATTAATTCAGAACACAAATAGATGCAAATTGCTGGTCAGTTGGTCACCGAAATGAGGCCAATTTTAATAATGGAATGGCAATGCTGCTATCATAGAATATAATGAAAAAGATAACAATTAGTGATAACGAGTATAGAGAAGCAATGAGTTTCGAAACTAGATTCACCAATTCCAATTTTAAATTTAAAACATTTTCTCGAATTTTACAGCACCATTCTAAATTACAATTTTTTAAAGTTTCTTCTGACTTAATCAACATGACAATGATACTTTAATTTAACTAATAAATAGGATATGTCAAAGTTATGATTTTGAGGCGGTGAAATATTCATTATTTATAGTTATGAGAAATATAGAAAGAATAATTGACAGAAAAATATTTCAATTTTTTGAAGTGACCTTCAAAAAAGAGATTTAGTTAAAAAAAATATATATTATTGTTATATTTTTTGTTGATTATTGAAACTGAAAATTCATAGGATATCCGATAATGGAGAATAGGTTAAATAATGCAGCAAATGAAGAGGTGGGCGACTGCTGGTGACAAATCCATTATTGGGAAATAGAGTGAGAGAATATTTCCGATACGAGGCTTCGGTTTACGTCTAAAATGACACAAAAGAGCAAATTTCCTATATTGATTTACTTTAAAGGAGAAACATTTATTAATTGTTTTTTCAATTCAAAATAATTATCGGTGTGCAGAGTAAATATTATCGAAGATAAATCTACGGAGGATACTGTTCTGGTTATGACTGTTCTGGTTATTGCTGTTCTGGTTATGACTGTTCTGGTTATGACTGTTCTGGTTATGACTGTTCTGGTTATTACTGTTCTGGTTATTACTGTTCTGGTTATTACTGTTCTGGTTATGACTGTTCTGGTTATTACTGTTCTGGTTATGACTGTTCTGGTTATGACTGTTCTGGTTATGACTGTTCTGGTTATGACTGTTCTGGTTATGACTGTTCTGGTTATGACTGTTCTGGTTATTACTGTTCTGGTTATTACTGTTCTGGTTATGACTGTTCTGGTTATTACTGTTCTGGTTATTACTGTTCTGGTTATGACTGTTCTGGTTATTACTGTTCTGGTTATGACTGTTCTGGCTATGACTGTTCTGGTTATTACTGTTCTGGTTATGACTGTTCTGGTTATGACTGTTCTGGTTATGACTGTTCTGGTTATTACTGTTCTGGTTATTACTGTTCTGGTTATGACTGTTCTGGTTATTACTGTTCTGGTTATGACTGTTCTGGCTATGACTGTTCTGGTTATTACTGTTCTGGTTATGACTGTTCTGGTTATTACTGTTCTGGTTATGACTGTTCTGGTTATGACTGTTCTGGTTATTACTGTTCTGGTTATGACTGTTCTGGTTATGACTGTTCTGGTTATTACTGTTCTGGTTATTACTGTTCTGGTTATGACTGTTCTGGTTATTACTGTTCTGGTTATGACTGTTCTGGCTATGACTGTTCTGGTTATTACTGTTCTGGTTATGACTGTTCTGGTTATTACTGTTCTGGTTATTACTGTTCTGGTTATGACTGTTCTGGTTATTACTGTTCTGGTTATGACTGTTCTGGTTATGACTGTTCTGGTTATTACTGTTCTGGTTATGACTGTTCTGGCTATGACTGTTCTGGTTATTACTGTTCTGGTTATGACTGTTCTGGTTATGACTGTTCTGGTTATGACTGTTCTGGTTATTACTGTTCTGGTTATGACTGTTCTGGTTATGACTGTTCTGGTTATGACTGTTCTGGTTATGACTGTTCTGGTTATGACTGTTCTGGTTATGACTGTTCTGGTTATGACTGTTCTGGTTATTACTGTTCTGGTTATGACTGTTCTGGTTATTACTGTTCTGGTTATGACTGTTCTGGTTATGACTGTTCTGGTTATGACTGTTCTGGTTATGACTGTTCTGGTTATGACTGTTCTGGTTATGACTGTTCTGGTTATTACTGTTCCGGTTATTACTGTTCTGGTTATGACTGTTCTGGTTATTACTGTTCTGGTTATTACTGTTCTGGTTATGACTGTTCTGGTTATTACTGTTCTGGTTATGACTGTTCTGGCTATGACTGTTCTGGTTATTACTGTTCTGGTTATGACTGTTCTGGTTATGACTGTTCTGGTTATGACTGTTCTGGTTATTACTATTCTGGTTATTACTGTTCTGGTTATGACTGTTCTGGTTATTACTGTTCTGGTTATGACTGTTCTGGCTATGACTGTTCTGGTTATTACTGTTCTGGTTATGACTGTTCTGGTTATTACTGTTCTGGTTATGACTGTTCTGGTTATGACTGTTCTGGTTATTACTGTTCTGGTTATGACTGTTCTGGTTATAACTGTTCTGGTTATTACTGTTCTGGTTATTACTGTTCTGGTTATGACTGTTCTGGTTATTACTGTTCTGGTTATGACTGTTCTGGCTATGACTGTTCTGGTTATTACTGTTCTGGTTATGACTGTTCTGGTTATTACTGTTCTGGTTATTACTGTTCTGGTTATGACTGTTCTGGTTATTACTGTTCTGGTTATGACTGTTCTGGTTATGACTGTTCTGGTTATTACTGTTCTGGTTATGACTGTTCTGGCTATGACTGTTCTGGTTATTACTGTTCTGGTTATGACTGTTCTGGTTATGACTGTTCTGGTTATGACTGTTCTGGTTATTACTGTTCTGGTTATGACTGTTCTGGTTATGACTGTTCTGGTTATGACTGTTCTGGTTATGACTGTTCTGGTTATGACTGTTCTGGTTATGACTGTTCTGGTTATGACTGTTCTGGTTATTACTGTTCTGGTTATGACTGTTCTGGTTATTACTGTTCTGGTTATGACTGTTCTGGTTATGACTGTTCTGGTTATGACTGTTCTGGTTATGACTGTTCTGGTTATGACTGTTCTGGTTATTACTGTTCTGGTTATGACTGTTCTGGTTATTACTGTTCTGGTTATTACTGTTCTGGTTATGACTGTTCTGGTTATGACTGTTCTGGTTATGACTGTTCTGGTTATGACTGTTCTGGTTATTACTGTTCTGGTTATGACTGTTCTGGTTATTACTGTTCTGGTTATGACTGTTCTAGTTATGACTGTTCTGGCTATGACTGTTCTGGTTATGACTGTTCTAGTTATTACTGTTCTGGTTATGACTGTTCTGGTTATGACTGTTCTGGTTATGACTGTTCTGGTTATGACTGTTCTGGTTATTACTGTTCTGGTTATGACTGTTCTGGTTATTACTGTTCTGGTTATGACTGTTCTGGTTATGACTGTTCTGGTTATGACTGTTCTGGTTATTACTGTTCTGGTTATGACTGTTCTGGTTATGACTGTTCTGGTTATTACTGTTCTGGTTATGACTGTTCTGGTTATTACTGTTCTGGTTATGACTGTTCTGGTTATTACTGTTCTGGTTATGACTGTTCTGGTTATCACTGTTCTGGTTATGACTGTTCTGGTTATTACTGTTCTGGTTATGACTGTTCTAGTTATGACTGTTCTGGTTATGACCGTTCTAGTTATGACTGTTCTGGTTATGACTGTTCTGGTTATTACTGTTCTGGTTATTACTGTTCTGGTTATGACTGTTCTGGTTATGACTGTTCTGGTTATGACTGTTCTGGCTATGACTGTTCTGGTTATGACTGTTCTGGCTATGACTGTTCTGGTTATGACTGTTCTGGTTATGACTGTTCTGGTTATGACTGTTCTGGTTATTACTGTTCTGGTTATGACTGTTCTAGTTATGACTGTTCTGGCTATGACTGTTCTGGTTATGACTGTTCTAGTTATTACTGTTCTGGTTATGACTGTTCTGGTTATGACTGTTCTGGTTATGACTGTTCTGGTTATGACTGTTCTGATTATTACTGTTCTGGTTATGACTGTTCTGGTTATGACTGTTCTGGTTATGACTGTTCTGGTTATGACTGTTCTGGTTATGACTGTTCTGGTTATTACTGTTCTGGTTATGACTGTTCTGGTTATGACTGTTCTGGTTATTACTGTTCTGGTTATGACTGTTCTGGTTATTACTGTTCTGGTTATGACTGTTCTGGTTATTACTGTTCTGGTTATGACTGTTCTGGTTATTACTGTTCTGGTTATGACTGTTCTGGTTATTACTGTTCTGGTTATGACTGTTCTGGTTATGACTGTTCTGGCTATGACTGTTCTGGTTATGACTGTTCTAGTTATGACTGTTCTGGTTATGACTGTTCTGGTTATTACTGTTCTGGTTATTACTGTTCTGGTTATGACTGTTCTGGTTATGACTGTTCTGGTTATGACTGTTCTGGCTATGACTGTTCTGGTTATGACTGTTCTGGCTATGACTGTTCTGGTTATGACTGTTCTGGTTATGACTGTTCTGGTTATGACTGTTCTGGCTATGACTGTTCTGGTTATGACTGTTCTGGCTATGACTGTTCTGGTTATGACTGTTCTGGTTATAACTGTTCTGGTTATGACTGTTCTGGTTATGACTGTTCTGGTTATGACTGTTCTGGTTATTACTGTTCTGGTTATGACTGTTCTGGTTATGACTGTTCTGGTTATGGATCTGTGAAGCGACACATTAAGCAGTTAGGCTCTGACTATTGGACTTGGATATATAGTCACTTTCGCAGCTTTTCACATATTTACCAAAGATGCATCATTGCAGTCATTGTGTATCTTTCAATGGAAATGATATGGAATAAAGACATTTGATTCAAGATGAAATATAAACACCATTTTGAAATGAAATTATATACTTACTTCATTTATTTAAAGTTTAAATGCAAGTGACATGTGTATCTCATTTTATTTAATATATTATTGCAATATAAACAAGCTGCTTCCCAGAGTAATAAGGCCAGATACCCAAGCAGAAAACATAGAATGGGCTCTTCGAAAATATTAAGGTATTATGCCATTCAAACTCATCATAATCTCCGACTGCGTGTCAGATCCAGTAAAGAATGTTTTTACTAAAGCAGAAAGGTCGTTTTGTTTGACAGTATCTGCTCACATCACAGTCAGACGGATGGATTGGACCCTGTAATGTTTGAGGACTGACGGAAACGGGTGCAACCATCCCCATTGACTTGAAAATGCAGTTCAGAATATATCAGATGTGATTTTATGTTCTGAATTGTTTTCGAGATATTCAATATTCAGAAGCCTAACATTTCTGCAACTCGCTATACTTGCACACGAGCAGACGATACACAGTAAACTGTAAGTAGTCTGATGGAATTACGTGAACGTAACTCTTTCTCTTAACTCTAATACGTCCTGTGAAGAATACTAATTAACTAGAACTGATTTATTCAAATAGAAAAGCACTCTTAGTCCTTATTATTGCTGAATAATGAAACAAAAGAAAATAACTGATTAATGATTGCACTAATGACTACATGAATAATGTTGAAACTGAAATTTCATTGAACATTGGACAGTTTTGACCTTAGGAACCGGTCACAGTTTTTGTTTGAAGCACAAATAAATTTTCCTGTCATTCTTTCACAGAATTTCATTCGTTTTTGATATTAAAAACACTGAATGAATGAGAAAAGTAAGCTGGTCCCCCAAGTGTGATTTCCCCAAAGTATTACCCGTTTGTTGAGGATAGACTGGTCGATAGGGGGGCGTGGTAGGTCCTTGAAGGGGGCAGCCAAATCTAAACAGTGGTAGAATTACAGTTTTGGTTAGAGGCAATTTTTCGTTTATGACAGGATATTGCTAATTCTTATCAAATTGTCTTTAACCGAAACAAAATGTTATCATGGACATTATGGACGGTGTTTTTATTAAATGATCTTTCATTTGGAATGATTCGAATAAAGTCAAAGTCGAATAAAATGCTTGCATCATGTTATATTTGACACTGTTAGGTTATTTCGACTCAATTTGCAGATCTCTATTGTACTCAGAACAGATCTCTCTCTCTCTCTCTCTCTTACTTCTTACCAACCAGCGTCATAAAGATTTCATTGCTGAAATATGGATTAAATAATGGAAAACCTTTTTCTATTTGCCAGCAAAGAATTTCACTGACGAGATTGATTTTGAGGGTGAACAGCAATCAATACAACATCTTTATCCGATGTAAAACTTTTTAGCCTTAGTACACCTCATGCTGGATAGGAAAATGTGCTCATCTCACATCATTTTGATGATTAAATAAAATTTTATGATATAATCATTATTGAGACTGTTACCGTTATTGAAAGAATTGGTAGAAAGTATGATTCAAATCTGGCTAATAAGTTACTTGAACTGACTAAATAGTTACAAGTTGTGACCTGCTTTAAAATCTGAAACAAATGTTAGAGAATATTTTTATCAACAAATGGCAGCGACATTTTGTTACAAAGAATTCTTTTTGTTTTTTGGTTGATGGTTAAGCAACTCAAATTTCATGCCCGTATAATAATAGTACACCTCATTTTATCATAGAAATAGAATTTTATATATAATCTAATGGTTAAACTTAGGAATCTTTTGAGTGGTTGAAAATCCTCTCTTTCTGCGTTTAGTTTCCTCGGATTTTAAAGTTTTGAGAGTTATTCAGTTCACGGTCTCTAGGATCTCCCAGTCCGTTCTTTATTCAGTGCACAGCCTAGTGACCGAAGTCCAAATTGTATGTCCAGGGGAACTTTGTTATTATTATACAAACTTCGGCGTTAGATTTGGGGAAAGCTCTAACTCGTGGAAATTATTAATAAATTTCGAATAATACCAAAAATTGTGGAGACAATATGTTGGTTTTGGTTCTGAAAATTGTTATTAGGAATAATAGAAACTGGAAATATTACTTGTTCAACGTTTTCATTGTGACAGTTTTCTAATATTATTTTATCTTCAGAAAATAGTCGAATCATTTTGTTTAAATTTCAATTGATAAATTTGTTTTTCTTACAAATAATTAACCAAATCTTCAATCAATGGAACGACTGAAGATTGTTCAAATGTTCTGTACTATTCTTATCTTTTTATAAATGTGTATAGTTTCGTGTACCCTAAATACAGTCAGAACTTCTCTGTAATCTGAACTTGTTTGTTTCAAACTATTCGGGTCATTTGACTCACTAATGACTGACTAACGAGTCAAAGTCAACTGAGCAAAGAACAGACCGATCACTTGGATAATTTCTAGAGAATCTCTCGGTTGTATAATACTCGAAGCCTTCCTACTCACATCAAATGTCAGAGATGTAAAGTTTACTCTTTCTGCACTTGTGAAGATATCACCTGATTAAAGAATCAGTAATTGATGTTACCATCCAAACAGACTCGGACGTTTCCATTATTTAATAGAAATTAGATCGTCTTTATCGGGTGCAGACTCTAAGCCAGGTCAGCTGCAGCGATTAGTCTTCGCTTGAATTCCCTAGCGAATTTGGTTGTAATTGCTAGGAAGCACTATTGTTTCTCTCTTGGTTTCAGTCTGTTGTTGAGTTGGGTAACTCTTGCTCGCGGTGTGGCAGCAGACCTACAATTTACAGGCCTAGTTGCTTTGGTAATCCACCTAGTTATCCATAGGCCACCTAGTTCCATTCTCTACTTCCGTAAGTTTGTGCCTTTTGCTCAATAGAAATGTACATTCTTACTTTTAATTACTCTATTCTTTACCAACATTAGTAATTTAATTCTGAAGAAAGATGTTCTTTTTATTTTGAAGTTCGAAAAGGCTCATCCCAAGAGAAATAATTCCATTAAATATTTTCCTAATTAATCAAGATAGCAAATTAAGTGAATTCTCCAGTGAACAAATTAGGTTCTCAATTTCTTTGAGCCTCTACAAGTTAACTCAATATATTTATATTAAGATATAACTACAGTAAAGAGAAATGATGTTACAATAATTTATTCATTATATTCATTTAAATGATTTCTCTTTCATTTTGTAAAATTGTATTTGAGAGAAAATGTATATTCTAAATATACTCAATCCTCTCTCAGCGATTCAATGTGAGTACAAATTATGTGAGATTTCAAAATATGTATGAAATGAACTATATAGTGTGTTTGCTTTGTTTCAGTAACACACTTATATCTATTTCATATCTAATTTTATTAAGTAGTGTGATGTAATTAAGAATATTATTATGCAAAAGGTTCCTTTGACCGATGTTATAGTGTACTGACGTGCTCTGTAAATACAATGCGTCAGTTCTTTTCTTTGCTGGAGTTGCTGGCTTTCCTTTCTAGGAATAATTAATTAACTGCAGGTCCATTAGCTGAACTGTAGGAAGCAGTCATTAATATCCTTATAATATGAACCATGCTGTTCATTGTCAGTACTGAAATACTTTAATCTCACTAATTACTTTGTTGCACTAGTTGATGTCAGTTATTTAAAGTAACTACATTACTTTTAAACTATTCAAATACTCATTAACTCACATTGGTAATGTTTCTTTTATCTTTCTTAGTCTTATCATTGGACTTTAATATCGTAGAACTTTCTATAACGCTATACTATAGAGTATAGAATGAGTCATTAACTATTATCTAGGAAGATGCACTCACCAAAATAGAATATAATTTGGACTATCGGATTATAATTTCACAGTTATATTTCTTGTTTTGTTTTACCATACAGGACAACTGTCACATCGAGAAATCTTCACGATATGTCAACCCAAACCACCAATGAAACTCTCCCATGCTTCACAGGCTGTGAAGAGGCGGCAATGAGTGTTGTAGCTTCACTCGTTAAACTCGTGTTTTATACGGTAATGCCGAAAAAGGGCATTACCGAATTATTTTGCTCCATTGGTACAAAATACCAATAAAAAATGACTGCCTGCATCCAACGCTATTCCGGTGATAGTCGGCATTGGCCTGGTTGCACGCGAACTTTTACCAGCATCTTTCCGAAGTCTTTTAGTAACTGCACGAATTGGTAAACCAATATTGGCCGATTCAGGCTAAGGTCGAATGCCTGTAGATTTACGAATGCTTACTGGGATATTTAATTATAAAGGAAGTTTCTATTGTTGCCATACAATCTATGATTCTTAATAATTATATGAGCTTTCAAATGTTGATATACATATAACACATCTTGTCAACATCCTTCTTAAAACTGTATAACATCGGAAAGACTTTTCACGGGCATTTTCTCTTATTCGGTATAAGAGAAAATAGCAATAATATTTGTCACTTGAGCCCCCACGAGTTATTAAGTCTGTATTAATGAATAATTAAGAAAAACACAATCATAATCAACTGCAAATTGCTATTTTACAGTAATTTAATGGATCAAATGATTTTGGTACAAATGATATTGAATTATAACGTTAGAAATATACTTAAACATAAAATACATATAAATTAAGAGAATAAGTCTTCAATTCTATGATACTATAGTGTATCCATAATTACAACCCCGCATCTCATATTATCGCTAGCGATTGCGATTGTCGCTGGGCGTTGATAGTTGAGCGATCATCGCCTATCATTTATCGCTGGGTACAGGTTCAATGCTAATCCTATGAGGTTTTTTTGCAACGACTGATTATCGCTGAGCACTAGTTTAATGTATTCCTATTGTTGGGCAATCATCGCTGAATCCAAAACGTACCTTAACCGCGCGATTTTTTGGAGGATCGCTCGCAACGGTGGTGATTATCGCTCGCTGGGTGACTATCGCTGGGCATTAGTTCAATGCTATTCCTATGGTGCTGTTTTCAACGAGCGTTTATCGCTGAGAACTATTTCAATGCATTCATATTGCTGGGCGATGATCGCAGCATGCAAAGCGTACCCTAAGCAATCTATGAAAACTTCCTGAAACTTACAACTGTTCTGACAAGTTTTGCTAACTTATGTTAGGAAGGGACAGCAGTTGTTCAGATTACAGTGTGAACATTTCATCACAGTCACACCTAATTAACACTATTAGGTAACTTACACTTGGAAGCAATTTCATTTCAAAATTGAAGCTAAGAGATGAAGCTAAGGGGTGGCACCTTTAAGGTTAGAAATTAGAGGAAACTAAGAATATAGTTTTTAAAATATTCGTTCCTTGCGGATAAGACTTTTAGGATAATGTTTTAAGGTTACTCACTCTTGATTGGCTATGGAGATTGACCAATAAGAGTATCAGGGACCTATAAGTGTATCCTGTTATTATCTAATAACTTAGAATAGTAGAAAATATATAGATAGATAATAGAAAATGTGTTTTCGTTCTGTAACTAATAGAATCTACCAACAGAATTCTCCGTACGAATAACGTAGAGGTTTTGAGACATTAGAGGCATAAGAATGGTTGTATTTGTTATATTGTTTGTGTGCTGCTCTACTCCTCTTAGTGCTCATCAATGCATCAGATTTATTTATAGGAACCTTTTCAGCCATTTCCTTCATTTCTAACTCAAGGGGATAGAACAACCTAAAGAAGAATAACTCAGTACGACATTAATTAAGAACACATTATGCTGTGTCATGTTCATATACATTCACTAGTAAATATATGTCATTCATTAGCAATCACAAGGTAACATATCATTTACCTGCAATGTAGCTTTTTGTTATTCTGTCATGTAACATTTCTTTCAGTAAAGAATAATATGTTGATCAGAGGGATCTTTTACTCCTGTGAACATGTTATAAACTTTTAAATGAATAGAGCCAGTTAAGCGAGGGAAAAATAAGGAATTAGTAGCAACTTAGTAAGGGAACTGAATAAACATTTAGCAACTTAGTAAGGGAACTGAATAAACATTTAGCAACTTAGTAAGGGAACTGAATAAACATTTAGCAACTTAGTAAGGGAACTGAATAAACATTTAGCAACTTAGTAAGAGAATTGAATAAACATTTAGCAACTTAGTAAGAGAATTGAATAAACATTTAGCAACTTAGTAAGAGAATTGAATAAACATTTAGCAACTTAGTAAGAGAACTGAATAAACATTTAGCAACTTAGTAAGAGAATTGAATAAACATGTAGCAACTTAGTAAGAGAATTGAATAAACATGTAGCAACTTAGTAAGGGAACTGAATAAACATTTAGCAACTTAGTAAGAGAATTGAATAAACATTTAGCAACTTAGTAAGAGAATTGAATAAACATTTAGCAACTTATTTGAAATAAAATATTATTTCATAATTGCAATTGTTACATGTTTTAAATTTATCATTGGTGAATTTAATCTTTCCATTGGAACTGTATATGTTTTTTTTTTATTTCTTGTTCTAGGAAAATTCGGTCTCGTTTTATAATGATTTTATTAAAGTACAAAAATAGAAAAGTTGAGAAATTAATTGCTGATAACATCAAAATGATGTAATTTTGACATGTTTTAATATTTATTTAACATGAGGTTTCAGCGGAAAAAAAACCCCTGCCAGATCATCAAACAATCATGTAGTGAGCAGTGCAACAAACTAGCAGATACAGAGTTTCAATACAATCTTTATTGTTTCCGAGATAGAATTTTCCTGACGGAAATTTCCGAGACTTAAATTTCCGGCCACCGAACTTCATATGTTTGAAATATTTAGACCAAACATTTAAATCATTTTGACTTACAGTCTTAAACCTCGCAAACGTTAGGTTGTTAATAGGCTGAAAAGATTCCATTATTTTTATTTAAATTAACAAAATTCACTCCGAAAATATCCTAAAGGCAGATAATCTAATTAAAATTATTCTCATCTATAGTACCATCACATCTGTAACTATTTCCATCAATCACTAGCTCTGACCGGACAATTGCCACACTAATCATTATTATCAGGCTTCTTAGCATGAAAAGTTGTGATAAAATAAATACATACATAATATTATTTCTATTATACAATGGTTATTATTTATTTTTTAAATGAAAATAAACTGAAACAACTAACGGACCTGAAATTTACGTTTAGTTGGGAATATATATGCATACTTTAAAAACTAATTTACTTAGAGTTTTTGAAACTCAGTCGTGACTTTAATTGTCTATGACCTATTTATATATCTTATAAATATCAGTGCAAATAATTCAACAGGTTTTGTTTTATTTAGTTTTATATCATTAGTTACCAGGCGAGCCTCTGCAGTCCAGGTGAAGTAAATGCATTGTTCCGCTTTTATTTCACCTGGACAATTGATAATACATGCAGGTAACCTGTCATCTCTCTCATCCTCTCTTACCAACCTCTCATCTCTCTTATCCTCTCTTATCAACCTGTCATCTCTCTCATCCTCTCTTACCAACCTGTCATCTCTCTCATCCTCTCTTACCAACCTGTCATCTCTCTTATCCTCTCTTGTCCTCTCTTACCAACCTGTCATCTCTCCTATCCTCTCTTACCAACCTGTCATCCTCTCTTATCCTCTCTTACCAACCTGTCATCTCTCTTATCCTCTCTTACCAACCTGTCATCCTCTCTTATCCTCTCTTTCCAACCTGTCATCTCTCTTATTCTCTCTTACCAACCTGTCATCCTCTCTTATCCTCTCTTACCAACCTCTCATCTCTCTTATCCTCTCTTACCAACCTGTAGTCTTTCTCATCCTCTCTTACCAACCTCTCATCTTTCTCATCCTCTCTTACCAACCTCTCCTCTCTCTTACCAACCTCTCATTTCTCTTACCAACCTCTCATCTCTCTTACCTACCTCACATTTCTCTTACTAACCTCTCATCTCTCTTACCAACCTCTCATCTCTCTTACCAACCTCTCATCTTTCTTACCAACCTCTCATCTCTCTTACCAACCTCTCATCTCTCTTACCAACCTCTCATCTTTATCATCCTCTCTTACCAACCTCTCCTCTCTCTTACCAACCTCTCATTTTTCTTACCAACCTCTCATCTCTCTTACCAACCTCTCATTTCTCTTACCTACCTCTCATCTCTCTTACCAACCTCTCATTTCTCTTACCAACCTCTCATCTCTCTTACCTACCTCTCATTTCTCTTACCAACCTCTCATCTCTCTTACCAACCTCTCATCTCTCTTACCAACCTCTCATCTCTCTCACCCTCTCTTTCTATCCTCTCGAAAGTACTAATGAAATAACTGGAAGTTTTTCCTTGAAGTTAAAGTCTGGCATCAAAACAAATTAAGTAGACAAGTCTTTACCAAACGCTTCCCAAGTTAAAGAGCTTTATCTCTAATTCTTCTATCTTCACCAATTTCGATTAATTGGCAGTTAGTGAAGGTAATATGTTAGTAATTAGAAAAGAATTTTGGTAATTTCGAATTTATGAAAGAATTGAAGTCTTCATTGTCTGACAACGAATCGATGATGAATCGCAATTGCTTAAAATTCATTATTTATCTTAATTGTTGCACAGTTAGAAATGGATTGTTCTTATATTTGAGGGTTGAAAAATATAAATAAAGTGCACTGAGACTATTTTGTAGTATATTTATAATTTCAAAATTATAACACTCGTATATCATTCAAATAGTAGACATGGAAATATCAAATATTTTCGGTTTTACGAATTAACTTTAGGTAGGATATAATAACCAGGTAATGAGATCTGTAATTGAGTCTGACAAAATGGAAGAGTCTCTTCATATCGTAATCCTATTTACTGAGCATAAAAGATAGTTATTATCATTATGATAAATTATATGAGGAAATGCAATGACACGACTTTCCTAAGTCAGAGAGTCACAACTTAGTCTGTACAGTGACTCATCTGTTCCGTCGATTCCAAGAGAAGGAAAGTTCCAGGATTGGGAACTGGAAGGCGTCTCTTGCAAGAGGTGTTGGCAAAGTGCCTCAGTCGCTTCCAGGGAAATGAGACATAACATCTACTGGTTAGGGAATTAAATGACTGAAATTATATAGAATAAAGACTCTAATAGGTGAGAGAGATATCTGAGAGATTCTAATGGGTGAGAGGGATATCTTAGAGAATCTAATGGGTGAGAGAGATATCTTAGAGAATCTAATGGGTGAGAGAGATATCTGAGAGATTCTAATGGGTGAGAGGGATATCTTAGAGAATCTAATGGGTGAGAGAGATATCTGAGAGATTCTAATGGGTGAGAGGGATATCTTAGAGAATCTAATGGGTGAGAGAGATATCTTAGAGAATCTAATGGGTGAGAGAGATATCTGAGAGATTCTAATGGGTGAGAGAGATATCTGAGAGATTCTAATGGGTGAAAGGGATATCTTAGAGAATCTAATGGGTGAGAGAGATATCTGAGAGATTCTAATGGGTGAGAGGGATATCTTAGAGAATCTAATGGGTGAGAGGGATATCTTAGAGAATCTAATGGGTGAGAGGGATATCTTAGAGAATCTAATGGGTGAGAGAGATATCTGAGAGATTCTAATGGGTGAGAGAGATATCTGAGAGATTCTAATGGGTGAGAGGGATATCTTAGAGAATCTAATGGGTGAGAGAGCTATCTGAGAGATTCTAATGGGTGAGAGGGATATCTTAGAGAATCTAATGGGTGAGAGAGATATCTGAGAGATTCTAATGGGTGAGAGGGATATCTTAGAGAATCTAATGGGTGAGAGAGATATCTGAGAGATTCTAATGGGTGAGAGGGATATCTTAGAGAATCTAATGGGTGAGAGAGATATCTGAGAGATTCTAATGGGTGAGAGGGATATCTTAGAGAATCTAATGGGTGAGAGGGATATCTGAGAGATTCTAATGGGTGAGAGGGATATCTTAGAGATTCTAATGGGTGAGAGGGATATCTTAGAGAATCTAATGGGTGAGAGAGATATCTGATAGATTCTAATGGTAGCTATAAGTTGGAATCGAGAACAAGATCAGTCTAACACTCTAATATCAAATACTTAGAGGTATAATAATGATAATATTTAGAGGTGTAATAATGATAATATTTAGAGGTATAATAATGATAATATTTAGAGGTATAATAATGATAATATTTAGAGGTATAGTAATGATAATATTTAGAGGTATAGTAATGATAATATTTAGAGGTATAATAATGATAATATTTAGAGGTATAATAATGATAATATTTAGAGGTATAATAATGATAATATTTAGAGGTATAATAATGATAATATTTAGAGGTATAATAATGATAATATTTAGAGGTATAATAATGATAATATTTAGAGGTATAATAATGATAATATTTAGAGGTATAATAATGATAATATTTAGAGGTATAATAATGATAATATTTAGAGATGTAATAATGATAATATTTAGAGGTATAATAATGATAATATTTAGAGGTATAATAATGATAATATTTAGAGGTATAATAATGATAATATTTAGAGGTATAATAATGATAATATTTAGAGGTATAATAATGATAATATTTAGAGATGTAATAATGATAATATTTAGAGGTATAATAATGATAATATTTAGAGGTATAATAATGATAATATTTAGAGGTATAATAATGATAATATTTAGAGGTATAATAATGATAATATTTAGAGGTATAATAATGATAATATTTAGAGGTATAATAATGATAATATTTAGAGGAATAATAATGATAATATTTAGAGGTATAATAATGATAATATTTAGAGGTATAATAATGATAATATTTAGAGGTATAATAATGATAATATTTAGAGGTATAATAATGATAATATTTAGAGGTATAATAATGATAATATTTAGAGGTATAATAATGATAATATTTCATGTTATTATGTATTTCTCAGCATCTCAAAGAACTTAGAATTCAATTCATTGATATAACATAGAGGAACTCTCATCATTTTGTTACACCTTTACAATTATTCATGTTATTAAATTAATGTAATTTGGAGACATAATTACCCTGAAAAGGTGACGTTTGATGTAGCTGCAAACTGTAGATCCTTTTAGTTCTAGAATCTCATGATTGAAGACTGACTGCTAACGTCTGCTGTTAGATTGGGTTCTTTTGGTGGCATATTTACACTAGGGATAAAATTCTAACTTGTTCTACCTTTCTTAATTGGAAGATTCAAGATGACTGATTACATATTTGAATTATATTATCGTTCGGCTATTCAGACAATGAAATCTCAATATACAGGGTGTCCGCGAAAAAAGTAGCCGATTTAATGGGTTGTAATTTGTAAACTATTATTGCTAGAATGTAGTCAAAAAATTTTTATCAGTACAAGAAATAGCAAATTAGGAGCATAATATATCACAGATGTCATTACGCTCATTTAGAATCTTTTAGATAGTTAAGCTTCATCTATATACAGTATTTATTCTATTTATGTTTCTGCCATCATTATTGTTATTTGTTACCTTTTCACTTAATGATTTTGATTTTCTACTCTGATTTGTTTCCACTTTCAGATTTAGATATCACCAGAAGTATAATATAGTAATATCTTTTTGCAATTAATTTAATAACATATAATTTAAAAGAAAATTGACTCTATCTATGAATGGACAGCAGGGAAATGAAACACTAACGAATTCTTAGTTTCTTTGAATTTCTGTACCATAGCGTCTACTGTTGCCAATGAGACACCGAACACTGCCTGCTGTTTTATCAGAATGTGAAAATGTACGAGGTATTGTCAATTATCAACAATGGGATTTTGTCAAGTAAAAGAATGGGATTTTCTCCAGCTACTGAGAAAGGGATTTTGTTTTATAAATAATAACGGGATTTTGTCAAAGAATAATAACGGGATTTTGCATTGTCTATTGTATGTAAAGTCAATTCTTCAGTGAGAATATTTCCGTCTTCAATTTAAATTTCAAAGCTAAAACACACAAAAGATCTGATTTTCAAATCCTAATAACTATTCAGAATATCTATTAATGAAATAAATCTGAAATATATCAGACGGTAGGTAAAGTCATGCAACCTCTAGAGCAGTGGTTCTTAAAGGTCCCCTCCAAGCAAATATTTTTATTGCCTTATTCAACGAGGTTAATGTTTCTTATCATCTTGCTGCAAACCGCATTCAAATTTGGTAGCTATTTTTAACTTTATATGCTTTTAAAGATTTTCTATAATCAAAACTCTACAAAACCTATTTTACTTCCGACTTACTAATTTAAGAAATTTTCAGCCTGAAGAAAAAGAATAGTACACCATTTGTTTTGATTGTCAACTAGGTATTAGGTTTAATAAATCCATTTAATATTCGTGTAAAGGTATAATATTGAATGAACTTATAATAGAAACTGTTTTTATACTTTAGGAAACAATTAATATCTAAAATAATTTAAATAAAGGCCGAAAACGCTTGGTTTGTTTATAAAATTCAAATTTGTAATCAAAACAAAGAGTGTACAATCTTCTTCTTGAGCATCAGATTAGTGATTCGCTCAATTGTTGCTCACAGAGTATTAAAAAACTTTAAAAACAAATTATAAAATATATACTGAACCGAAATTGTATGAGGTTTGCAGAATAATGATCGAAGACCTTAGTTCTATTATATTATGTCAATAAACTCATTTTTTTCCCGGAGCCTGGAGAGGACCTTTAAGGTGAGGTATGGGGCATGGACTGTTTATAGGCGGTGCCTGGGATGGCTGTTTTATATATTACTTAAATTCGAATGTTGCTGTTAATTTCAATGCAGAATG
>CANNZV010001694.1:0-134948 GCA_947561585.1 Caprella mutica
CATATATATTTGATGTTATATCAGAAAAATAACCTACAAGAGTAGTGTAATTACTGTTTAACATTTTTCAAAAACATCTCCGACCTTGCCAGGACTCGAACCTGGAATCTTCCGCTCCGTAGGCGGACGCGTTATCCATTGCGCCACAAGGCCCATGAAGAATATGGGTGACTGGGGGTATCGATAAATAACGAATAGGTATTTTATTTCAAAATGGGATAAATAGGGAAAGAATGGGTATTTTATTTCAAAATGGGATAAATAGGGAAAGAATGGGTATTTCATTCAAAAAAGAAATACATATTATAAAAATGAAGGTAAATAATAGAAAAAATGGGTAATTAGTTCAAAATTAGGGATTTACCTTAAAATAATGAATATAAATAAATATTAAAATGATTCAAATTTACTTTTTTATGCTTAACATGTAATATATATAAGAAAATTACATAATAAAAAATATTAGCTATATTTATTTGAATTAATTTCTAATTTTTTAAATGAACGTTTCATAAACAATTTTATTAAATTAAAAACCTTCATTGAAAAAGAAAAACGTCGAAAAAATGTTAAAAGTGCGTGTCTATGAACATCATAGGTATCGATATATTTTTGGCGCGAAAAATAGGGTAGGTATATAAGTACGTAAGTAGGTATATTTACCGCGTCTATTTTTAACCAACGTTAAACAGTGATTTATATGGGGCCATAGAAGATTAAGAGAGATAATCTACTTAACCATTAGATGTTTTAAACAATGATTTAAAACATAGTAATCAATTTACTGATAATATAAAAAAGTTTAAAATTATATGTTTCCGCCCGGGATCGAACCGGGGACCTTGTGCGTGTGAGGCACACGTGATAACCACTACACTACGAAAACTTGAAGGAAAATGTGATTATTTTACAGTACACTACGAAAACTTGAAAGAGAAGGTGATTATTTTACACTACACTACGAAAACTTGAAAGAGAAGGTGATTATTTTACACTACACTACGAAAACTTGAAAGAGAAGGTGATTATTTTACACTACACTACGAAAACTTGAAGTAGGAGGTGATTATTTTACACTACACTACGAAAACATGAAAGAGAAGGTGATTATTTTACACTACACTACGAAAACGTGAAAGAGAAGGTGATTATTTTACACTACACTACGAAAACTTGAAAGAGGAGGTGATTATTTTACACTACACTACGAAAACATGAAAGAGAAGGTGATTATTTTACACTACACTATTAAAACTTGAAAGAGAAGGTGATTATTTTACACTACACTACGAAAACTTGAAAGAGAAGGTGATTATTTTACACTACACTACGAAAACTTGAAAGAGAAGGTCATTATTTTATATCATATTATGGAAAACATGTGAGGAATAGCGTTGATTCGTGACCGGAAAATTCGTCCACGGAAAATTCGTCCATTAAATGCAAAGTAATTAATTTAAATGGAACATAATGTTATGATAAATATTTTGATATGAAGTAGTTTATTGTATGTAGGTGATAGTACATAGACTATAGTTAATCTTCTTTATTATAAAGTTTCTTCCCATCATAAAGTTTGTTGTACTGCAAATTCATGATTGCTTATAATGAAACATTAAGACTGGTAGATATATAATAATTTTATTAACTTAATTTAAGATAAAATGTTTGGTGCCTTAGAGTTCTTAACACCTGAAGATGATGTTGGCGTTATTGAAAATTTATGCGATAATGCCAATTGAGTGTATTAACTACTTTGAAGCTACGTACAGTCGTATACATTGGAATAAAACAGAGAAGACGGAACCAACACGAAAACCCGTTATATCCAATTGAATTTTGGAATGGTCAAGAAATAGCATCCTAATATTTGGTAGAAGAGTTAACCTAAACTTAAACAATTCAAACAAAGCGAGGTGTCACATAACGTATGTATAATGCCAAAACATCGAGATATTGTCGAACAAATATAAAGTTAGTATTGCAATACACTCCGAATTGAGCAGAATTTTTTTGACAAATATTGCATTACTGAAAATGTCCAGCTTCTGAATTTAAATAATTGATTAAGTAATTTTTTTCTCTTTTCTTTTAAATTATAGATAGCATAATATATTATAGCTACATAGAATACATTTTTCATCAACAGTTAAAACTGTTGAATATATGTGTTATTTTCATCTAACTAGATTTTATGCGACTGAAATTGTCTCACATATGAATACTGTTAACACTCAATAATGTCTTTCTTTCTATTCCAAATTTAAGAAAACAGTCGAATTTTCATTGATCGAATTTTCCGGGGACAAATTTTCCGTGGACGAATTTTCCATGGACGAATTTTCCTAGCACCGAGTTGATTCTATACGCTTCACTACGAATGTTATTTATCTTTTCGGGGATGGATAACAGTTACAAGATTTTTGGATTTAATGTGATTTTCAAAGTGGATTTTACATGAATTACAAATTTAACTTTAAAGATTTATTAACTGATTTAATGTTATTTATTAATTTTGTAGGAACCAAAGCGAGTAAATGAACCCTTATTTTTTTAACAAATATTATTAAGAATATATAAATGGACATGGTTAGCAAATATAGGCCAATGTAGGAAAAGGTGTTACCATGTGCAGGTCAAGCCTATTCTAGTCTGGTACAGGTTTGAGAACCATTTACAACACAGGTCTTAGGCCTAATTATCCTCTCAAAATTGCGGAAGGTTATGATTTGATCGGTCAAAGTCAATTGATCCCCAGTTAAATGATCCCCGGTCATTTGATCCCCGTACTATTTGATTTCCGGTCAAATGATTCCCAGTCCTATTTTCCGTTCATGCACCTACAATTCATTTATAATAGTTGTATATATCAATAATACTTAATATATCATAGAAATATGCACTTTACAGTCGATTAAGTTTTTTTTTAAAGGAACTAAGTAATAATGGTAAAAACAGCTTACAAGGAATTAAATATTTTTTTACTCAAATAAGTTACAATAAATGCTTTCAAATTTACATTGCGGTAACAAAAAATATTCAATGGTAAAATCAAAGGCACAGGTATACCCCACACTTATTAAAACTATCGTATATGACTAATCAAATAAATCAGGAACATGTCTCGTAATTATTTCTCCTGGTATAGAAACTAATTGAGGAGTAACTTTTGACGATTCTATCGGGGTAGTTTTCAGTTAAGAAGATTTTACAATTATTATCATCATGCAGGTGGGAAATCTAAAATCATTTTATAAAAATCTATCCCAACTACATTAGGTATATTCACTTAGCTTGTTAATGAACCAACCAATAGTTGGTTAATGTTTCCTATCACCTGTAAGATGTTTTCTGACTTGTTGTGAATGTAAATTATTTGTAAAAAGAAAATAATTAATATGTTGCGATAATAAGCCCCCTAGCTGTTTGAATTCTGTTAATTTGTTTCAGTATATATTAAATTTATTATATAAAAAGTAAATGTCAATTTGTTTCACTTGTTTTATTTATTATTCAAAAAGTAAATGCCAATCTCTACATAGAAATAAAGGTCGTAATAAATTATTGTATGCTAAGTACATAAGCAAACAAGGAATACGACTGTGAATCAATTGGTGCTAGGACAATTCGCCGCGAAGACAATTCGCCGCAGACAATTCGCTGCCATATTCTCCATTTCGTCCTATTTAATATTATTGGCCAATCTATACTAATAATTTCCTTAGTGTGTTTATTTATTTATTCATTTGGTGTCCGCTTTTACTTGATTGGTTTTAAACATGAGGAATGTAACTATGATACGCACGGGAATATATTGACTTGATATTTAAATTCCCCTGTTTCTATTCAATTCTAATTTAAATTTTTTCATCTATGAAAAAAGTATCAGTTTAATGCAGAAAAATAAATTTTATTTGAGTTCACTGAAAATAACCTAACAACGGGTAATAAATTACTATTGAAGACCCGTTATTTTTAACGGGCAAATACACTAGTTTGTTTCATATTTCATTTTGCCATTTATTGGCCATATTTTCCATTTCTTCCAAATTTTGAAATCAATAAATGACACAATATGTACAAAACTTGATATCTACAATACAAAAGATTTTTCTGATGAATAAGTAATCTTCCATTATTTTGAAATTAATTATTCCACATTTCGAAAATAAATTATAAAACATTTGAAATAAATAAAAATAATTACATAATAAAATAATATCAAGTCTTGGTATAAACAATACGAGTAATTTATATAAATCTTAAAACCTCAGATCAAACCAACTCAAAATATCTGGATTTAATTTGAAGAATTAAAAAATGATACAAAATTGTATTGAATTTGTGTTGAAGAAATATATGTACGAATATAGAAAAAAAAATAGAAAGTTAGATGCGACGGATTGTCCGCTACGAATTGTCCACGACGAATTGTCCGCAACGAATTGTCCGCGACGAATTGTCCACGACGAATTGTCCGCGACAAATTGTCCACGACGAATTGTCCGCGACGATTTGTCCGGACACGCAATCAAATGACCGGGGATCAAATAGTATGAGGATCAAAGGACCGGGGATCTTTTGACTGGGGATCAATTGACCGGCCACCGGTTTGAACGGTTATACTTATTTTTTCATTTGTAATCTTGTTATACTCATAACTAAAAAAGCATTCAACCAAATTGCCTGAAATATGGTGGAACAATTGATCATTATTCAGAAACAATTTGACTAGATTTTTGGTTGGCTGTACGCCTCCTTCACTCTTATTGATTAATCTCGATAACCAAACAATGAGCTTGTAACCTTAAAACCAATATCCTAATAAACTTGTTAGCGAGGAATATATTCAAAGTGGTAGTATTAACCATTTAATTTCTAACCTTACCACCCGAATTTAACGGTTTTTGGGATGTAACCTATTATCGAAATTTGACACCCTTGAGAAATAATGTTATTTCAGAGGTCGTGAATAAATATATTGAAATATTCATATTGAAATTAAAGTTCCTGACGCGGAAACTTGGAAGGAATAACTTGAAAGAAAGGGTGATTATTTTACACCACACTATGAAAATAATTATTTTGCACAGGAACATATAGTCTATAGATCAGTGGTTCTTAACCTTTTTGGAGGTACCAACCCCAGAAGCTCCATATAATCACTCATCGAACCCTTGCAGTTGGAAAATCCCCCTTCAAAATAAAAATATATGTACATAACTAAAGTTAAACTGTATTAGTGCACAAACTGTACCAAGCATCGTTTACACTGGCACACTAAATCAATATGCTCAATGATCAAAATGAACTAAACATGAATTTTGCATATAAACAAACAACCTTATGAGCCAAACCGCCGAACCTCTGGAAGTGACTCACCGAACCCTTGGGGTTCGATCGAACCCAGGTTAAGAACCACTGATATAGATGATAAATTTAAAATTACATGTTTCCGCCCGGGATCGAACCGGGGACCTTGTGCGTGTGAGGCACACGTGATAACCACTACACTACGAAAACTTGAAAGAGAAGGTGATTATTTTACAGTACACTACGAAAACTTGAAAGAGAAGGTGATTATTTTACACTACACTACGAAAACTTGAAAGAGAAGGTGATTATTTTACACTACACTACGAAAACTTGAAAGAGAAGGTGATTATTTTACACTACACTACGAAAACTTGAAAGAGAAGGTGATTATTTTACAGTACACTACGAAAACTTGAAAGAGAAGGTGATTATTTTACACTACACTACGAAAACTTGAAAGACAAGGTGATTATTTTACACTACACTACGAAAACTTGAAGTAGGAGGTGATTATTTTACACTACACTACGAAAACTTGAAGTAGGAGGTGATTATTTTACACTACACTACGAAAACTTGAAAGAGAAGGTGATTATTTTACACTACACAACGAAAACTTGAAGTAGGAGGTGATTATTTTACACTACACTACGAAAACTTGAAGTAGGAGGTGATTATTTTACACTATACTACGAAAACTTGAAGTAGGAGGTGATTATTTTACACTACACTACGAAAACTTGAAAGAGAAGGTGATTATTTTACACTACACTACGAAAACTTGAAGTAGGAGGTGATTATTTTACACTACACTACGAAAACTTGAAAGAAAAGGTGATTATTTTACACTACACTACGAAAACTTGAAAGAGAAGGTGATTATTTTACACTACACTACGAAAACTTGAAAGAGAAGGTGATTATTTTACACTACACTACGAAAACTTGAAAGAGAAGGTGATTATTTTACACTACACTACGAAAACTTGAAAGAGAAGGTGATTATTATTATAATAATTCCGAATATAGATTAATATTACACATAATATATATGTACTTACATGAGAGAAAAAATAAAGATACGCATCATTATAATTTACTTATAGCATACAAAATGAAAAGTTTGTTTTCCATTAAGTTTTATTCTGAACGTATTATTATTTTAACTAATGAAAAAGATTACATCAACAGTACCGCATGAACTACATCAAAAGGTACATTTTTATTGATGTGGATAACAACTATGAATAACAGATAATATATCTCCCCATTTTAAATACCATTTACAATTTGCAGTTGTTTTGCAACTCATGAACATGTCGGCAATTGCTATTTTTGTCAGCGATTGATAATAAATGGTCGTTTTCATTCCAATGTAACGAGAGTAAACAAGCTATAAAATTTGAAACTACAATCAAATAAATTCAATTCTATAGCATCCAATCTAAAAAAAACATGGGAGTATTCTGCTAAATGTATTAAATATACGGGGACATAATCGTAGTGTTCTGTAATACATATTTCTTAGTATTTGTTTTCTTTGAATTCAGTTGGTTTTAAAACAATCTTAAGACATTCGAATTTTATTTATTATATGCGTATCTACATTAATTGTATTCAATAAAATACAAAGAGTAATGAAGGACCTGAGTTATGAAGTAGTTTTCTATGTTTAAGTTATAGAAAACGATATACGTGAAAAATGTGGTCCTAGTTATGCCATATTTCAGATAAATAGTCCAGATTTCAGACAGTGGCTGAATGAAAGTCTCCAAACAGGTCGATTGACACAGGTTCAGATGGAGACATGAACATTTGATGACCACTATAATCAACTTTATCTATTTATTTTCAAGGTCATTCATCAAGAGTACGGTTTATTATTCTCAACGCAGGGATAGCAATGAGTTGTATAATAAAATCCGTCAAGCATTTGCAGAAGTAATCTTGGAAATATTCCATAATAGTATGGTATCATTCCCGTCAGTATGAGTGTACTTATCCAAAACAATGCATGTCCACCAACCTGAAATAGAGTGATCGAAGCAGATAGGACATATACACACTGAGAAAAAATTGCAAGTCAACCTGACTCATTGTTTGAGTCAAGGTGGGCAAAACTAGAATATTGGAATCTTTTTTAATCATTGACTCTACCTAAGTTAATCTGACTATGAATTAGAAGTCAATATGACTCTTGCTTTTGAGTAAAATGTTAGGATGAGTCATATTGACTCACATTTTTGAGCAGGTTTTGGGACAAACTGAAGAAATTTAAAATTTGAGTCAATTTGACTCGTACTTTTTTTTCTCAGTGTACGGTTACTGTGTCATATTGGCTATTGTACATTTACTTTAGTCTGCAAATCCACTTCAAAGAGACTCTAATTCCCTATCAATTGGTTTGAATTCCCTCGATGCATATTGCCGGTAAATTTCTCCACTTTTACTTTAGTCACTCGATGTTCAATCTCTGTTCAGGCGGTCCCTTTTAATCAACGCGACGGTCACTTTTTGCCCCATCGAAATATTAACTTTTGTAAATTAATTAGAACATCAAAAGACTTCACTGTGACAATGTAGAGAGTTTTGAGAGTTAAGAAAAAAAGAACCTTTTTAAAAAGTTCATGTCCAGGAGAAAGAAAGATTGTGGGGGTGTAGAAGATTTATTTACTATTTGATCTATTTATTCGTCTATTTATTATAGTCAGTTATGTAAAATAACACTTTCATTTAACCTTTTCGTATTGAATTGTAGAAAAATTGTAGTTTTCGTAGTGTAGTGTAAAATAATCACCTTCTCTTTCAAGTTTTCGTAGTGTAGTGTAAAATAATCACCTTCTCTTTCAAGTTTTCGTAGTGTAGTGTAAAATAATCACCTTCTCTTTCAAGTTTTCGTAGTGTAGTGTAAAATAATCACCTTCTCTTTCAAGTTTTCGTAGTGTAGTGTAAAATAATCACCTTCTCTTTCAAGTTTTCGTAGTGTAGTGTAAAATAATCACCTTCTCTTTCAAGTTTTCGTAGTGTAGTGTAAAATAATCACCTTCTCTTTCAAGTTTTCGTAGTGTATTGTAAAATAATCACCTTCTCTATTAAGTTTTCGTAGTGTAGTGTAAAATAATCACCTTCTCTTTCAAGTTTTCGTAGTGTATTGTAAAATAATCACCTTCTCTATTAAGTTTTCGTAGTGTAGTGGTTATCACGTGTGCCTCACACGCACAAGGTCCCCGGTTCGATCCCGGGCGGAAACATTTCTTTTTTATCTGATAATCATGGACACTTATTTTTTTACTGTCCATATATATTTTTATTTAACTTTAAGGCTGATTCACACATCACCGATATCCGTCCAACAGGTCACCGGTCAGTGATTTTTTTATCACTGAGGAGAGCCGGTACTGTGTGGATGTGTCCGTTGAAATTAATGTAACGATGTATTTTTTCACTGACACCGAATCACTGAGAGGAGAGTGACGGAGACGGACCGGTGACGTGCTTGACGGATATCGGTGATGCTTGAAACAGCCTTTTCGGTCCGAACTTTTTTTTATTTACTTTTTCGGTCCGAATTTTTACTCCGACCGAAATGGTTTAAAATTACCCCCCAAAAAAGAGTATTTTAAATTTAAAGGATATGACCATTGATAAACAAAAAAAAAAAAAAAAAAAAAAAAAAATTAATTTCGATTATTATATTTTAGTCTTCTGAAATATTTTAATTATTTGATATCATTTTAATTAGGAAGATTAAACACGTTTATTTATTATTATTCTATTTATTAAAGTATAAAATATTATACATAATTATACATTGGTTCAGTATATACATACATAAATATATATAAAATAAATTAGAAAAGATAAACCTGTATTTCGTACAAAGCATTTTGTAAGAAATGCAATTGAAATGTTTTTTTTTGTATTTATACAAACAAAAAATGTATTTTATTATTTAACTTCTTTTCTTGTTGACACATCTTGTTTTTGATGGAAAAATATTGTCTTAAAAAAAAAAAAATTATACTTGAAATAAAATTTGCATTAAATTTTGACTTATATAAAAAGCTCTAAAAGGTAATTATAATTTAATATAAAGTGGACTAGAAAACATTTTATATTACATAAATATTGTCTGATGTAATAAGTCGGTAGTTATGGTGGGGCCATAGATGATTTAGATGGGTCCTCTTACCAAACCTCTCTCTCAATTTTCTATGGCCCCACCATAACTTTCTCTCTCAATCTTCTATGGCCCCACCATAACTTTCTCTCTCAATCTTCTATGGCTCCACCATAACTTTCTCTCTCAATCTTCTATCGCCCCACCATAACTTTCTCTCTCAATCTTCTATGGCCCCACCATAACTTTCTCTCTCAATCTTCTAAGGCCCCACCATAACTTTCTCTCTCAATCTTCTATGGCTCCACCATAACTTTCTCTCTCAATCTTCTATGGCCCCACCATAACTTTCTCTCTCAATCTTCTATGGCCCCACCATAACTTTCTCTCTCAATCTTCTATGGCCCCTCCATTACTTTCTCTCTCAATCTTCTATGACCCCACCATAGCTTTCTCTCTCAATCTTCTATGGCCCCTCCATTACTTTCTCTCTCAATCTTCTATGACCCCACCATAGCTTTCTCTCTCAATCTTCTATGGCCCCTCCATTACTTTCTCTCTCAATCTTCTATGACCCCACCATAGCTTTCTCTCTCAATCTTCTATGGCCCCACCATAACTTTCTCTCTCAATCTTCTATGGCCCCACCATAACTTTCTCTCTCAATCTTCTATGGCCCCTCCATTACTTTCTCTCTCAATCTTCTATGACCCCACCATAGCTTTCTCTCTCAATCTTCTATGGCCCCTCCATTACTTTCTCTCTCAATCTTCTATGGCCCCACCATAACTTTCTCTCTCAATCTTCTATGGGCCCACCATAACTTTCTCTCTCAATCTTCTATGACCCCACCATAACTTTCTCTCTCAATCTTCTAAGGCCCCACCATAACTTTCTCTCTCAATCTTCTATGGCCCCTCCATTACTTTCTCTCTCAATCTTCTATGACCCCACCATAACTTTCTCTCTCAATCTTCTATGACCCCACCATAACTTTCTCTTTCAATCTTCTATGGGCCCACCATAAGTTTTTCTATCAATCTCCTATGGCCCCACCATAACTTTCTCTCTCAATCTCCTATGGCCCCACCATAACTTTCTCTCTCAATCTCCTATGGCCCCATCATAACTTTCTCTCTCAATCTCCTATGGCCCCACCATAACTTTCTCTCTCAATCTCCTATGGCCCCACCATAACTCTCGGTATAGTACAGAACTATATAATGAAATCCTCTATAGTGAATGTAGAGTGCTAAGTAAGGAAGTAGCCTCTATAGTGAACAATTTAATGTTCTTAACACTAATGATCATATGATTGCAGACTAAAGAAAATTTGTTCACTATAGAGGCTACTTCCTTACTCAGGACACTACTTTCACTATACAGGAGTTCTACTGTACATAATGACTAGGGCTGTGACAATATGCTTTAAAAATCATAGATCTTAAGAATATCACAGACGAAATGAAATGGTATCGAATACTATATACCGCTGGTGTAGAACCATTCAATACTCTTTAATTCTCTCCGTCTGTAATATTCTCTGTGATTTATAAAGCATATTGTCACAACCCTTACAATGACTAGTAGCTCTAATTAATTAATATACATTTCACTACATATATACACAGTATAGAAAGACGAAAGGTAGCGAGTACCAAATCTACTAAAGTAAAATTTGATTGTTATATAATTCTATAAATTAATAATATATATATTCATTGCTGAAATTTTTTTTTTAAAAAAGTATCCTATATTAAAAAATTGTATTAATAAAAATCTGATTTTTTTTCGATCGAAATATTTTTTTTTAAATATTTAAACATATGTGTTTTTTTTAGTTATTTTAAAATTTAATTAATTTTATAAAATAGTATAGGTATCTTTAATTCTTATATTTATGATTTACAGAGAACTATATAGGACAGATTATTTAACTATAAATAAAAACTAATTAGACAGTTATTATTTGATTTGTAGCTATACGTATATTTATACTATAAATATACCTAAAAAGAAAGTTTTGGTGGGGGGTTTCCCCTCATAATCTTCTATGGCCCCACCATAACTTTATCTCCGGGTATTCAACGGGAAAGACCTTGGGTTACATTTTTTTAAATTTAAATATTAATCGGTTAAGCAGTTTTTCATGGCTTTGAAGAAAACCAAAGAAAAAAAGGTCACTGTCAACATTGCAGACATTTTTCTTGTTGTCGAACTTTGCAGGAAACATAAGAAGTTGTGTTGGTGGTCGTATATCTGTTGGTAGAAAGAAAAAGTTAATATACATCGATTGGAATTTTAACAAAAAGTCATCAATGGATTTAAAAATTAATTAATTAATTAAAAATTTATAGATAGATCTGTTAGGTACAGAATTGTTCAGCATAAAAAGATATATATTGATGTGAAATGTTTATTAAAGAAACATAGTTATAATTTGTAAAAGATATGTACTAGTTTTACAGAATTACAATCTATCAAATTAATAAATTTAGCCAATACAGTGGAACTCCTCTATAGTGAATAGGTAAGGATGTGGCTTCTATAGTGATCAAATTTTCTTTAGTTTGCCATAAAATGGTCTTTAGTTTTCTAAAACTGATGGTAATTCACCGCAGACTAAAGAAATTTTGTTCACTATAGAGGAGTTCACTATAGAGGAGTTCACTATATAGGAGTTCACTATAGAGGAGTTCACTATAGAGGAGTTCACTATATAGGAGTTCACTATAGAGGAGTTCACTATAGAGGAGTTCACTATAGAGGAGTTCACTATAGAGGAGTTCACTATAGAGGAGTTCACTATATAGGAGTTCACTATAGAGGAGTTCACTATATAGGAGTTCACTATAGAGGAGTTCACTATAGAGGAGTTCACTATAGAGGAGTTCACTATATAGGAGTTCACTATAGAGGAGTTCACTATAGAGGAGTTCACTATAGAGGAGTTCACTATAGAGGAGTTCACTATATAGGAGTTCACTATAGAGGAGTTCACTATAGAGGAGTTCACTATATAGGAGTTCACTATAGAGGAGTTCACTATAGAGGAGTTCACTATAGAGGAGTTCACTATATAGGAGTTCACTATAGAGGAGTTCACTATAGAGGAGTTCACTATATAGGAGTTCACTATAGAGGAGTTCACTATATAGGAGTTCACTATAGAGGAGTTCACTATAGAGGAGTTCACTATATAGGAGTTCACTATAGAGGAGTTCACTATATAGGAGTTCACTATATAGGAGTTCACTATAGAGGAGTTCACTATATAGGAGTTCACTATATAGGAGTTCACTATAGAGGAGTTCTACTGTAAAATGCGTTTGAAATCTCAGTTTGAATCACAGTTCAGTAACTTACCTTAGTAGAAGATTCCATTCGTTCAGCCAATCTTCTTAAAGCTGTTCCAATATGTTTCGAATTTTCAAATATGGTCTCAGCTTTTCTTTGACTGATGTACAGGCAAGAATTCGAACAACTTTTATTTCCTTCATGATGTTCGATTCCCCACAGGATTTCGTGCATGTCCCTCCGTGCTCCGAATCTCCTGGTTTGAAATCTAGTTGATCTTATGTGGTTTCGAACTCTATCGTCACAGTGACACGTTCTATCATTTCTAGGATTCGGACAGTGGCCTCCAACTGAATTTGGAATTATTTCTAGAGGTGGAAGATGCAGGTAGGATTCGTTTCTCTCGTTCATTCTTTGTTCGAATTCGGAATTTAAGGTTTCGGATGCTGAATCCTCTTGTGAATTCGGGTGTCTGTTTTCCTGATGACTGACTATTAGGTCTGGTAAAGGTACTTCTGCATCTGAAATATAAAAAAAAGATATACTAGGTAATGAAACTATTCGAATTTAAAAGAAACAACGGGATCGAATATATTATAATTATGATAACTTAAATTAGAAGCGTCTTAAAATCAATTTTATAGGATATATTTTTTAAAGGGATAACTGTGGTATTTCTTAATAAAATCAATATTCTGCTACTTTTTTCAATAAAAATAAAAATTAGAAATAACATAAAACTTTCAAATTGATGAAAATTATATCCTATTTTTACTGCTTGATACTTAAAAATTTAAGAATGTCTTTATTTATAAAATAGTTAAAAACGTACAAATATAAATATTTAAATAGATATTATTTTTAAAATAAAATTAATTGAAGAAGAAAGAAATATGTTGGTATACATTTTTCTATACACGAATAGTTTACCAAATATAATTTATTTTATTTGTAAACATATATTTTGACTGAACCATTTAACCAAATTCTGCATGAATAAATAAATGAATTAACTATGTATGTCTGCTACTATGTACTCTACTATACTACTTGCGTATGTTACTACGTCCTACTATGTGTACCACTATACTATGTCTGTCTCATTTGTAATGAATGAACTACGTATGTTTGTTACTAGGTACTCTACCTTCTATGTCTGTCTACTATGTAATACTACGTACTCTACTCTATACTAAGTCCGCCTGTTACTACGTATTACTATGTACACAACTATACTATGTACGTCTGTTTCTACGTATACTACTATGTAATACTACGTACTCTACTATGTACGTCTGTTTCTACGTATACTACTATATAATACTACGTACTCTACTATGTGAGTCTGTTACTACGTATACTACTATGTAATACTACGTACTCTACTATGTACGTCTGTTTCTACGTATACTACTATGTAATACTACGTACTCTACTCTATACTATGTCTGTCTCTCACTACGTTCCGTACTATGTAAAGCACTAAACTATGTATCGATCGGTTCCCTATATTATGAATGGCTCCATAGTGAAAGCTGAGTACTTTTACAGGGACGGGAACAATAGTGAGGAATTTGACTGTTCCATTGCTATGTCGTAGTACCATTGGTAGATGTAAAATGGTAATACTTTAACATCAATGGAATAAATAAGAAAAATTGTTGATGCGAGTTGAAATTTAATATTTAAAAAATATTTTTTTAAGAATTTTAAATTCTATAGAAAACTGATTTTTTTTAAATTTCTTTAATAAAATTCTTAAAAAGGTTCTTTTAGAATATTATTCAAATAATGACACAATAAATTATTTTTTACTAATAAAAATTTTAACTTTTATGTTGCATCTTTTTAGTTATTTCACAATGGTTTCAATTTTAGAAAAAGAAAAATTGAGAATTAAATTTCTCACTTTTATCATTTAATGAATTATTTTTAATCTTACTGAATAAAATAGCGTAATTTCCGTACCTCTCTTCGTGTATGGCTCCTCCCATTCGAAATCACCGTAAACTTCAAAATCTTCCTCTTCGGAAAAATCCTCTACATCTCCAAAAGGAAGGGAGTAACAATTGAACAAAACTGAAGCCATATTAACAATTTCACAATATACTTTTCAGGATAGCCACTAGGAGCGATCGACACGTACACACCTCTCGCAACGAAGGCAAGGACTCGACTGAGAGAAATCTCAATCCCCCTCACGGTAGCAGATTCGAACAGCAACTGGCTAGGATTTCGACCAAGGGAGAGATCTAGAAATTGTGGCGGTATCTGGAAACTCTGAGACTCATTCAAGAGCGTACAGGTGGTCTCAGATTGCTTGGACACTCTTAGGATTCGGATAGTGGATGATTATAACCAGGATAATTTCAACAAGTGGAGGATTTCGACCAGGGTGGAAAATATCAAAAAATCTGGCAAAATCTGGAAACTCTAGGACACATTCAAAATATAACAGGTGGTCTCAGAGGTCGGACACTCATAGTATTCGGATAGTGGGTGTTTTCAAGCAGGAAAATTTCAACAAGTGGTAGATTTCAACCAGTGAATGATTTCGAGCATTATGGTAAAGATAAAAAAAATTCTGGTGACATCTGGAAACAATGACTCTCATTCAAGATAACAGGTGGTTTCAGATCGCTCAGACACTCATAGTATTCGAAAAGTTGCTATTAACATATATCATGTGAACTATAATATGAATTTTAGAAATTTAATATTAAATTTCATCAGGTAAATCGTAACGATTCACAAAGTTTAATATTTACAGAATTTGAGTTTTCGTGAAATAGTAAAAAAAAAAATATAAATACAAATTATTTAATAATTTTAAAATTCAATTTCTGAAATGAATAAACAAATCTGACTACGTTTAATAATTAAAAATAATTATGATCAATTATTAGCTTATTTAGAATACCTAATGAATAAATGTAGTAGGGAAGTGGGCGGGGCATAGTATTCGTTAGCTCCTCCCACATATTTAGGCCACACCTCCTTTATTTTTTTCTTCTCAGCTTCTTATATATTTTACATTTATATAATTAAAGTATTACAATATTTCACAAATATTTATTTTACAGTTAATTTAAAAAATATATATTTTACATATAAAGTAAAATTTTGTGATAAATTTTTTTCCAAATATAAATAAGTATTTCATAATTATTTTACACCCAGGAAGAATATTATAGTGGGCAGTTCATTGAATTTCTTCTATGGCCCCACTTTAATTGCTCCTGGCTATTTGATAATGTTAACTTCATTAAAGAAACAAGTTATACATGAATATCAGTAATATATCGATTAAATCAATTTTTTTAATTTACCAAACATTTATAAGAATAAATAAAATCCGATAGATTTCACGTTTTCGGACATATAAGGAAAAATATATAATAATAATTATTTCATTATTTATCCTAGTGAAATAATTATTTTTATATTGTTTTTTCTTATATGTCCGAAGATGTGGAACTGACCGATAATTCGTAACTTACCCTAAAGATATGAACGACCCCAAATTTGTTTAAAATGAACTGCAGTTCCTAATCCCTAAGCCTGACAGTTGGTAAATAAACATCCATTGAAACGTCATTGTCAGCTACGGTTAAAAAAACGCTAGGCATTTTTTTGACGCACCTCAGCCTAAGTGTGTCAAAGCAACATATTTTGGATTAAATGTGTTAAGACACCAAAATTTACTCTAATATATATGTCATGAACTTATTTAAAATAATTGAAATAAAATAATAAAGTATAATGGTGTTCTATAGGTACTGACTAGAAAAGAAGTCAGACTGTAATCAATGATATAATTATAATAACATTTTTCTGTTTCCATGGGTGCATTTGAAAATGAAATAATAACAATATAATACTAATAACAATTTCAATAATAACAATAACAATTTCTTGTTATTGTTGGTTATGATACGTACTTGTATCATAACTATTTAATAACTATTAAATAACCAATTACAGAAAATGGTTATTACAACAGAAAAAATCCAAAAATACAATATTACTTTTCCACATTTAAAAATTTTGATCATAAAAAAATTTATAAAATAACCCCATCAAATGTCAATATTTTTCTTATATGACCGAAGTTGTGGAACTGACCGATAATTCGTAACTTACCCTATTCACAATCATTTTACATGCATGAAATATATTCTCTAAATTTTCTAACTGTGCATTAAACTCTAAAGATTAAATCTAAGATTAATGATTATAAGTTCAGACTGCTAAGTAAAAGATTAATAGTCTGTAGTATTTAATCTAGAACTCTTAAAAGGCGTACTAAAAACCCAAATCTCATTATTCGCACAAAAGCCGAATCTAGAGATTTCGACAGTATAAAATCAGAAGCTAAGATTGAAACTCGAGTTTAACGACCACTGTTAGTTACATTGCGACAATTTATAGTCGATCTACATCCGTTTTTTTAAGACGAAAAAAAAGCGAAAAAATTTACCTGCATGTATTTACCAAAGAAAATTTATACAATAATGACCCATAAATTCTGTAATATTTTCAGTTTAGGACTCATATTTAGACAGACAATGCTGGGAAAATGGATGTAAACATAGGGATGGTAGGTCAATCATAAATTTATAAATAAGGTTGTGACAATATGCTTTTTACATCATCAATCTCAAGAATATCATAGAGGAAACGAAATGAAATGGTATCGATAACTTTATATCGCTGGTGTAGAACCATTCAATACTCTTTAATTCTCTCCGTCTATAATATTTTCAGAATCTATCTGTCAGTCACAACCCTATTTATAAAGGTGAGATTGGTTGAAGACCCACTTTTCGCATACTGAGCATGTCCGAATACTGTCACATTCACTACATTTTATCAAACATTTTCTTCAAAGTTATTTCTAAGCCAATTTGCTAATTCAATCAAATTTGGTTATCCAAAATGAAACGTCATACCAGGCACAATTTATTGCAGACTCCAGAGAAATCTGTTAACCAAATGCAATGCATGATTCGACCGACCCCTTGTGATTTTCGTACGGGATTGAGACGAGATTGGGATCGGCGGGACTCTTGATTTACGCGACAATAATTGTCTTGCCGAACAAAACAAAAGGAAAGTTTGTGCGAATTTGCAGAATGTCAGAAATGAAATTTGCAAAGCGAGTATCTAGTTGATTTTGTATAAGTTATTTCAGTTATTTGTTTACATATTCTATTCATTTAACTTTAATAGATTTAAATAGTACGGCATGTTTTACTATGCATTCTAAAATTGTATATAGGTTTACTACCGTTTCATTTATACCTTTGAAGATTTTGGTTCCAAAAACGTTACACCCCTATTGAGTTTGACTGTCAGAATCAACGGGAAGGTTTGACTATGTGTTAAAAAGACACATGTCTTATTTATAAACCTAGTTGTTAGAATATATACTAAACTAATATGTACCAAATTTCAAGTAAATATATTGTACATATAATTAGAAATAAATATATAGGTAGAAATAGATATATAGGTATATAACCCATTGGCAACTGAGAGAGCAGAGCTGTGATTGGGTGGAGTGTGTAGTAAATTTAAAGGAATGACATGAAAGATATAAAGTAATTTAAAAAAAGATGTGCCTAGCAAACACACGTCAAATTCATTAGGGTTAACTACATCAACAATAAAATCAAATATTTGAGCTTCAATTCTAGAAAATATTTCTGGTAATTTTATTCACCATTAGATATTGTTTTCCAATGCTACTAAAATATCACAATCATCTATAATACTGAAGAAATAAAAGCTAGGTATCGTATTATTATAGTGACCATTTCAGGCATCAATTATCACTCCCCTAAATCAATTAACAATTCAAACCCTTCGTACAGTCTCCCTATAGATGACATTCAGGTGTCCTGTATATTGCTTAAATGTCCTCCGTCAAACTATAGAGTTGACTCGTAGCATAGTAAATAAATAGAAAAGTATATCAAGTACAATATTCGAACATCCGAAACTATTATGAGTGACGTCACACAAAATATTTTCCATTAGTTTTTAAATAAAATTTTGCTATTATTCAGTTAAATATGCATTTTCATGGAAATTAACTTACATAAAATTGTTTTTTTTTTGTCACATTTTACACTCTATTCACTTATAATATTCACCTAATAATACTTATAATATTTGACAGTACTCTGTGTGACGTCATTTGTTTACATCGTTTCTGAAGAACGGATCAAGTTCAGAGTTAATGAATTCGAAACTTAGCATACTTTTCTATTTATTTACTATGACTCGTAGTATCCATATATAAATAAATAGTTATTCACCTATACGGGTGACACAAAAGTTCCACAACACAATTTCATTGTAAATAAAATACTTATATGTGAATTTATTAATCCCTTATATTATTCACAGTTATAAGTGTTCAATATATAACTTACAATAAGTGCCATCTTTTATTTCAAGAAGTCGCAATGGCCCTTTCAGTGGACAGTCAAATTTCACCGAGTAGGAAATCCGCATCTGCTTTAATACGAAGGAATGCTGCCTGTGGTAGGTATTGGAGAAGAGTGTGTGCAGATATTCTCATGCAACTGTATAATAAAAACTAAACATTTAAGCGAAAATGAAAATGGGCAAAACTGCCAATGGATGAGTTGTGAGCAGCGGTTGTAGTAACTCCAACCGACAGATTGGAGACCGTCATTCGAATAAGAGAAGTGTTAATTGAATAAACTTCTTCACATGTCTTCTAAGTGTTCTCTATATCTTAAACACTTCCATGTTGTTTTATCTACTTAAATGTTTTTTCTGATATATTTGACGAAATGAAATGGCATCGAATACTATATACCGCTGGTGTAGAACCATTCAATACTCTTTAATTCTCTCCGTCTGTAATATTCTCAGGATATATGGTATTAGAATGGTCTCAACCCTTTATATGACTTTCTAAGTCTATAAATAGATAGGGAAGTGTTAAGCATGGGTTTAAATTACTAATGTGAATAGGGGACATTATAAGTAAGTGTGACATTTAAATACCATCCTCAGTTCTGACATTAATTAGCTATAGGGCTGTAAAGAATAAGCATTAGTTGTATGGATATCGAAATGGGAACATAGAAGATTGGTGAAAGTTATGGTGGGGCCATAGGAGATTAGAGAAAGTTATGGTGGGGCCATAGAAGATTAGAGAAAGTTATGGTGGGACCATAGAAGATTAGAGAAAGTTATGGTGGGGCCATAGGAGATTAGAAAAAGTTATGGTGGGACCATAGAAGATTAGAGAAAGTTATGGTGGGGCCATAGAAGATTAGAGAAAGTTATGGTGGGGCCATAGAAGATTGGAGAAGTTATGGTGGGAACATAGAAGATTGGAGAAAGTTATGGTGGGGCCATAGAAGATTGGAGAAGTTATGGTGGGGCCATAGAAGATTGGTGAAGTTATGGTGGGGCCATAGAAGATTAGAGAAAGTTATGGTGGGACCATAGAAGATTAGAGAAAGTTATGGTGGGGCCATATGAGATTAGAAAAAGTTATGGTGGGACCATAGAAGATTAGAGAAAGTTATGGTGGGGCCATAGAAGATTAGAGAAAGTTATGGTGGGGCCATAGAAGATTGGAGAAGTTATGGTGGGAACATAGAAGATTGGAGAAAGTTATGGTGGGGCCATAGAAGATTGGAGAAGTTATGGTGGGGCCATAGAAGATTGGTGAAGTTATGGTGGGGCCATAGAAGATTAGAAAAAGTTATGGTGGGGCCATAGAGGATTGAGAGAGAAAGTTATGGTGGGGCCATAGGAGATTGGAGAAAGTTATGGTGGGGCCATAGAAGATTGGAGAAGTTATGGTGGGAACATAGAAGATTGGAGAAAGTTATGGTGGGGCCATAGAAGATTGGAGAAGTTATGGTGGGGCCATAGAAGATTGGTGAAGTTATGGTGGGGCCATAGAAGATTAGAAAAAGTTATGGTGGGGCCATAGAGGATTGAGAGAGAAAGTTATGGTGGGGCCATAGGAGATTGGAGAAAGTTATGGTGGGGCCATAGAAGATTGGAGAAAGTTATGGTGGGGCCATAGAAGATTAGACAAAGTTATGGTGGGGCCATAGGAGATTGGAGAAAGTTATGATGGGGCCATGGGAGATTAGAAAAAGTTATGGTGGGGCCATAGGAGATTGAGAGAGAAAGTTATGGTGGGGCCATATAAGATTAGACAAAGTTATGGTGGGGCCATAGGAGATTGGAGAAAGTTATGATGGGGCCATAGGAGATTGAGAGAGAAAGTTATGGTGGGGCCATAGAAGATTAGACAAAGTTATGGTGGGGCCATAGGAGATTGGAGAAAGTTATGGTGGGGCCATAGAAGATTGAGAGAAAAAAATATGGTGGGGCCATAGGAGATTGACAGAGAAAGTTATGGTGGGGCCATAGAAGATTGAGAGAGAAAGTTATGGTGGGGACATAGGGGATTGAGAGTGGGAGTTATTGTGGGGCCTTAGAAGATTTCACCCCACCATAATCTCAATTTGTTTTCTATAGACTATACAGGTTACTTCATTACTCAGGACACTAAATTCACTATACAGGAGTTCACTATAGAGGAGTTCTACCGTACACCAGATATTACTCTAAAAGATTAAAAATTGTTATTTGCGTTCTCTTCATCAATTTTACTCACAGTTGTTAGGTTCAAAATGGTCTAGTGTCTTTTTTCAAGGCAAACCACTTCAAACTGCCTAAAAAATTTAACAAAAGAAGAACGTTACAAAGGACTTCAGTCTCTTGAACTTAATCCGCATTGTGACTTGAGAAAAAAAATTAACAGTGAAGAAGGGTATTAGCATTGTTTCTATGTTTTAAAGACTTCTCTAATCTCAGATTGATTATTATTTACATAGGGTAAGTTACGAGTTATCGGTCAGTTCCACATCTTCGGTCATATAAGAAAATCTATATTATAATTAATATTTTATTTTTATTGGTATCCATGATACCTGCAGGTATCATGGATACCAATAAAAATAAAATACCAATAATATAGTATAGTTTTTCCTTATATGACCGAAGATGTGTAACTGGCCGATAATTCGTAATTTACCAGTGTTTTTTAGGAAAAAATATTGAAGTGAATTGAAATATGTTTTTCATTTTATTATTTCGAAGATTGTTATAGTTTAAAAAAAAAACTTTCGAAAATTTAGCAAACCAAGAGTATATTTAGCTAAAAAATAGAAAAAAATAGTAACCTTATTACTAGACAATATGCTTTTAAAATCATAGATCCTGAGAATATTATAGACGGAGAGAGTTAAAGAGTATTGAATGGTTCTACACCAGCGGTATATAGTATTCGATACCATTTCATTTCGTCTGTGATATTCTTAAGATCTATGATTTTAAGAGCATATTGTCACAACCCTGCTTATTACCTTCGCAAAATTCGAAAGGTTATGGAAAATCGGAATTTATTTATTTATTTATCATCTTGTTATTCGCATAACTCAAAAAGTATTCAGCCAAATTGCCTGAAATTTGGTGGGACGATTGGTCAGTGCCCAGGAACGATTTGATATAATTATGGCAACCATCTGGTCAAGGTCAAGGTCATTCAAAACTCAAAGGTTATTCGAAGGTCAAGGTCATAATTTTTTCATTATATCACTATTTATATTTCAACATCATCTTAGATTTGGGTTATGGTGGGGCCGTAGAAGATTGAGAGAAAAAGTTATGGTGCGGCCATAGAAGATTAAGAGAGAAAGTTATGGTGGGGTCTTAGAAGATTAAGGAGGGTTTTCTATTTAGTTTAATGTACTTCCACATAATTTTTTAATCACATTCTTGGCAACGGTTGAATCCCTACCGCTTCAATCGGAAGAAAAAAATTCGTCAGCTGATTCCGGACTTTAGGTTTACGACCTAAAAATCTTTTTACGATCGCATGTGCAGAATTATATTCGCTAAAAATAAATCTGAACGCTCTTGCAGAAAATGGAACGGATTTGAAGACTGGAGATATAATTAAACTCTTCAGAAATAAATAATCTCTTTAAAATAAAATTCTAAACATATAAAGATCAAATTGGATGAATTTGTCCTTATATTTTGTATATTATTTATATATTTTAATGTAAATAGATATTGTATGAATGTTCTTCACCGTAAGAGTTCATCCCCATACCGGAGATTTCGGTTTCGGGATGAAAAATACTTAAATACTCTCAACCACAAAAATACAGAAATGTATTTTTTTTTGCATTCGATAGTTTGTTGTACTGCACACTTCATGACTGTTTAATGATCTGGCAGGGGGGTTCGGGGGTGACACGCCCCCCGTTACATCTAACTGAGAAGTCATATTTGTACCTCAGACCGAATATTCCGAGATCGAATTTTCCGTTCAAATCTCATGTTAAAGGAATGTGAAAACATGTCAAACTTACTAATGTTACTTATCATTTTACATCTGTTAATGATGTTATCCGCATCTATAAATACACTACACATTATAGTATTCATAATTTCAACTTTTTCTATTATTGTTCTATAATAAAATCATTATAAAACAAAACCAATATTTCTGAGACCTAATTTTCCATGACCGAATTTCCCGAGACCAAATTTTCCATGACCGAATTATCTGAGAACCAAATTTTCCATGACCAAATTTTAAATGACCAAATTTTCCAAAACCAAATATTCCAAGACCAAATTTTTCAATTCTGAATTTTCTGAGACCAATTTTGTTAGACCAAATTTTTTGAGACCAAATCTTCCATGACTGAATTTTCTGAGACCGAATTTTCCAATTCTGAATTTTCGTAGACCAAATTTTCTCAGACCAAAATTTTCCATGACCGAATTTTCTGAGACCAAATTTCCCATAACCTAATTTTCCGAAACTACATTTTCCATGACCAAAATTTCCCATAACCGAATTTTCCGAGACCACATTTTCCATGACCAAATTTTCCATGACCGAATTTTCTGAGACCGAATTTTACTTAACCCGTACCTGTTCCATGATCGATATGAGGGTGCAGATAATTCCCATCTCTATCTTTACTTCTCTTTTGACTGTCATCTTACGGAAATTAAACTCTGATTGCCATTAAGAAATTAGAAAAAGAAATTCGGAAGCAAATAGGGCAACGCTATGAGTTTTCTGACGGGTCCACATTCTCGATCATTTAAGATGAAGTGCAGAATAATTAGGATTCAACTTTTAATATATACTTTTCGGGATATGATCGAAAATGTGGAACCGACCAAAAATTAGATAATGTTTCTCTGGTCAATATTGTCAATTAGTATTCCCTCAATATTGTATCAATATTGAGGGAATATCATTGACAATATTGGGACAATATTTTAACAATATTGGGACAATATTTTAACAATATTAGGACAATATTTTAACAATATTGGGACTATGTTGAGACAATGTTGTAACAATATTGGGGTAATATGTTGCAATAATATTGGGGCAAAGTTGTTACAACATTGGGGTAATATGTTGCAATAATATTAGGATAATGTTGTTACAATATTGGGGCAATGTTGCAATAATATTGGGACAATGTTGTAGATGATTTCAATCACTAATTAATTTGAAATACAGTTACTCTCAATCTAAAGCATTAAAAATAACTAGCGTTTAAATAAATCCAAACTACATTGCGAGTTCCCTTTTGTCATCATCTCTATTCCATTATATCTCAATTTAGACCAGTAAAACTGTAGCGTTTAATGTTTGAAGAAGCTACGGTAGCCCCCCTATCCCTTGGGGCTACCGTATCCCAAAGAAATCCAAAGATGATTAAGAGTTAAGACAGTTATCTTTGTGTATGCAATTTCAGTATGAGAAAACACCGTAGATTGCTTCCATGTTTTTCCGTTAGTTTGAAGTGGGTCGAAGATCGACACCAGAAATGGGCTGTCGTTGCTCCTGTTATTGCTTCAAAACAGAGGTATTTAACCGTTAAAACAGAGGGTTTTCCCGTTAAAACAGAGGTTAACCATATCATTATTATCAAGTTAAGTGTCCCTAAACCTAACAACGGCTCTACATGGAAATGGTGAACCTGCGGCGATATTTGTACCATAAAATTGAAATAAGGCTTTTTACGAGCGTTTCCTGTGGTATTTGTATGCAAAAAATGTACCAAATTAGCGAGTTTCGTACCATTGTGACACGCTTTACGAGTAGTGTATCCAGGATAGAAATTATTGTGCCTACTTCATGTGGAATCTTTTCAGTTTATAATTTTAGCTTAGGGTGAGGCATGTGACTTTATAGGGTATTAAAGTGGCTATTATTTGACACTGTACGGTGAATCCAATGAACATTACGGGTCAGAATATTCGCCAATTTTACCCAAAATTTAGGTAGAGCATCACTTTAAGAGGTCATAATTCAGGGTTTGGAATTTCGAGCACGTAAAGTTGTTTTAGAACAGTTCCATATTTTCGACCATGCGAAAGAAAATATAAATCTTATTAAATTGGTATCCATGATACCTGCAGGTACAATGGATACCAATTTAAAAATCATGTTAAAATATAAAATTACATTTTTTTTCTTATCGAAAATGTGGACCTGTTCGATAATTCGTAATTTATCCTACAACCAAGAAGAAAAACCGACATAAAAATGATTCGACCAAAACACAATGGTCTTTTATCATTAATTTAAAACACTTACTTATCGTCTATTGATAGGCCTATTCTATACTTACAGATAAAACGCCGCGTTTTCACCGCCCAGTTGACACCTCTTCAGATAAACGCTGTTAAATGAATGGAAGGCGGTAAAAACGCTAGTGTAGACTACAAATTTGCTTTCCATTCATTTAACCGTGATTAATTGAAGAGGCGTAAACTGAGCAGTGAAAACGCGACGTTTTATCTGTTAGTATAGAATCGTTTACTCCAACGTTCCGAATACTGCTTCTTTTGTTCCATTTCTTACATTTTCGGAAGTTATTTCGACCACTTGGTTAGTAATTGTTTGGAATCTGTTTCAGTCGTCAGCAAGACATCTCTACGAAGTCTTACAAATCGCGAGAAATAATTGGCCCATTTTGCGACAAATAGCGGCAATTATCGGTAGGATATTGTTACGAAAAAACTTAAACAGTACCCAATTAGGAAAAGAAATGCGTGGTTAAATTAAAGAGTATTTATGTTTAAGTTTAATCGTTATTAATGGGAAAAATAATTTCATGAAAAATATAATTTATGATTGTTTAAATTATTTGAAAATTAATATTTTCAAAATATTTTTTCTTGTGGAACAGTAAGATAATTTGAAACCTACCTTATCCTAGTCAGTGAAGTTTATTCCTGGGATATTAAAAGAGAATTCCCAGGAATAAATCCTTCTTGCCTGGGATATTATCAATTGGGTAAAATGGCAATAAATCCCCATGCCTCGATGCAGAAAAAAATGATATATTGAATTATTTTAGCGCATAAATATCAAGATGACCGATGGTGGTCGATGACAACCCGGTCGTAAACCTTTCTAGCTATCGACATAATATGCTAATGTGTCGACTCTGTGTATCTCGACCGTATGCGGATAGTGTAGGAAAACTGATAAAATGCTGAGTAAGGAAAACGACGTAGAAATTGAATACAGTTTTAATCCTGCAGATCTTTCGAATATTATTCAATTATCAATATGGTGACAGGAATATTGCCCAGCGGAATATTGCCAGTGCGGAATTTCGCCTGGCGGATTTTTGCCCGGCGGAATTTACCTCGTGGATTGTAAATTTCTAGGTTTAAATTGTAAATTAAATTGTAAATTAAAAGCTTAAAATGTGAAATGCAACTAAAATAATATAAATCATTTTAATGTAATTTTATCACATTAATGTTAGATTTTTATTGTAACTTTAACGTACTTTAACAAGTTATATTTAACCATAAAAATCCACGAATTTGAATTTGCTTAAAGATAATTACAGGACATCTCATAAATTTACCTGTTATTTATTTTGACAATTGTTTAGCTTAAAATACTATAACTTACTATTTGTAACTGTTGTTTTTAATTTACTTATGAGTCTATGACTTTCTTCACCTGTACAGTACTTCGTGACGAGATATGACTATAATTATGTTCATTAATATATGGTTTATTATGCTATAGTTTTGGTCTTAAATTTATAATTTAACATCATTTTTTGATAATTATATCTTTTCCACGTGAACTTTTCATCATCAACTCCGTTGTGAAAGAAGTACGATAATAGCTTTCGTTGAAAATTCATCTTACTTTTTCAAGTGGTATAACAGACAGAGAGTGGTATAACAGACAGAGAGTGGTATAACAGACAGAGAGTGGTATAACAGACAGAGAGTGGTATAACAAACAGAGAGTGGTATAACAAACAGAGAGTGGTATAACAGACAGAGAGTGGTATAACAGACAGAGAGTGGTATAACAGACAGAGAGTGGTATAGCAAACAGAGAGTGGTATAGCAAACAGAGAGTGGTATAACAAACAGAGAGTGGTATAACAGACAGAGAGTGGTATAACAGACAGAGAGTGGTATAACAGACAGAGAGTGGTATAACAAACAGAGAGTGGTATAACAGACAGAGAGTGGTATAACAAACAGAGAGTGGTATAACAGACAGAGAGTGGTATAACAAACAGAGAGTGGTATAACAGACAGAGAGTGGTATAACAAACAGAGAGTGGTATAACAAACAGAGAGTGGTATAACAAACAGAGAGTGGTATAACAGACAGAGAGTGGTATAACAAACAGAGAGTGGTATAACAGACAGAGAGTGGTATAACAAACAGAGAGTGGTATAACAAACAGAGAGTGGTATAACAAACAGAGAGTGGTATAACAAACAGAGAGTGGTATAACAGACAGAGAGTGGTATAACAAACAGAGAGTGGTATAACAGACAGAGAGTGGTATAACAAACAGAGAGTGGTATAACAAACAGAGAGTGGTATAACAGACAGAGAGTGGTATAACAAACAGAGAGTGGTATAACAGACAGAGAGTGGTATAACAAACAGAGAGTGGTATAACAGACAGAGAGTGGTATAACAAACAGAGAGTGGTATAACAGACAGAGAGTGGTATAACAAACAGAGAGTGGTATAACAGACAGAGAGTGGTATAACAAACAGAGAGTGGTATAACAAACCAATGATACCTGCAGCTTTAATTAATACCATTTATAATAACTGTTAAATTATAACGATTCTATAGTTTGTTTCTTATTTAAAAGTAGATATATTGTTAGTTAGGTAACCTTACTTTTTTTAATTATGGTGATATATGTGATTCTATACGACTGTCGGAATATATGTGAAGTAAATAAATTTAAAGGTAATTATTTAAGTAAATTCAAATTCATTTTATTTTCATTTTCGTGATTATTTAATACAGGTTAAATAAAACTTAATTATTGTTATAGTACAATATGTTAAAGTTACAATAAAAAGGTCTATAATTATGTAAATTATTTAAACCTAGAACTTTATAATCAACGGGAAAAATTCTGCCCGGCAAATTTCCACAATGGCAAAATTCCGCCGGGCAAAATTCCGCCGGTAAAATTCCGCCAGTCAAAATTCCTAGAACCTATCAATACTCTGATTGTGGCTTATTTGGCACTCAATAGGTATAATAATATGTTTATTTGGCAATTCTTATATTGAGAAAATAATATCAAAAAATAGTAATTAGGTTGTAGAAAATATTTAAAAAATAGTAAAAAAAACTTCGAAAAAAATAGTAAGAAATGGGATAAAACTAGTAAAAATTATAAAAAAAATAATTTAAAAAAAGAAAGATTTGAAAAAATGGTTTGAATAACAGTTTAAAAAATAGTAAGAAATATTAAAAATACCAAAAATAGTAAAATAAAGTAAAATTTATAGTAAAAGAAAAATATAAAGAAACTCATATCTTTAATAGTTTTCCTTACACTTCAATCACTGTCACATAATTTCTGACTGACTTGACCTATCATGACCTCTGTAACGCTCTGTTAACTCTCACTTTCCGAGGACGTTATCAAACATCCCTTTTACTGTACGTGCTCTTTAAAAAAACTGAAACAACTTCATTTTAACAACTCAAATCCTCGTAATTGAAGTCTGATAAAATGAAACCTTTTCGATCTCCGATGTTTTCGAATCTGCAAATACGGTGCAGTGAAGTTTTTTTTTACCCGAAACAACCCCGTCTATTTTGCGGAAATTTTTACCGTCGGTACCTGAATCGGATTACAGCGGAAAAAAATGATCATTTTTTAGCTTACTAAGTTTGTATAGGTTATTGGGGTGAGTTACGAATTATCGGCCGGTTTCTCATTTTCGATCACATAAGAAAAATTATATAATAATTATTAAATAATTAAATAGTTAAATAATAATTATTATAGTTTTTTTCAAAATGATCGAAGATGTGAAACCGGCCGATAATTCGTAACTCACCCCAGTGTAAATAAAATCCCCCAAACAGATATCAAAACACAATTTTTTCCCCTGTCTGGTATTTTATCCGTCGATTAGGAGAAGAAAAGAAGTAATTAGAGCTGTGGCGTAAGATAGGAATAAATGAGACGTTTATCAGCCTTGTGGTCACGTCACTAGCTTGCCGTACAATGAGACAGTGGTGAGGGTGGCATATCTAAGGCGTATTCTATACTATAGCAGTGAAAACGCCGCGTTTTTATTACCCAGTTAACGCCTCTTCAATTAATCACGGTTAAATGAATGGAAGGCGGTAGAGACTCTAGTATAGACTGAAATTTGTTTTCCTTTCATTTAACGTTGAAGACGCATGAACTGGGCGGTGAAGACGCAGCGTTTTATCTGCTATAGTTTGTAATGGGCATAAGGTAAGAAATTAAAAGGCTATACTACCACTAAGAATATAGTTTTAAAAAAATTGTTTCTTGCGGATAAGTTTTTTAGGATATTGTAACTAACTCATACAAACCAATTATGTAAAGGGGAACGGCAATTGAGTATTTACCCTATTAGATGAAATATTAAATTGACTATAATGATCAATATGCAACTATATAAGTGTTAATCAACACTTTATCGGTGTGCCCCAAAAGATAATGTTTCTATACTGTCTAAACTCTAAAATATTAAAATGAGACTGACTCTACAACATAAGTTTCTATCGATACAGTGTAGCAGAATAATGCTCTTACGGATAATAATTTTAAGGTTAACTCTTCTCTGATTGGTCGACAAGAAGGGGAAGACATGAGGGGGCGGAGCACTAAACTGTTAATGCTCCGCCCCCTGTTGGCTCCTCCTCATTGCATATAGTCATGAGTTGAATTAAATCACCTTCCAAATAGTAAGAATTTTGAAATACTGAACCTAGATGGCTGTAATGTAGTTTGTTACATCCGCTAGTTTGTTTCATGATTGCTTAATGACCTTTCAGAGTGTTTCAGGGACGGCACAGTTTCCGAGTAATTCTTCTCTAGATATATTACTGTCCCCCTCAAAAAGTACATGCTATCATTTCCCAGCGACGGACAATCTGTTGAAATTGATTTCATCAAAACAGACAATACGGGAATTAGTTATCCGTTCCGGTAAGTTACCGAAGAAAAGAAGTAATTAGAGCTGTTCCGTAAGATAGGAATAAATGAGACGTTTATCAGGTCTGTGGTCACGTCACCAGTTTGCTGTACAATGGAACACTGGTGATGGTGAACTAATAATTCGACGGTGGGGGCGATATGTGTATGTAGGTACAGTAAAACTCCTGAGTTATGAAGCACTCTAGTAATGAAGGACCTGAGTTATGAAATGCACCTGAGTTATGAAGTTGTTTTCTATGTTTAAATTATAGAAAATGATATACGTCAAGAATTGTGTCATACTTATCCCTTAATGACCATAGGTTTCTATGATTTTAATTATAGAAAACTATCTAGTGCCCCTGAGTTATGACATAACTCAAATGTTTCACACTCAAGGAAAAGAGTCTCCACATGATTTTAAATTTCCAAACCACATTTTTCTAATTTTCCATCATTTTCAAATCTTACAAATTTGTCATCGTGTACCCAGACCCATTATAAAATATCTACAAACATCAAACAATTAGTAAAGTTTCTTCGTGGAAATGTTAGATTATTAAACTGTGAGACAATCATTAGGTACAGATACACTTTTCTTTGACTGTACCTGTTTAAATGAATGAAGTAGGTACATTGTACATTGTGTGTAGGTGCAGAAAATGAAAATTGTTTCAAAATTTTAATTTTGTTTCCAAAATTGAATTGACTTGGATTCGGAATCTACAATATATGATTTCACATTCAAAATATTTCTAAATCATATTAGTCAATATTTAAAATTTCTAAAAAAAAAGATACTTAATCTAGGTTTAATTTCAACCGTGTTCTACTCTCTTTGATTTTAGTTCGGATTTTTTTTTTTTTCATTCTATGCCAAAATTTTCTTCGATGAAAAATATAGATCTATTTTCGAAATTAAAATAGTAAACATCACCTAAAATCAAATTAATTGTTCCTAGTGTCATATAATTTATACTGAATCCCGTTCACGTCGTACGCGTTCACCTGAACTTCCGAATTTTACGACTGAGATCAGGTGATACGAACAAACTAATAAACCATAAATTAAGATTTATTGATTCTATCAATAAGAAATTATCCAAGATATAGGTCCATTTATCATCTTTTTGAAATATGACACTCCCCGGTTGGTACATCGGTGATCATAATATTTCCCCCATTTCCTAGAAGAATTATTGAATATGTTAGAAAAACAACAATCATGGGTGATGTGAGAGCTTTACTTAGCAGATGAATTAAGTTATGATTACTTAGCTGCTAAAATAAGTTATCATTACTTAGCAGATAAAATAAGTTATCATTACTTAGCAGATAAAATAAGTTATCATTACTTAGCAGATAAAATAAGTTATCATTACTTAGCAGATAAAATATGTTATCATTACTTAGCAGATAAAATAAGTTATCATTACTTAGCAGCTAAAATAAGTTATCATTACTTAGCAGATAAAATAAGTTATCATTACTTAGCAGATAAAATAAGTTATCATTACTTAGCAGCTAAAATAAGTTATCATTACTTAGCAGATAAAATATGTTGTCATTACTTAGCAGCTGAAATAAGTTATCATTACTTAGCAGCTAAAATAAGTTATCATTACTTAGCAGCTAAAATAATTTATCATTACTTAGCAGCTAAAATATGTTATCATTACTTAGCAGCTAAAATATGTTATCATTACTTAGCAGCTAAAATAAGTTATCATTACTTAGCAGCTAAAATATGTTATCATTACTTAGCAGATAAATATGTTGTCATTACTTAGCAGCTGAAATAAGTTATCATTACTTAGCAGCTAAAATAAGTTATCATTACTTAGCAGCTAAAATAAGTTATCATTACTTAGCAGCTAAAATATGTTATCATTACTTAGCAGCTAAAATATGTTATCATTACTTAGCAGCTAAAATAAGTTATCATTACTTAGCAGCTAAAATATGTTATCATTACTTAGCAGCTAAAATAAGTTATCATTACTTAGCAGCTAAAATATGTTATCATTACTTAGCAGCTAAAATATGTTATCATTACTTAGCTGCTAAAATAACTTATCATTACTTAGCAGCTAAAATATGTTATCATTACTTAGCTGCTAAAATAAGTTATCATTACTTAGCAGCTAAAATAAGTTATCATTACTTAGCAGATAAAATAAGTTATCATTACTTAGCAGATAAAATAAGTTATCATTACTTAGCAGATAAAATATGTTATCATTACTTAGCTGCTAAAATAAGTTATCATTACTTAGCAGATAAAATAAGTTATCATTACTTAGCAGATAAAATATGTTATCATTACTTAGCTGCTAAAATAAGTTATCATTACTTAGCAGAGAAAATATGTTATCATTACTTAGCTGCTGAAATAAATTCTTCTTTTCTAATATACATTTCTTTTCCTTTTCTCCATGTGTAAATGAGATCGCTGATCAAATAGAGTTTCTTTTTCTTTATAAGGTACCTACCTACATTATAGATTCTTTTTCGTCTTTGATCAAATAAGTTATATCTACCATCAATGTTTATTGAGTGACCCTTGCTTTGATGTCGTGGATATAGTCACGTGTTTGGATATATATATATGTATATATATATTCCTTGTGGAGAGCCAGGGAAGATGATACAGAATCTGGAGAGTCTTGATCTCCCGCCAATTGAAGTGGACATGCAGCATCTTTTTTGAGTGAGAATGACATGATATACAGTATTAATAATGTGGGAACACATTTGTGTAGTTTTCCATAAAATCCATTAGTTTTCTATGCATAGTGTAGTGTATATTTAATATTTATCAGATGTTTATTGAAGATTGTTATTTGAATAAGGTTGTGGATATCAGACTAATATGGTCGTCTTTTAATCCGAAATATAATACAGGCAGACCCTGCTTTTATTACCAAAATCACAACTCAGATTTACATTAAATGGTAATAAGACCGAGGTATGACTCAAGTTATTGTATAAATGTATCTCATTAAAAATTTCATTTTCTATGAGTTAGAATAAAAGAATATGGTTGAGTTTCAATAACTTTAACTCATTCACCACTTTGAACTTTCGTCACAGAGCTTTCACCATTTCAATATACGCCAATTTGAGTCTGATAACCAGTTTCTTTTGTTCTAACTCATAGAAAATGAAATGTTTAAGGGGTGACAATTATATAATAACTAATATCCGCATTTGTAGTAAGAGCGGGGTGTAATAAAAGCGAGGTCTTCCTATATAAATAAAGATATAAAAACCTAAAAACTCATTTTGCCTTTCAATAAATAACCTAAGTATAGTAATTCACAATTCAATTTGAAAATTAAGTTGTAAATAAAGTGCCACCAATTTTCGAATTGTTTTATATTTGCTACTAAACACATCTTTTAATACCTCCGACTGAACATTACTTAATAAGTCAATTGCTGCCCATAAATCTAACTCGATGACCATACTGTCACAAAGCCGTCGGTCAAGAGTAGATTTATGTTCTTAATAAAGATACTACGTTATCGATGACTTAACTTCTTCATAAGGACCTGGTCAGTTGAAACTAAGATCTATGAGATCGCTACTTAATTGTCCCGTCAAGATGATTTATGTGGAAACAGTCAGACAAGTGAATTTCAATGAGAAATAGAAGGTAATGTGGTGCCGGATTAGTCTAGAGTCTAGAATAGGGGAAAATCTGAATTCTAGAATATCGGCGGAGTCTGAATATTATAATATCAGAAAATCTAAATTGAAGAATATCGAAAAGTCTGAATTCTAGAATATCGGAAAATCTGTATTTTATAATATGGGAAAATCGAATTCTAGAATATTTGAAAATCTAAATTCCTAGAATATTCGAATATCTGAACTCTAGAATATCGGAAAATATGAATTTCTAGAATATTTGAAAGTGGAATTCTAGAATATTTGAAAGTCCGAATTCCTAGAATATTTGAATATCTCAATTCTAGAATATAAGTAGTCAGAATTCTGTAGATACAGAAAATCTGAATTAGAACATTGGAGTTGTCGTAACATAAACATCGAAATTTTCTGAGCTAGAAAAACGGAATATTTTCTTCAATAATCTTTTTTCATGAATCTCAGAATTTTCCCTTTGCATGTATTAAAAAATCTTCAAGTAATTTATTATCGAATTGATTAAATACTGTCTAATGCAAACTGCGCTTTACTTTCCGCGAGTAATTCTCTGTACATAAGCTGCTTGAATCAATGACTCCATCTTAACATTTTATACTTCGTCTAAAAGGATTGCAATTCAAATACTATGAGCAACCATGCAGTTTCTTTACACTGATCTGTCCCTATAGTATACAAATAAAATATATATAAATATACACAAACTCTCTTGGGCTTAATGAAGCAGACTTCGTAATGATGCCATTTTTAGAAAGATTGAAACCTGAGCTTCGACCACTCTCAAAAATGAAATTCAACACATGAGGAGTTTACCTCCGGAGTGAACAAGAAAAGAATATAAGCAGAAAAAAGGCATTAGAAATAATCTGAATGGAAGTCTAATTGGTTGAGGATTGAAATAAAACGTAAGGGGAGGAAGAAGAAGGAGCTTAAGCAAACAGAATAAAGCAAGAATAATTCCACTGGGATTGAAGAAAACATAATTAAATGTTTACGCTGACTAAAAGAAATCGGATAAATAAGAGATGAAAGGAAGAGGGAATGGAGGGAGAGACCGATAAACTGAGGGGATGAAAGAGAAAATACGTAAATATTAGAGAAGAAAATAAGAAATCATTTTTAGTATGTTCGAACCGTTCCATTTCATAAAGAAATGTGTTAATTAATAATTAACGTCTGTTAGAGATGTCATTATATTTGATAGCGATAATGAAAAGGAATTTTGTGAATTCCTTATTCATGAACCTCCGTTTTTAACGAGTTGGTTGGTACGCAGAAGGTGATACAGTACACCTAGAAAAATTTGGTCTTTTTTCTTGATTGACTCTACCTGAATCAATCTAACTATGAATTAGGAGTCAATACGACTCTTGTTTTTGAGTAAAATTATAGGATGAGTCAAATTGACTAACTTTTTTGAGCCGGTTTTGGAACAAACTGAAAAAACCCTCAAATTTTGAGTCAATTTGACTCGTATTTTTTCTCAGTGCATTTCTAGTAGAGACTCGGACATCAAAATAACAAAATTCATTCAATTTAAATATAGCTACTTCATCTGTTATAGATTTCAGAACCTATTTCATTTCGGGATATATAATTTTATAGGTAGTTAGGTAGTTTGTACCTCCAACAATCTTGATAAAAAGGGACAAGATGGTCTGAGAGATCCATCCATTCTTTGACCCTCGAGACTATAAATCTTACTCTGAGCTTGAAGCCAATAAATTTAAATGCGTGACATGAGGAATTATAGTCAATACTGGAACATTTGGATATTGGGACCAACAAAAATAAATTTAAAGGCAAATTGTAAAATCAGTTTTTGAGAACAAAAATCTACTTTTATAGGATAAAGATTGATGGTAATTTTGACTCTTCCTTCAAAAATATAAGAATTGGTTACATCAAGAAGAGAAAAATTCGAAACTTGTTACTTGTTTAAAAAAATTTATTCCAAGATTTTTTTCAAAAAAATTTGAAATTTTTATTTCCACGATTTTTGAAAAAAATAGCAATTCATTTTTCATTCCAAGATTTTTTTTCGAAAATTATTGCAATTTTTTCATACCAAGATTTTGTTTTGTAAATTATTTACAACTTATCCTAAATTACCGAATTATTCACCCCCAAAATCATCAAATTGAAAATTGTCCAAATGCCAAAGTCCAGAAATCGCTTCCGCAAGACTGACACCCAAAGAAATGACGTCCATTCACTGGAACAAGATCAACTAAAGTGCTCCAATTGCATCCCACCAATTTTAGCCCTCTTCTAGAGACAAGTGGAGGGGCCCTTTTCAACTTCCTTCTTTATGTCTCCCATTCATTGGTGATTCTCAATCGATCTTAGATACAATATCGAGGATCTTCAGAATCATGAGCGCTATTTTATACTATAGCGTACTTGCCCGAGTAAAACAACGAGGATGATGTTGAATGAAAATTTTCAAAATTCATATATTTTCTAAATAATTTATATATATATATACTATAATGGAACTTGAATTATAGAAGTAGAGTTTCATAAAGTGATGCTGAAAATGAACTAATTAGATTAGAAAGAATCAAAATGATGTTATTTCTATTTCGGATTCAAGATGGCGGCGGCAATAATAAGAAGTTACTATTTCATTTGGCTGTATAGTCTGTACTAACTTATAGAGATACTTATGTTGAGCGCTGGAGCCATCTCCTGGCAATCTAAAGTGCGATAATAGCGCTTCATCGAAAGTTACGGTCCGGATTTCTGAGAACGGCAAGCCGCAGTGAGTGCGAAAGGTTTAACAGTTCCTGGAAGACCAAAAAGGAATCCAAGGCACTTTCACCTATAGTGCGGAAGTGAATGTTCTCACTGTAGATATCGTGGCTAGGATGTACTGTAAACAATATCTAAGACCCATTCTATACTAACTGATAAAACGCCGCGTTTTTACCGATAAGTTCACGAATCTCCAATTAATCACGGTTAAATGAATGGAAGGCGGTAAAAACGCAAATTTGCAGTCTATGCTAGCATTTCTACCGCCTTCCATTCATTTAACCGAGATTAAATGAAAAGGCATAAACTGGACGGTGAAAACGTGGCGTTTAATCTGCTAGTGTAGAATGAGCCTAATGTAGATATCGTAGCTAGGATATATACTAAATCTATAGGAATCTAGAATTTTAGGTATTATGTTACTGATATCACTTATCTCTAATCATAAATTTGTAAGATGTATAAGTATTAAACTCTCAAAGTCATAAAATGTTTGTCAAGTCATTCTTTCCATCACTTAACTCTACTTATTCGGCAGATTCTGAATCCTCCACTGGTTCGAATATCTTTCTGTCTCTCCGTTAATCGACCGATCCACTTTCACTGTTGGTCGTAAAGTCCACAGAAATGAAATCCAGATCTTTGAGCACAAAGACCTCTGGTATCCGATTCGAAATGTCACTTAACGTTACAGCCTCGTAAACGAAATTGAAGAGAACCTTGCCAACTTTTACTTTCCGAATGAAATAATACCATATTCACGAGGTATTGCAGAGTCGGCAGTAAAACTGAGTTGAACGCTCAAAACTTTTTAATAGCGTTTTTTTTATGAAGAAAGTAGGTTCTCTTTTATTCAGGGAAATAACTTATTGGTGTATCTTTTTAATCAATGAAACTGTAAACAACTGAATGTAGACTGAACGTATTTATTAGCTATAAACCCTACACTCTCTCTCAATATTCTATGGCCCCACCATAACTTTCTCTCTCAATCTTCTATGGCCCCACCATAACTTTCTCTCCCAATCTTCTATGGCCCCACCATAACTTTGTCTCTCAATCTTCTATGGCCCCACCATAACTTTCTCTCCCAATCTTCTATGGCCCCACCATAACTTTGTCTCTCAATCTTCTATGGCCCCACCATAACTTTCTCTCTCAATCTTCTATGGCCCCACCATAACTTTCTCTCTCAATCTTCTATGGCCCCACCATAACTTTCTCTCCCAATCTTCTATGGCCCCACCATAACTTTGTCTCTCAATCTTCTATGGCCCCACCATAACTTTCTCTCTCAATCTTCTATGGCCCCACCATAACTTTCTCTCTCAATCTTCTATGGCCCCACCATAACTTTCTCTCTCAATCTTCTATGGCCCCACCATAACTTCTCTCTCAATCTTCTATGACCCCACTATAACTTTCTCTCTCAATCTTCTATGGCCCCACCATAACTTCCTCTCTCAATCTTCTATGGCCCCACCATAACTTTCTCTTTCAATCTTCTATGGCCCCACCATAACATTCTCTCTCAATCTTCTATGGCCCCACCATAACTTCCTCTCTCAATCTTCTATGGCCCTACCATAACTTTCTCTCTCAATCTTCTATGGCCCCACCATAACTTTCTCTCTCAATCTTCTATGGCCCCACCATAACTTTCTCTCTCAATCTTCTATGGCCCCACCATAACTTTCTCTCTCAATCTTCTATGGCCCCACCATAACTTTCTCTCTCAATCTTCTATGGCCCCACCATAACTTTCTCTCTCAATCTTCTATGGCCCCACCATAACTTTCTCTCCCAATCTTCTATGGCCCCACCATAACTTTGTCTCTCAATCTTCTATGGCCCCACCATAACTTTCTCTCTCAATCTTCTATGGCCCCACCATAACTTTCTCTCTCAATCTTCTATGGCCCCACCATAACTTTCTCTCTCAATCTTCTATGGCCCCACCATAACTTCTCTCTCAATCTTCTATGACCCCACTATAACTTTCTCTCTCAATCTTCTATGGCCCCACCATAACTTCCTCTCTCAATCTTCTATGGCCCCACCATAACTTTCTCTTTCAATCTTCTATGGCCCCACCATAACATTCTCTCTCAATCTTCTATGGCCCCACCATAACTTCCTCTCTCAATCTTCTATGGCCCCACCATAACTTTCTCTCTCAATCTTCTATGGCCCCACCATAACTTTCTCTCTCAATCTTCTATGGCCCCACCATAACTTTCTCTCTCAATCTTCTATGGCTCCACCATAACTTTCTCTCTCAATCTTCTATGGCCCCACCATAACTTTCTCTCTCAATCTTCTATGGCCCCACCATAACTTTCTCTCTCAATCTTCTATGGCCCCACCATAACTTTCTCTCCCAATCTTCTATGGCCCCACCATAACTTTCTCTCTCAATCTTCTATGGCCCCACCATAACTTTCTCTCTCAATCTTCTATGGCCCCACCATAACTTTCTCTCTCAATCTTCTATGGCCCCACCATAACTTTCTCTCTCAATCTTCTATGGCCCCACCATAACTTCTCTCTCAATCTTCTATGACCCCACTATAACTTTCTCTCTCAATCTTCTATGGCCACACCATAACTTCCTCTCTCAATCTTCTATGGCCCCACCATAACTTTCTCTTTCAATCTTCTATGGCCCCACCATAACATTCTCTCTCAATCTTCTATGGCCCCACCATAACTTCCTCTCTCAATCTGCTTTGGCCCCACCATAACTTTCTCTCTCAATCTTCTATGGTCCAACTATAACTTCCTCTCTCAATCTTCTATGACCCCACTATAACTTTCTCTCTCAATCTTCTATGGCCCCACAATAACTTTCTCTCAATCTCCTTTGGCCCCACCATAACTTCTCTCTCAATCTTCTATGACCCCACTATAACTTTCTCTCTCAATCTTCTATGGGCCCTCCATAACTTTCTCTCTCAATCTTCTATAACCCCACTATAACTTTCTCTCTCAATCTCCTTTGGCCCCACCATAACTTTCTCTCTCAATCTTCTATGGCCCCACCATAACTTTCTCTCTCAATCTTCTATAGCCCACCATAACTTCCTCTCTTAATCTTCTATGGCCCCACCATAACTTTCTCTCTCAATCTTCTATGGCCCCACCATAACTTCTCTCTCAATCTTCTATGACCCCACTATAACTTTCTCTCTCAATCTTCTATGGGCCCTCCATAACTTTCTCTCTCAATCTTCTATAACCCCACTATAACTTTCTCTCTCAATCTTCTATGGCCCCACCATAACTTTCTCTCAATCTCCTTTGGCCCCACCATAACTTTCTCTCTCAATCTTCTATGGTCCAACTATAACTTCCTCTCTCAATCTTCTATGACCCCACTATAACTTTCTCTCTCAATCTTCTATGGCCCCACAATAACTTTCTCTCAATCTCCTTTGGCCCCACCATAACTTTCTCTCTCAATCTTCTATGGCCCCACTATAACTTCCTCTTTCAATCTTCTATGACCCCACTATAACTTTCTCTCTCAATCTTCTATGGCCCCACCATAACTTTCTCTCAATCTCCTTTGGCCCCACCATAACTTTCTCTCTCAATCTTCTATGGCCCCACCATAACTTTCTCTCTCAATCTCCTATGGCCCCACTATAACTTTTTCTCAATCTCCTATGGCCCCACCATAACTCTCTCTCAATCTCCTATGACCCCACTACAACTTTCTCTCTCAATCTTCTATGACCCCACTATAACTTTCTCTCTCAATCTTCTATGGCCCCACCATAACTTTCTCTCTCAATCTCCTATGGCCCCACCATAACTCTCTCTCAATCTCCTATGACCCCACTACAACTTTTTCTCAATCTCCTATGGCCCCACCATAACTATCTCTCTCAATCTTCTATGGCCCCACCATAACTCTCTCTCTCAATCTTCTATGGCCCCACTATTAAGTCAATCAATTTATTTACCCTTTCAACCAAACAAACAATTACTGTAAGGGTATCAATTGGATAAGAGGAACACGTATTTCGACCACTAGTCCATTCGAATTTTAACCTCTTCATTTTCCTCTACAATTTTGGGTGTGTTTGATTAAACTTCAAACGTTTCGATGTTTCACTGTGATTCATTTTTATCGGATGTTTCACTTCAAAGTAAAGCATTTATAAAATATTTTTTTTCTTTATATAGAATTTCCGTTTACTTTACTTTACTTTATATTAATTTCACTAATCAATTAAATCCTTAATTACTTAAGTATGCCATTATTTCATTTCTTTATTAATAAATAACGTTAAATTTGCAGCGAAAAAAAATTGTTATGTGGTAATTATAAGTATAAGGATACGATATCTATGGTATCTAGGATACTGTAGCTATAGAATCTAGGATACCATAGTTATCGTATATCGGATACCATTGCTATAGTATCTATAGGATCCGTAGCCATGATACTTCTACAAAATATTAGTTTTACTTTATAATTATTATCAAAGACTTCGGACAGACAGACAGTTTTCTCATTATAGTATAGAAGAATGTATTTATTCTTGCCAAAAGTAGTATGTTCTATATATGATAATAACACTGTAAAAGGTTTAAATCTTACATATATGGTGGGTAAAAAAGGAGATCAATGGAATAGGTTTTTAACGCAACATACACCGTTTGTTCAAACAGGAGTTATTTTATTTGTTGTCTATTTTATTTTGTTTGTATTTGTTTTATGTGATTGGGTTTGTTTTTTATTCTCAATATATTGTTGGTGGTGACTTTTCAATAGATTTTATTTTATATTCACTGGTTTCCATATATCGCTCAAGAAAATACGATTTTTTTTTAATATTTTGCAGAAAATCAAAGAAATTAATGATCTAAGATACAAAATTTACAAAAAAAAATATGAATATGTAAATTAACGAATTTTTTTTTTTACATTTTTACGCTTTTTTTACGAAAAAAAAAATTTAAATAAAGATTATGAAATTCATTCAATACCCACAAATTTCACAAATTTTCAAACCAATATATGTACATACATCAATCAAATAGTTGTACATATAAATCTATTAATTTAATCGAATGGTTATAATTTAAGCCTATTGAAGCGAGGTAAATCCAATCAGCACACAACTCTATATGTATACCTATATACAGGTATATGTATACATATATATTTACTGTACGTAGAATAGTATTCGAATTCGAAACCCTCTTTTGAAATCTCTCCGAAACAATACCTACCGAATCTCGTTTAACCGGACAATTGAATTGGAGACATTTCGAAAATGTTTTTGTAATTATCAAAATAGATTTAATTGAATAGCATCATAATGACTCTAGATGATTAATAATTTTGAAATATTTTACTAATAAATCATATTTTTATTGAAAATTTATTCGCTCGTATACCTATTACCCAAGCAACTCAAGTTAGTGGGCTCATGACTACGTGTACAAATCGTATTGGTACTGTGTGGTTTTTTGCAAAATGGGCCAACATGGTGACAGCATGGACTGTTATGTTGAAACCATCTTGGTCCGAGGTGTTGCCGATAAGTTTCATCAATATATTGTTGATACGCTATATATTAATCAGGTTGGGCCAATATGACAATTCAGTGGGATGGATTCGCCACATTGAACCAACCTTCTCCCAAGGTAACATTCCATGAGAATGGAAAACCACATTATCCCCATGTAATTTCTAGACTAATATTCAGTCTGCCATCTCTTGCCCATCTAACCAACTAGTGCCCATGTTGGCACAATGTGTCATGGTTGCTTGGCTCATGATATCGTATTTAGGTCATTATATCATATTTAATAGTAAGTGACACAGAAGCTATCGTATTAATAAGTAGATTACTATATACTTTTTTCTGAAATGTGGTACTATTTAATAAGACGCAACTTACTCTGTATTTTGTTATCAATATTAGTACAGCATACCTGTTATTGAATTTAAATTATATTCGAATGCAAGAATGTATTATGGATGAACATATTCTGATTAAACAAAAAAAATCACTCAAATATTATTGTAGCCCGTAGTCATGATACTGCCACAAATGATTTATTTTTCCTTTTAATATGTATTTCTTAATAAAAGTGTGACACACGGACAGACGGACATGGTTCTTATTGTAGTATAGACTACTTATTCACATTTCTATCAGTTACAATATAGCTGTCAGTTGCAGTTAGAGACCATTGGACAGTTACCAGATGGTTTTGACCAACCGTGAAATGGAGACAGTACTAATTTGATGAAAAGCCATTATTGAATTCAACTGAAAAGCCATTATTGAATCCAACTGAAAAGCCATTATTGAATCCAACTGAACAGCCATTATTGAATCCAACTGAAAAGCCATTATTGAATTCAACTGAAAAGCCATTATTGAATCCAACTGAAAAGCCATTATTGAATTCAACTGAAAAGCCATTATTGAATTCAACTGAAAAGCCATTATTGAATTCAACTGAAAAGCCATTATTGATTTCAACTGAGAAACCATTATTGAATTCAACTGAAAAGCCATTATTGAATTCAACTGAAGAGCCATTATTGAATTCAACTGAAAAACCATTATTGAATTCAACTGAAAAGCCATTATTGAATTCAACTGAAAAGCCATTATTGAATTCAACTGAAAAGCCATTATTGAATTCATTTGAAAAATCATGATTGAATTCAACTGAAAAACAATAGTATCCATATGAAAAACCATGTTGAAAATCGTTTGTGGAACCATGAAAGAATTTTGTATAAAGACTGTATTTGAAAACCATTCGAAAAATCATGTGAAAAACCATGCATAAAATTATGTGAAAAAACATGCATTAAATTATGTGAAAAAACATGTTTAAAATTAAAACCATATGCAAATTTACATAATTTTTATAAAAAGTAAAAAAATTGTTTTAATAAAACTGACAAATATCTAGAATTATAAATAAAACTTATCGATTTGAAGGTTTAAGAACATATAAAACATAAAATATTAAGTCTATGGATGTGACAATGAAAATTTCACTAACTTAATAAAAATTGAATGGTTATAATTAGGGTTGTGACAATATGCTTTTAAAATCATAGATCCTGAGAACATTATAGACGGAGAGAACTAAAGAGTATTGAATGGTTCTACACCAGCGGTATATAGTATTCGATACCATTTCATTTCGTCTGTGATATTCTTAAGATCTATGATTTTAAAAGCATATTGTCACAACTCTAATAATGACGCGTTCTAAATTAAATAATGAACTAATAATCTACTTATAGAAGATTAAAAGAGGTCTTCTATGGCCCCACCATAACTTCATGTCCTATATTTCTTGTGCTCACTGTATACCCCGCAATAATGTATTCTACTTATCACTAATCAGGTCAAATGACCTGAAAATTGTTCCTAAGGGTTGGTACACGTGACCAGGATTGAAATATTAGACCTCGGGTAAGTTATGAGTTATTGAACGGTTTCACATTTTCAGTCATATATGAATAAGATGTATATTAATTATTATCAAATTAACCAGGCAAGGAGGGTTTATTCCTAGGATATAAGGGAATATGCTAGGAAAGAAGAATTTATCCCTGGGATATTAAAGGAATATCCTAGACAAGAAGAATCTATTCCTGAGATATTCCCTTAATATCCCAGTAATAAATACTTCCTTCATAAAATAAATTTGTATTTTCATTGTAAAACTCTAATTAAATCCTAATATCCCTTCATCGTGTTTAATATTTTAATTCCGTTACAACATTCCCAAGATGCTTAAGAAGATATTCCAGGCATATTAAGAAGGTTGTTAGTAGTGCCTATCTGGTGCAAAATTATAGCACTAACGGGTTGTAAAAAGGCGTGTGAGACCTGAACTACGACCTCCTTATTGAAAACGCTTCTGGGAATCCCTAATTCCAGACTGGAATGTTCCGTACAACATTTCTGGAATTTTCTAACACGGCTAATATGCATCGTTATATATAATCAAAAAGAAGTGCCGAGTGATATATACAGTTTAATAATGGAAACAACTAAGAACATAACTTTCAGAAAGTATTTTTTGAATCTTGAGACTTTCCGATAAATGTTCATGGTAGAAGTAGGTATTGACACTGTATCACCTTCTCAGGACCAACCATAGTCAACGAGTTAAATTATCGCGTGTCCGGATATTTCACCGAAAGATAATTCGCCGAACGACGTTCTCGACAAAATTAAAAAAAAAAATGATAAGATATAGTGCATCTAAGGTTAGGTTAGCGGTCCAGTTCGATTGAGAAAAAATGTATACTTTACAGCTTTTCACTATAATATATAGGTATAAAATTCGTTCGGCAATTATCTTTCGGCGAAAATTCACAATACCAAATTATCGATATTGTATCACCTACTCAGAACCAACAGTAACCAAGGTGTCAAATTATCGATGCTGATCCTAACATCTAGCATTAAGTCATTATATCAGATTCCGTTTCAGTAATAAATATTCATCACACTTGTCGTTATTAGGTGTAAAATTGCATACCTGACCCCATTCCTAAATGACGAACAGAGTATCTCCATTATCTATAAATTATCAGACATGCACCTGTTATTGCATAATTGATCGAGCGACAGGTTATTTATCGACTTCGCAAGCACTGCGGTGATTCGTTTAATCTTTTTCGATGGATCATATTAGAGTACCTATGTAATTATCAGCGATTAGTATCTCATTGAGCAATAATCAGAGTGATAAATCTATCAAAAGAATCATATTGAACGGCTCATTGAAGAATTCATAGAGTCGTGACCATTCTATTACTGATGAACGTTCAATAAAGTTCTTTTTAAATCTTTCCTTTAGATAATTTATGCAGGTTTATTTCAAGATAAAGAAGTGTACATGTTGTAAATCAAATTATTCAGAAAATACTTTAAATAGCCAGGTTGCACAAACTGGTAAAGTGTTCGTAGAGATCTTCATAATACCGAATAACCAAATAGATCTAAATTTTCATTAAAGCCTTCTGCATTTAAGTGAAATTTACACAGTTTAATACTTTAAATAGCCAGGTTGCAGTAACTGGTAAAGTGTTCGTAGAGATCTTCAAAATCCCGAATAACCAAATAGATCTAAATCGTTATTAAAGGCTTTCTGCATTCTCTGTCCCTATTTAATGCTCCATTGACACTAAGACAAGTTGCTCAATATTCCAAGAACGTTCGACTAATCCTCTCTAAATGAAAAGGGTTAATGAGAGATGGAGTCTGGCCGTAGTACGAGAATAGCTTCGACAACGCTTCCGACATTTGGAATTACTGTTTCAGGATTTGAACTTCTACAACGCCTGTAATGTTAGCTACTGTATCGGGATTTGAACTTCTACAACGCTTGTAATGTTAGCTACTGTATCAGGATTTGAACTTCTACAACGCTTGTAATGTTAGCTACTGTATCAGGATTTGAACTTCTACAACGCCTGTAATGTTAGCTACTGTATCAGGATTTGAACTTCTACAACGCTTGTAATGTTAGCTACTGTATCAGGATTTGAACTTCTACAACGCTTGTAATGTTAGCTACTGTATCAGGATTTGAACTTCTACAACGCCTGTAATGTTAGCTACTGTATCAGGATTTGAACTTCTACAACGCCTGTAATGTTAGCTACTGTATCAGGATTTGAACTTCTACAACGCCTGTAATGTTAGCTACTGTAACAGGATTTGAACTTCTACAACGCTTGTAATGTTAGCTACTGTATCAGGATTTGAACTTCTACAACGCTTGTAATGTTAGCTACTGTATCAGGATTTGAACTTCTACAACGCTTGTAATGTTAGCTACTGTATCAGGATTTGAACTTCTACAACACCTGTAATGTTAGCTACTGTATCAGGATTTGAACTTCTACAACGCTTGTAATGTTAGCTACTGTATCAGGATTTGAACTTCTACAACGCCTGTAATGTTAGCTACTGTATCAGGATTTGAACTTCCATTGCGTTTCAGACAATCTAAGCTATTTTGTATCTAGATTTGAACTTTTGACATTTGACATATTGAACTAGTGTAAGATAATCTAACTTCTACAACATTTGTGATGTTCTGAGTTATCGTGACAAGATTTAAATTTCTACAACGCTTCTGACATTTTGAACTACTGAGCCAAGATGTAACATTCGAAAACTATTAAGTGACAATTGAACTACTGTATCAGTATTTGAACTTCCATGAGTTTTGGTATTCGGTCGCTTTTGATGAAAACTTTAGAGATAATCAAAAGAGGTTCTTTCTTTTGATTGAAGTTAATGAAACTAAATCGTTTATTGCAGAGAAGACGTAAATTAAGATTTGAATTTGTTTAATAAGCGATTCAATTTCCTTTGTTCAATAAAAACCTTTTCTCTGTTTGGGTTTATCAATATACAAGTTTTCATCGTTTCGAATCACTGACTGATATCAATCGTCACTTGAACATTTGGCAAATCACCACCAAGATGACTGCTCTCTCCTTCTTAACGACTCTACTTTCACAGTTTCCTCCGGTGGAAAAAATTAAGAGGATTTCCCTCAGATTAGGAAGGGTCATTAGAGGTAATGATGTTCTTGAGGGGTTGTTTCTTGAGGATTCAAATCATTGAGAGATATGCTCTGTGTCATCCTGAACATGACTCTCATTTGGATCCTTTTATCTGCCAACAAAGTTGCCAGATTTTATGAGTTTAAAAGAGTAGAACTCCTCAATAATGTAATCCTCTATAGTGAATGTAGAGTCCTGAGTAAGGAAGTAGCCTCTATAGTGAACAATTTTCTTTAATCTGACATGAAATGGTCAACTGTTTTAGAAAACTAATGACCATTTTATGTAAAACTAACGAATTTTTTTTCACTATATAGGCTATACTTCCTTACCCAAAACTCCACATTCACTATACACGATTTCATTATACAGAGTAAAGAAGTAGCCTCTATAGTGGAAAGATCTTATTCAATCTAACAGTTTTATAAACTGATGGCAATTCGTGGAAAACTAAAGAAAATTTTTTCACTATAGAGTCTACTTCCTTACTCAGGAGTCGACATTCACTATACAGGATATCACTATAGTGGAGTTAAACTTGTAACTACTATAAGGTTTGATATAAAATTCTAAATGGTCGATCATAATACCAGAAATTAAAAAAATACCGCTATTGTTTTATGCAATTAACGATCATTTTCAAAAAACAAAATGTATCATTATGATGATTCAGATAATTTAAAATGGAATAAAAGGCAAATAATGAAGGAAATTCACTATAGAGGAGTTCCACTGTATAGGTACTGTCACCTTTTGTTCTGTACTCCCAACAGCAACACATAAATTAGGGTTGAAGGCTTAGAGTGGATAATTGGGATGCCTACCGAAAGGATTTGCAATATCTTGCACACTTTCCTCCTTTCTAATCAACATAAGAAGAACAAGAAGAAGAAGACGCTTATAATTTCCGACAGGAAGGGGTCCAATTTAAAATCCACGTTGCCAGATCTTGCAAGAAAATGTTTCTTTTTTATTTTGTTTCCATTTGTGAATTATAAGTAGGAAGGTTAAAATCATAGAGGAACGTTATTTTATCCGGACACTCCAAGTACTCGAAAAGTGCGTGATAACAAAGACCAAGAACCTGTATCACAATCAGAATTTGGTGTATTATGATTAGGGATGTGACAATATGCTTCTAAAATCATAGATCTTAGGAATATCTCAGACGAAATGAAATGGTATCGAATACTATATACCGCTGGTGTAGAACCATTCAATACTCTTTAATTCTATCCGTCTATGATATTTCCATGATCTATGATTTTAAGAGCATATTGTCACAACCCTAATCTTGACCTATGTTAACTCCCACTATCCGAGTACGGAGACCTTTATACATAGAATAGAATTATTGCTAACAATATGAATATTTTTGAGATAAAATTTATAAAAATAGACGACATATTGTTTATAATTAGTTCTTCAGTTTCCCTAAAATTCCGAATGAATGGTCATTTGTACAGATTTAAGACCTAATATTTTTAATTAAAGATGTTCCTAAATACGATTGCATCGAGAGACGAAGTTGTTACAGTCACCGAAAGAGAATGAGCATTAAAGAAAAAGTTTAGAAGTTAACCCGTTACGATTACGAATCTTTCGAATCTGGAGCTTTGTTTTGTTTTTTACGAGGTAGAGTTTGACGGTGAAACTCACCAAACATCGCAACGGATCAATTTCCATAAAGGGACACTGCGTAAAACATGCTATTAAAACTTAGTGGCTGTGGACTCGTTTGGAACTTTGAATGTAGTAACTCTCTCTGTAGAGATAATTTGATGTGGCGCCTTGGTGGTAAAATGGCAGTGAGAGTAAGAAATGATGGAGTAGAAGAAGGACTCCTCTATAGTGAGATACAGTAGAGCTCCTCTATAGTGAACTACAGTAGAACTTCTCTGTATAGTGAACTCCTCTATAGTGAACCCCTCTATAGTCAACTCCTCTGTTGTGAACTGTTCTGTAGTGAACTCCTCTATAGGTAACTTCTTTGTAGTGATCTCCTTTATAGTGAATCTAGAGTCCTGAGTAAGAAAACTACCCCTTATAGTGAACAAATGTTCTTCAAAATAGGCCTTTAGTTTTCTATCTAAAATTGATGCTATTCAAGGCAGACTAAAGAAAATTCGTTCACTATACGGGGTAGTTCTCTTACTCATGACTATTCATTCACTATAGAGGAGTCCTACTGAAATCTGTTCAGTAAATAATGAACATTAACTTGCTCAAAGAGGAATCAATTTCTAATAAATATTTTCAAATTCGAATTTAAAAAAGATTCAACATTAAAAATAATTATAATATTTTATAAAAATCGTCTTGCTGTACAACCATATAGTGCTGAAATAGATTTATATCTCACATAATTCAACACATATAAATTATCATACACTAATTCTTTCATTCACCAAATCATTCATACACTAATTCTTTCATTCACTAAATCATTCATTCACGTCAATTTACCACTTGGTGAAATGTTGTCAACTCATGTAATCCTCCCAGATGCGATTATTCTAAAATTTATCGCTTTTGAATCAATGCTAGAATCTGCAATAAAAAACTCCATGAAAAAAATACCCATCAAAATAACATAAAATATTTTGCAATAATGGAGCAGGACCAACACGTTGCAATATTTCAAAGGAGGGTAAATCATTTAATTGCAATATGGATATACAATTCGCAAACCACCATTGAATCAATGGTAGCAGTAAAAAAGCAACAGATAGCTATTAGGGCTCAGTTAAGTAATTATGGCGAAACAAACGTTAGTTTTATTGCTTGTCTGACCACCGGTCTGTCGTTAAACTGAGTTTTTATACAATTTCTTAAACCCTAGATTTATTATGCTAGATTTGTGATAAAAAAACATCCTTTTTCATCCATCTATCTATCTTATTTATTCTTATTTAAGTATTTTCGTATTACAACTGCCATTTTGCAGAAACTGGTAAAGTGTTCGTAGAGATATTGGTCCCTATACTGATTAATTATTTCTTTTCACCGATTGTAGGACGATGGTTGTTAAAACATTCAACAACATTTAGTATTTCTTTACATTGATCCAACTTGTCAATTAAGTATTCCATACAAACGAATGTAAGAAAAATTAAATGGAAAGCAAATCATTATAAAGTAGCTATCCTCGTGTCGAAATTAAAGTATTTGAACGGAAAGTAAAAACAAAACTTTTTTTATCCAGGCTGCAGTATATGGGTTTGTATTAGCATTTGCTATTAATCACGCCCATTCATTCAATAAGTAGTACGCTTGTAAAGTCATTTGGCGTAATCGATAAAAGTAAAGAAGTCAATCTGCATCCCGCTATTTTTCCATTTCCTATCAGAGAGAAACAGACGACATTTTTGCCAATGCACTTTTTGCTGATTTTGCATTTCATTAAAAGAGGGGGAATTGAATGACATGATCCCAAAATGAGCTCAAATTAACTTCCGATTGACTCTCTTATGGGCAACAATTTGTCAGCTATTGTAGTGACTAAGGAGAAACCTATATTGCTGAGTTTGTTGAAAACTTTGAGTAGCTGAACATTGCTGAGGTTGTTCAAACTTTGAGTAGCTTAACATTGCTGAGGTTGTTGAAAACTTTGAGTAGCTTAACATTGCTGAGGTTGTTGAAAACTTTGAGTAGCTTAACATTGCTGAGGTTGTTGAAAACTTAGAGTAGCTTAACATTGCTGAGGTTGTTGAAAACTTAGAGTAGCTTAACATTGCTGAGGTTGTTGAAAACTTTGAGTAGCTTAACATTGCTGAGGCTAATTATATCCTAGCAAATAAAACGCTGCGTTTTCACTGCCCAGTTTACGCCTCTTAAATTAATCACGGTTAAATGAACGGAAAGCATATTTGCAGTCTATACTATCATTTCTACCGCCTTCCATTCATTTAACCATGATTAATTGAAGAGGCGTAAACAGGGCGGTGAAAACTAAGAGTTTTATCTGCTAGTGTAGAATGGGCCTGCGGCTGTTGAACAATAGGTGCTTAACATTGCTGAATAGTTTGAAAATTTGGAATAATATTGCAATAAATAGTACCCAAATGAATATTTCATATTAATTAGGTTTTTTACTAATTTATGACACTTAATTAAATTATATTGAAAAAAATCGCCTATATTCAAGAGCTAACAAATGTGATTAGAATGTATTTCAAACCAATATTCTTCCATCTTCAAATAGCAACACGTCTTATCACCCAATTTCCATTCAGACTCAACCATCTTATGCCAATAATCATATGACAAGAGACAAATTTGCCGCATTACCTAGCTTTCTATAGCTAGCTCTATTATGGCAGTCTATTGAATCCAGAAGGCGGTTTCGAACCTCATTGTCGAATAGAGCACGCCAGCGCATATGTGTAGGTACAGACAACAAATATATAGCTATATGTCAAGTATGACGTAACCCCGATGGACGGATCAATACCGGCGCCACTTCCATTGTGCAGGATGTGGGAGCGCGGCAGTCGAACCTTGCTGGCAATTGCCGCGTGGATCCAATACAGTATCAGAATATGTGAGTGTGATTATAGTAAATTAACTGATAGTCTAATTTAAACCGATAAACCTTATAATTTAATAGAAAAAGCACATTATTATATCTATGGATTTGATAATTTACTCGACATACCTCATAGTTACAAATTTTGGCGCCAAAATTTAAATTATTTTTGTTAAAAAAAATTTACCAAGATGTTAAGATTTCTCCACGTTTTTGGTATTTACATATATGCAAAAAAAAATACCATTTAAACTAGAATCATTGCTCAATTGAATATGTATTAATCAATAAACGTAGAAGATAATTTTAATCATAACATTCAAAAAATGAATCATTAAACCTACTTTTCAAAGCAAATTACAACTATCATCGAAATTGTCTGTTAATCAATTATTATAAATGATAAATAAGTTGGTCAACATTAAAGGTCTTTAAACATCCTCTTCATTTACTGTTGTCTTCTTATTTTGCCATAATAACCTACCATCTCATTACCAATAATCATACGGACGCCCATATACAGAAATAAGGACCTGGCGTAAAACAACCAAATGACCTAAAATAAATTGCTAAATATAAAGCGCAGACGTGATATCGACACGGAATGGTCCTATAGCTCATCAAATCCTGTGTTAAAGGAGAATGTTTTTAGGAATGTACAGGAATAGAGAGCTTATAAGTTGGTTTAAACTTTAAACTTAGTCCATGCTTAACGCCATGTTTCGTGAGATGGCTACCTATTAGGAATAAACAGGTTTTGAAGATTTTGAGATTTTTTTTCTACCGAAAAGTTATTCGGATACAGTTTATTACTAATTGCTCTATAATATTCCTAGATGAATTACCAAAAGATAATAATTATCAATACCCAAAAATTATTCGGAAACAGTCAATTAAAAATTCTTGTCTAAAATTCCTATAGATGAACTACCAATAGCTGAATCCATTTAATTTATAATTGGAAAGATAATTTGATACCGGAATATAAGAACCTTTTTCTATCGTAGCATCTCATTTATGTTCTCAATAAAACTTGTTAAGACTCAATTAAAGAAGGCAGTAATTTGATGAGAGACTCTCCCATCCACAAAGAAAATAAAGCCATACGACAGCAAAAAGCCACCCTGATAAAAATATTGTTAATTTCCCTGGTTCTGTAAAAAAGGAACAAAGATCTCTTGTACGACTTCATTTCATCTATTTTCGTCTAGCAGCGGGGAAATATCGATATGAGTATTGTTTCTTTAGATTTCAGAATGGTTTTCGACCCCTCAGTAATTAAAAGGCTTCAGATGATATTAAAATCGACAGAAATGACTCATCCACAATTAGTGATTCGCGTAAAGCAACCTCTTAAGATTTTATGTCGGACGTAAAAGCGTCGTCTTGCCATCAAAAAAGGACCAAATTCGTCAGATCTTGCACCCGTAATTAAAGTTATGGTGGGGCCACATTGAAGATCAAGTGTGGCCCATCTTATTCTTCTATGGCCCCACAGTAACTCCTTCTATGTTTTTCGGAAGCTTCATCAACTGTGTCTAGTTTATTGAGATTTTAATGCCCATTCATCGTTATCTCCTGCTTCTTATTACCTAGTCATGTGATATCACGCGTCACAAATACCGCGGTACAAATACTGCGGTACAAATACCGCGGTACAAATACCGCGGTACAAATACCGCGGTACAAATACCGCGGTACAAATACTGCGGTACAAACATATGCTTCAAAATTCATAGATCTTAATAATATCATAGACTAAGAGAAATGGTATCGAATACTATATGTACTATTAGGTACATAATGTTTTTCTATTTAAGGAGATTTTTCATCAATATGGGACATGCGATAAGCTGCTATCAGTTACTATATTCACTCTTATCAGTGATAAGAATAGGGTTAGTGAGCTCTATATTGTCGATCATACAAAGTTCCAATACTAATTATTATTATTATTTTTCACAAAAATTGTATCCACTGCAATTTAATATAAGTCTTATTTCTTATTTTATTAATTATGTATTACCTACAGTATTACGTATCTATGGTAGCCATACATTATGCATATAATTAGGGAATGATGAATATATGCAAGCTGTCCGATAACTCAGAACTTCCCAAGAAAGAAGCATTTATTCCTGGGATATTCCCATAATATCCCAGGGTTAAATCCAATACATTCTCAGTTTCGATTTTTACGTATAATTATCAGAAAAAAACTACCCCTTTTTCGTGAATTTCCCATAAATTTTTTACTGTTATTTTCGGAGGAAAAAGGGGTAAACCCAACAATAATATCAATAACACACATCGCAGATAACAATAAAAATAAATACAGTACCACTCAAATAAAAGAAAACAGCCTAACACAACATTTACGAGCAAAATCTCCATGAATGTAGTATGATGTATAAATATATATATATATTGATATTGTATTACCACCCAGCTATAGGACAATTGTGAACGAGTTATAAAAGTACCCAACCGATGAATTATAGTCGGAAGATCATATCGTTCATTTGCGTTTAAAATTATAGATCTTATGAACATCATATACGGAGCCAGATGAAATGGTATGGAATACCTTATACCGCTGGTTCAGAACCATTCAATACTCTTTAATTCTCTCCGTCTATAATATTTTCAGGATCTATGATTTTAAACGCATATTGTCACAACACTGTCATAACTACAAAAAAGCTACTTTTCAGGAGAGGCATTTTAGTACATGTAAAGTAAGTACATTTAATGGTATATCGTTAGGACATTTAGCCTCTCTAGCGGTACATTTTAGAGCTACAATTATACAACTTTTACGGGAAATAATCAGGATTTTAAAATTTATATAAAATACCTACTTTTTTGTGTTTATGCCGTTGTTCTTGCAAACGAGTGATCTATTACGCTAAATATTAATCGTATTTTATTCTAAAATATCCTATAGTTACAGACGATATCGACGGGTGTTTAATTGAATTTCAATCAACTGATTTATCATCTTAGCTAGATGATCTTTTTCAAAATGATATCCGCCGATTATACTTTTCCGCATGGGCGAAAGGTGTAGGATATCACTAATGTATTTTCCGGGTTCTATACACAAGTTTATGACCCTTAACTCTACAATGGACTGGCCCTTTTAACGAGTATTTAACGAGTCCTAGTTTATACTTATCCATTATTTCACAATCAGATTTTATTCCAATGCAGATCATTACAGCATATGTTATAACTTTTACGACATTTCCATTTCTATTACATGCATTGTATGTGCATCTATTTTGAATAAGTAAATATGTATTGAGGATTGTAAGCGATATGGAGCGTTATATATAACCTATAAAACTGAGCACGTGCTCTACAGTGTGTTTTATTTATTTCGCAGTAAAATATATTGCCAGTGTGTGTGTGTGTGTTTCGTGAGAAAGTAGCCATCTTGTTTATTGTTTTTGCAGGTTATGATGCCTATATACATAGGGTGACTATTACTTTCTTGGACAAATAACTACCCTTAATAGATCTAAGTATAAAAACAGTTTTTTGCAGAAAAGCTCAGTGCAATTTCTTTATATTTTTAATATATATAGACATATATATAAATATGAATAAACCTATTAACATTAATAATAGAATCACCTTAAACTATCTAAATTCTTAAAATCCTTTCATAATTACGCCATCTAGGGGTACAAATGACTATTAAATTATATAATTACTCCATCTAGCGGTACAAATGACTATTAAATTATATAATTACGCCATCTAGCGGTACAAATGACTATTAAATTATATAATTACGCCATCTAGCGGTGAAAACGTCAATCTCCGTGCGTGCGTTTGTCACGTTTGTGTTCATAATATTTGTCACCAAATCTGTAGCAACGCCATCTAGCGGTACAACTGACTATTTATCCATTTAACCCTAATTTATCAGCTGTTTCTTTAAGATGCGTAAATTGTAGAATGTGTCACAATAATCTATATGCATTTTAGTTAATAAAATGAAGTAGGTAATAATTTGATCTGGGTCTTTAAAATGATTGGTCGAAGAAGTAAATATTAATTAGGTTTTAAAAATTTAAAAAGTGTTGGAGCAAAGTAATTTGCTTTTATTAATAAAATAGTATTAAATTTTAAAACCCCGATAATAACAAAATCTGAATAAACATGAATTTCATGAATTGGGATAAATTTTCTGTATACAAATAAATATTCATGCCATTGAATAAAATAAAATTTAACCATTTAAGTATAATTTTGTTAAATCTTATAGTTGTACGTGTTAATTAAAACCAAACAATTTGTATTAATATAGGGAAAGAAAATGTATAAAAAATTAATCTTAAAATAAGAGTAATCTATTTAATAGTCAAACAGAAATAAAAAATCCTGTATAACATACATGACTACAATAATATATATCAGTCTAGGGTTGTGACAATATGAGTTTAAAATCATAGATCCTGAAATTATTACAGACGGAGAGAATTAAAGAGTATTGAATGGTTCTACACCAGCGGTATATAGTATTCGATACCATTTCATTTCGTCTGTGATATTCCTAAGATCTATGATTTTTAAAGCATACCGTCACAACCCTATATATATATATATCAGTATCAGGGTATCTAATATAAAAACACGGCCAATAGATGGCGCTTTATCACTCAAAATTATATATGCAAGATGTATTTCATCTCGAAGGGTTAGGGTGAGTTCCGAATTATCGGTCAGTTCCACATCTTCGGTCATATAAGAAAAAAAATAATGATAATTATTTCACTATAGGGTTGGTTGTTTTTACTCAACCAATCCTAGTGAAATAATTATTATTATATAGTTTTTCTTATATGACCGAAGATGTGGAACTGACCGATAATTTGGAACTCACCCTAACCATAATTAGGATAAGAGAAGTTAGTTTTTCTGGATTAAATGTTCAATTTTTTTAAATTTTAAATTTTTCTGGATAAAATGTTTAAATTTTAATCGGTCTTGCAACAGGTGAACTCTCTCCCCAGTCTCTACGCTTCAGATTTGTGAAACAACTGAAAAGAAAATTGAAAAATCGTCAAATTGTTTATTAAATACCATTCTAGGAACCTAAAGGCAAAGTAATGTGGAGGGTTGGGACAATATGCTCTTAAAATTATAGAACACTATTGAGTCGTTTTACACCAGCGGTATATAGTATTCGATACCATTTCATTTTGTCTATGATATTCTATGATTTTCACAGCCATATTGTCACAGCCCTGGTAATATGTTTGTTTTTTTACTCAATTTCTCAATATATCTAGAGTCCTAAAAAATAATAATTTCAGCTTAAACTTTACTGAGAGTCCATAAAAAATTAAGAGGGGTACCCTTCTAATCTTCTATGGCCCCACCATAACTTTCTCTCTCAATCTTCTATGGCCCAACCATACCTTTCTCTCTCAATCTTCTATGGCCCAGCCATAACTTTCTCTCTCAATCTTCTATGGCCCAGCCATAACTTTCTCTCTCAATCTTCTATGGCCCAACCATAACTTTCTCTCTCAATCTTCTATGGCCCAACAATAACTTTCTCTCTCAATCTTCTATGGCCCAACCATAACTTTCTCTCTCAATCTTCTATGGCCTCACCATACCTTTCTCTCTCAATCTTCTATGGCCCAACCATAACTTTCTCTCTCAATCTTCTATGGCCTCACCATACCTTTCTCTCTCAATCTTCTATGGCCCCACCATAACTTTCTCTCTCAATCTTCTATGGCCCAACCATAACTTTCTCTCTCAATCTTCTATGGCCTCACCATACCTTTCTCTCTCAATCTTCTATGGCCCAACCATAACTTTCTCTCTCAATCTTCTATGGCCCAACCATAACTTTCTCTCTCAATCTTCTATGGCCCAACAATAACTTTCTCTCTCAATCTTCTATGGCCCAACCATACCTTTCTCTCTCAATCTTCTATGGCCCAACCATAACTTTCTCTTCTAATCTTCTATGACCCCACCATGACTTTCTCTTCTAATCTTCTATGGCCCCACCATAACTTTCTCTTCTAATCTTCTATGGCCCCACCATAACTTTCTATTCTAATCTTCTATGGCCCCACCATAACTTTCTCTTCTAATCTTCTATGACCCCACCATGACTTTCTCTTCTAATCTTCTATGACCCCACCATAACTTTCTCTTCTAATCTTCTATGGCCCCACCATAACTTTCTCTTCTAATCTTCTATGGCCCCACCATAACTTTCTCTTCTAATCTTCTATGACCCCACCATAACTCTTAACTGTCAGATGAAACATGACTCACGTTTTTTCAATGGTGGTCAAAAGAATTTTCTCTTGCTCAGTCAGAGGTGTACATGCAGCTTCAATGCTCTCATGCAACATTCTGCCAGACGTACAACCCAACAAACACGTTGTTATACCTTCTATCGCCAAAGAGTATTTCAAAGCCAGGTGCGCTGGCTCTATCCCTTCATCCTGATTGTGATGGTAAAAAAATAGTTAGGTGGCTAGTTGAGGTCTATGAGAATTAGTTGAGACTATCAAAACTATAATGGACGAAGTTGTAGTTCAACAACTTTGCCCCTAATTGTGTTAAGACATTCCCAGTATTAGAACAATGTTGTCCTGAATTTTAGTCAATTATAGTCCACAATAAATATAATATATCCAATAGTTCATAGTATCAATGCTTGAAATCAATATTAGATTTTCAAAATTAATCGCAGAGAAAATCTCCCATATTCTACAAACTGGCATTAGAAAATCGTATTGACGTTCTTAAAAGTAGTTATTTATGAAATAGATTAAACAATTAAGAATTAATGATTAGAGATGAAAACTAAAAGAAATAAAGAAAAGAAATCAAAAGAGGTAAAATGTTTTTATGTCATTGTTACACATACCTTGCATATTCCTCTCGCTTTCTCAGCCACTTTCAGTAGCTCTTCGTTAGCTGAGTGCCAGAATTGAGGACCACCGGAAGCTAGCAAACCCATTCCAGTTGCAGAGGAAGTTACAACACCTATTCCTTTGCTCTGTCAAGTCAAACCAATAAGTAATTACAGAAAACTTTCAGTTTTAGTACTTTTTTAAATTTTAATAGGTTTTTATATAGAAAAAGTAATTGGAGAACGTTGTAAATGGGTTGTGACAAATGTTCTTAAAATCACAGATTCTGAAAAAAATTATTAGACGGAGATAATTAAGCAGGTTTGAATCATACTACACCAGCGGTATATAGTATTCGATACCATTTCATTTCGTCTATATTCTTAAGATCTATGATTTTAAAAACATATTATCACAACCCTAGTGAACTCAGGTCAGTCAGTAATTTTAGAAGTCAAAAAGGTTCATCACCTACATGTTAACTACCCGAATACAGCGACGTTCCCCAGTTCGTAGCTATATAGGATCAAAATTTTATTTACAGTATCCCAAATGCGATTTTTTTACAAGAATCCAAAACTAGAATCTATGTTTCAGGAAGTTAATCACTTTGAAAAAAGGCAGGTATCCCTTAATGCTGTCATCCAAGAAATTACTTCTCCCGTAACTGAGAATGAGATCCAATTTGACTTTTGATTTTTCTACCACCTCTTTCATCAGATCGATATTGTAGCTGGTGATTCCTATGTACCTGAAAAATGGTTACTTTTACAAAGTCGTTAGATATAGGTAGTTAAATTACTGTGAAACTCTTGAGTTATGAAGTATTGGTTCCTTCATAACTCAAAAACAACTTCATATATCAGGTGCACTATAGATAGTTTTCTATGATTAAAATCATAGAATATTATGGTCAATGAGGAATAACTGTGACGAAATTTTTGACTTATATCGTAATTCGTTTTCAATAATTTAAACATAGAAATTAAACTACTTCATAACTCAAGTGCATTTCACAATTCAGGTGCTTCATAACTCAAGAGTTTTACTGTAGTTTTAACACGACCGTTACATAATTTCGTACAATTATTACGGATAATATAAATATACTAGCTAGTTGAAACACAAGAGGTGTTTACTTTAATAGTTATAACCCTTATCGTGATGATTGCGAAGAAGCCGATTTGAAGCAAAAAAAGCTAACTGTACGGGAAATAGTAAGAAATACGGAACTCATAATATACCTGTTAATATGTGCAAACTTAAATGTATTATATCAACAATGATTATAAAAGCGTAAATGTAATTAATTATTCAATCATGGTATCCTACAATTAAAAGGGCTGAGGCAAAACGCCGCGTTTTCACTGCCCAGTTTACGCCTCTTCATTTAATCACAGTTAAATGAATGGAAGGCGGTAGAAACGCTAGTATAGACTGCAAATATGCTTCCGTGATTAATTGAGGAGGCGTAAATAGGGCGGTGAAAACGCAGCGTTTTATCTACTAGTTAGTTCAATAAACTAACCTGGCCTTTCCTTGAGCAACAATTTCAGCAACTGCTGGCAATGTTTCTTCTGTAATCTGGTTGATATCAGCAAACTCAATATCGTGAACCTGTACCACGTCAACATAATCCACGCCCAATCTCTTCAAACTCCTGTCTATACTCTTGTGAACCGCTGCAGAGGAGAAATCAAACATTTTCTCGACGTCGGTCATGTTGTACCGTCCAACTTTGGTTGCAAGGAAGTAGGATTTTCGAGGAACTCCGATTAAAGCCTGGATGTGATAGTGTACTTGGAAAATTAATAACTTTCTAAATTGTTTAATACCAATTCATATTTCATTGAATGATTTAATCAAATGAGTGAAAACTACAAAAGCTTGGTTTGGTTTTCATCGTGCACGGACAATTCGTCCACGGACATTTCGTTTATGAAATGCTTTGTTTTGTGTTATATTCGTAATGCTTATATATTTTATATTATGTAATAAAAACAGTGGACGAAAACACCCTTTGTTGATGGTAATTAGAGACTCATGGTCTTTGCCTTAATTCTTATTGCAATATTCTTCTCCTGCTCCTGTTGGTAAGTGTACTATGCCTGAGTCAGATCCGTGCTTACTTGAGATGTTGGCTTATGAGAGGCGAAGATATTGATTATGGGTGTGGCGTGTATAACAATATCGTGGCACACTTCATACTTATGCAATGACGCCACGCCCACAATCAACTCTCTGCCTTTCATGACAATATCTCAAGTAAGCACGGATCTCAAATATACATCAAAAATATCATTGAGGGAATTCGATTGAGGGTTTCATATATCAGGAAGATCATTTAAAGATATTTTGAAACCTGCACCTTGCCAATGACTTCTTCACTCTTGCCAGTTCCGTAATAAGGAGAGGTGTCTATGTAGTTGAGTCCTGCTATGAGTCCTTCCCTTACCATCCTAATAGACTGCTCCTCCGTCATCTTCTGGTAACAATTACCGACTGATGCTCCTCCGATGGAGACAGATGAGACGCGAAGATCTGCAATGAGGGGAAAAACGAGTCAAATTGACTAGAAATTTGGGTTTTTCAGTTTTGTCCCAAAACTTGCTCAAAAATGTGAGTAAATTTGACTCATCCTAGTATTTTACTCAAAACAAGCCATGGTCGTAGAGCAGAGAAGCTTATCTTTCATTTTTTAATGTTCATTGTCTTAATAAAGATAATTGTTTTTTTTAATTATTTAAAGAAGGTTTGCTTCTTCTGGCAGGGGGCCTTAAAAAAAAAAGAGTCAAATTGACTCCTAAATCATAGTCAGATTGACTCAGGTAGAGTCTCTAATATTGGAGTTTTGCAGCCTTGACTCAAGCGATGAGTCAGGTTGACTCTCAATTTTTTCTCAGCGTGTTCTTCTTTAGTCTGTGTTGAATGACCATTAATTTTTGCTAAATAATAGCTATTTGAAAATATGTTCATTATAGAGGCTACTTCTTCACTGTACTACTACTATGCAGACAGGATTCATTCTAAAACAGTTCTACCGTACATATTAAATCAAAGATATCAACTTACATTTTTCTCTTATTATATATTTAAACATCCCACGAAGATTGCACATAAGCGGTAATTTTATACCCGTAATCATATAATATCATAATTGTGCCTAAAAATTATGCACTTCTTCATCTAGGATTCTTCGATGACGTCACATTATCCACTTCCATCGTAAATGAATGGGAAGAATCTCACTAATACAGGATTTCATTATAGAGGAGTTATACTGTATAAAATATATTTAAATTAGGTATATAACTAATTATAATGATTTTTATACTAAAATACCTAAACTTATAAATATTAAATAAAAACAAATACCTGGACAATCGAAACACTCACCGTACTCAGATAGTGGATGTTAGATTAACTTATAAAAAGTTAGATAATTTCATAACTCCCACTTTCCGTATACTGTAGGTGTCCGATTCGTATGCAATTATTATCATTACTAGTACAGTACCTGTTATTGAATCTAAATTATATTCGAATGCAAGAATGTATTATGGATAAACATATTCCGATTGAACGAAAAAATTGTCTCTCAAAAGCCAAAATATAATTTTTTTTAAATAATTAGTGTCAATATTATTGTAGCCCGTATGTCATGATACTGCCACAAATAATTTGTTTCTCCTTTTAATATGTATTTCTTAATAAAAGTGTGACACACGGACTTATTGTAGTAGCTATAGATATATCATTACAGTAGTTCCACACACCTGTTTCCCCTAGTTTGTTGTATTTGATTTTCTTGACTTTTTCCACATCGTGAAATCCTTCGACATAAGTCTTCTCCTCCATTTTGCCTTATAGAATAATATATATTGATATAATACAGTAAAGAATCTGAGTTATGGAGATCTGGAATAATGAAGCACCTGAGTTATGAAATGAACTTGAGTTATGAATTAGTTTTCTATGTTTAAATTATAGAAAATGATATACGTCAAGAATTTCGTCAAAGTTATCCCATAGGGACCATAGTTTTCTATGATTTTAATCATAGAAAACTATCTAGTGCACCCGAGATATGAAACGGCTTTGAGTTATGAAGGAACCAATTCTTCATAACTCAGGAGTTTCACTGTAATAGAAAATGTTATAAATAAATATATGAAATAGAGGGATATGGTTCTAAGTAAATTCTTCCGCGGAAAATTCCACCACTTAAAGTTCCACCACGGAAAGTTCCACCATGGAAAGTTCCACCGGAAGATTCGACCGCTGGAAAATTCTAAATTGTCAGTGTAACGTCATCATGGAACCAAGAGTTCCATAACAGCTTTTCAATTTCAATAGATTGATAGATTTATATTTGTTATGCTACTTATGCTTTTTATACTGTCTTTTAATTATTTTAAGATCTTCCTCCGCGAAAAAAACAGACCCATCCGATGCCAGAGGCTGAAAATAGCGCAAGTGCCAAAATAGTCCGCTGGTAAAGCAATTATTTTACACATTCAAAGAAAAGCTTTTTGTTGTTTTCTCTAATTATGGGAGGTAGGAATTTTCAGGCTGTAAGAAGCAACAATTGTACGAAACACTAATCTGACGCTGAAGAAAAAGATTGTACACTCTTTGTTTTGATTGCAAATTTTAATCTTATTAAAACATACAATGCATTTTCGGCCTTCGCTTGAGTTTTAAATTGTTTCCTGAAGTATGTAACTGTTTCTTCAATTTTATACCTTTACACGAAAATTAAATATTGGATTGATTATACGGTTTTACACCTACCAAACTGATATTCAAAACAAACTGTGTACATTCTTTTTCTCTGGACTGAAAATTAGTAAGTCGGAAATAAATCGGGTATTGTAAAATTCTGATTACAGAAATCTTTAAAAACTTTAAAAACTTTAAAATTATAACAAATTTTATATTGTTTGCAGCAAAATGATGAGAAACGTTAGCCTCATTGATTAAAACAATGAAAATTTGATTGGAGGCGACTTTTAAGGTAAAACTCAGGTATCTTAAGTGTTTTGCTCGGTGTGCAAACATTTCGTCGAAAGACATTTCATCGAAAGACATTTCGTCGATTGATATTTTGTCGACAAACATTTAGTTGACAGAACGTTCTGTAAACGAATTTTTGCAAACACACTCAACATGTAGTTTGTTGTATCCGCTAGTTAGTTGTACTGCACACTTCATGATTGTATGATGACCTGGTGGGGGGGGGGGTGAACTCATATTAAACTGACGAAAATTCGTCGACAATTGTCAACGTAACGTCATGTCGACGAAATGTCCTGTCGACGAAACGTCCTGTCGACGAAACGTCCTGTCGACGTCTGGCAACCGCATAGCAATGATGACATACAGACACAAATGTTGATTTGTCTCCTTGTATGTTTATTTATTTACTTATACGTCAGCATTATTTAATATCTGTAAAATATGATGGAGTATGTATTTGTATATAGATTACTTAAATTAATATATTCTTCATTGTACATAGGTTTTATTATTTTTATGATAATAAATAGCGTTTTATTCACACTAACTATCACAAGGGTTGTGACAATATGCGTTTAAAATCATAGATCCTGAAAATATTATAGACGGAGAGAATTAAAGAGTATTACCAGTACCAGTGATATAAAGAATTCGATACCATTTCATTTCGTTTCGTCTATGATATTCTTAAGATCTATGATTTTAATTTAAAGGCATATTGTCACAACCCTAACTATAACTAACCAAACACCACGTAACAGTAACCAACACTGATGCTATGTATAGTGATAATAATATACTCTGATATACATATATGTTTATATACCATTATACATATTATATTACTATGATGTACGCTCATAAAAAGGGGGGGGGTTGTATTTGTGGCTCGTCTAATATGTATTTGTACTATTATTAATACACTAGTGTATTTGCCCGTTAGAAATAACGGGTCTTCAATAGCAATTTATTACCCGTTGTTAGGTCATTTTCAGTGAACTCAAATAAAATTCATTTTTCTGCATAAACTGATACTTTTTTTATAGATAAAAAACATTTAAAAATTGAATAAAAACAGGGAAATTTAAATATCAAGTCAATATATTCCCGTGCGTATCATAGTTACATTCTTCATGTTTAAAACCAATCAAGTAAAAGCGGACACCAAATAAATAAATAAATATGTAAATAAATAAATAAATAAATAAACACACTAAGGAAATTATTAGTATAGATAATCTATACTAATAATTTCCCTCGTGTGTTTATTTATTTATTTTGTGTCCGCTTTTACACTACGGGTATTAAACATGAAGAATGTAACTATGATACGCACGGGAATATATTGACTTGATATTTGAATTCCCCTGTTTTTATTCAATTTTTAAATGTTTTTTATCTATAAAATAAATTAGACTATGCAGAAAATTTAATTTTAATTCAATTCATTAAAAGTAACCTAATAACGGGTAATAAATTGGTATTGATGATGACCTGTTATTTTCAACGGGAAAGTACACTAGTATTGAAGATAAGACATGAACAATGGGAGTAGGTATACAAAATGTTTCAACTGAACACTTTGTTGCCTTTTTAAGGAATAATTAATAGAGTAATAATTTTTTATATATACATATTTTATTTATATTGTAACGTTTCGTATAAATTATTTACGTGAAAAGTTTGTCAAAATGAGCAGTAAACTATTTTTTTTTAATTTCTGAATATTCCATCTTTAGCTAGGTAACTAATAATGCATCAGCTGATCTTGGAATACTATGCATATACGCACATACATTACCTATTACGATTACCAATTGCATGAAAGTAATAGGTAATAGTAATTATACCCCCACCCTCTCTCCATAAAATTTAGATTTACAAATTTTGTGTGCCATGAAACTCTTGAGTTGAATTACTGTTAATTATTGAAAATATGACTTTCGAAATCCAATTCGATCACATGAAATTGAGCAAAATTCTGTGCAAATCAATTTCGAAATAAGTCCAATCAATTGTCAAGAAATTGTTTTTTTAACTGGATATAATACTGAGATATCAATCTTTCATTTCATTTGAAAATACAATATCATTTTTCACAACAATAATGATTTAATTAGTATAGTTTTCCTATTGCAGTTTCATTTCCACCGCATTTTATTCACACAAATATAAAACACGAATAAAACACGAGTGCTATCAAACAATGTCACGTGTCATCAGATACCTAGAATCTTTAATAAAAACAATGGCCTGTACCTAATATTGAGCCAATAATATGCGACCTATATAATGATAAGATAAGGAATATGAAAGAGAGCGTCATTCACATTATATAATGACCAGCAACAGGATTTTGATATTGAATACTGTATAATTCTGAGTCAAGTCGGTAGCTTTCACTTCAGGATTGGAAATTTATATGAAATGAAAAAGAAACGATATATTTTGCTGTTTTATTTTAATCCGTAAAATGTTCTTTCAACTAAATATATATTCCCTATAACCAACGTATATCGATTCGATTTCTTTTCGATTGGTGGGATATCGATACGATTGATTGTTCCATCGAATCGACAGTCCATTGTTTGTAGAGATATCTAATAAATAAGTTGTTCAGAAAGAAACAAACTTTTCAACTAAGAATTATATTTTCCGGGAATTAGAGAAAAAGGTAGAGGTTATCTAAATTCGAATACAGCAGACGAAAATTTAGTAAACAATAACTACAAAAAATAATCTGAATGACATATATTTAATATTATACCATTATTAAGGCTTTATATTATAATATGTCAACCTCTCTCGAATATATTTTTTAGATTCATTTAATTAATTCAGATAATAACTAACTAGGTAGTGTCTAGTTGCAAAGTGCAAACTGAAATCTACATAAATTATTGACTCGTAGTCTCGTTAGGGACGTCAACCGTGGGCTCAGGGCTGCCGTCCTAACTAGTGGAGATGGTGAAGCCAAACTTGTATCAAAAAGTGAGAAATTATTAAGTTCAGATCATCGGATGGAAATTTTTCATTGAGTTTCAAGTTTCAACTGTTTCTACTGAAACTTTGAAGTTTCACTTTCATTATTACTTTCTAGGCTTACAGGCTCAGGGCCTCAGGCCAGACCGCTCAGGGAGTCAGGCAAGACAGGCAGCCAGGCTTCATAAAATTATACAAATTTGAAATTACTGATTAGTGGACAAATACAATATTAACAGAATGTCAGAAATTGAATCACTCTTTATTTGACATTTGTTCCCAAATGATCTTAATTTATTTTATGATTTTAACAATTCTTAATTTTAATAATTTACAATTTTATGAGAGAATTAAGAATAATTTGTTAAATAATATTAAAAATACATTCCAATTTTCAGCCTGAGCCTGACCCTGTAAGTGTATTTCCAGTCTGCAGAATATGCCTATGGGACATTTTTAACATTTTCGGTGCGAACAATCCTTAATTTCCTCCTATATTTACATTATTTTACTGAGAACAGAAGCTAAAATAGAGGATTTCTTGGAGAACAGTTTACCAGTTCCTGCAGTCTGGCCAGAGTGGAATAATAACTCATTTCAGATTGACTAGTAACTCTGTTAGGAATTTAGAAAGAACAAAAATTGCTCATTTTAACCCTAAAAAATGCAGAAATCAGTAAATAATTTCATAAATTTCAACTCCGCAGTGAAAACTAATGTAAAATAAGTCATTTAAGCTTCACAATTGGGCTTGTTGTGATGATAAACATCACTGATGGAAATGCATGAAGTTAGGAGTAACTCTGTTAGAATTTATTTTTTCCAGTCTGGCAGTCTGGGTGTATTTCAAGGTAAATTCCACCGGCACGAAGCATAGTAACCGTAACCCAACCAGTCTGCAGACTGAGAATATGGGACATTTTTAACATTTTCTGTGCGAACAATGAAATAATCAACAATGAACAATCCTTAATTTCTTCCTATATTATAATATTTACATGTATTTTACTGAGAACAGAAGCTTAGTAGAAGCTAAAATAGAGGATTTCTTGGAGAACAATTTACCAGTTCCTGCAGTCTGGTAAACCTAATGACGTCCATCATTAATTCATTATAAATTTATAATTATATATCATTATCATAATTTCATAAATAATATTAATTAGAAATTCCCCATCTGGTAGCTAATTTGTGAAGAAAATTAAGTATCCAAATCCAATAATTGATTCATTAGACATTAGCTAGTAGCCAGTCTGCAGAATATGGAACATTTTTCCAAGACTCTCTGCGTGAGTTTTTGATTGAATTTTCCAGTCTGCAGAATATGGGAGATATTTGGAAGATTCTCTACGAACAATTTTGAATTAATTCCTATATTAACATTAATTTTGCTACGAACACTTTTGAATTAATCCCTATATTTATATTAATTTTACTTTGAACAGAATAAGGGATCTCTACGAACACTTTACCATTTTCTGCAGACTGGTGAATTTTAGAAATTGGAGATCTCTGTGGGAAATCTTGAATTAATTCCTATGTTACCTTTAACTTAGTTGCGGGAGATTTTGAATTAATTCCTATGTTACCATTAATTTAGCTGCAGGAGATTCTGAATTAATTCCTATGTTACCATTAATTTAGCTGCGGGAGATTCTGAATCTGCTGCTGAGAGACTGAGAGTCAGAGAGTACCCCTTTCTCAAATTAAAATCTCTGCGGGAGAAGAGACACATTCTGCAGACTGGGCTAGTAGCCTAGTAGCTATTCTATTAAAAAATTGTATATAGTTTTTCAATTTATTTTTCAACATTAACATGTTAATTTTCTTTTCCTAGAAATTATTCACGGTCCTTCAAAAAGAGCACACTACTCCTGATGACATCAAGAAAGAAGTCCTCTCTCTTGAAGAGAAACTGTCACTCAAAATAGATTGGTGTACTCTGCTGTTGCAGCCTTCTTTGGACTCGGCTCTGCACATTGTCTGCAGGAATAATAAAGTCGAACTTCTGAGGTAACTAATGAATTGTAGCTACCTAGAATAGTTTTTATATTTAACCCTTTAATTGCTACTCCATTATTTATATAACTGAGTATTTATCATCTAATAAACTCTATTTAACCCATATCACTTCAATTCACTTGAGTGATACCTCATTATTTTCAGTTCATAGTTTTTCTCACATATTTAGCTACCATTTTATTGTATCAATAAACCAAAGGAAATAGCAGATATTGTTGTCTTTCAAATAATCAATAAACAATACAATAAAAATAAGAGTTTCCAAAGAAAAATATTTTGTTTACCTAATAATTTTTTTTTTCAATCCTAAAGATAAAGATGTCTCAAAAGCATTAAAAAATGACATACTAAAAATTTAAAATCTGATGAGTTTATCAGTAAGTGCCATCTAAATGGTTAATATTTAAAAATTCTCAAAGTTGCAATAGAATCTAGTTAATCATTGTAAGCTCAGAATTATTAGAAGGTTCCATGTTTTTTGATCACAATCATCAATAAAATTATAAAATAAAACTATAATTTAACATTTTTAAGCTCATTATTTTAATTGGTTTAGCAATTAAAACAACATGTTAAAATGCTAATTATATAGTTTTTATCATGATTATCATTTTAAACGTTAATTAATAACTTACCCTACAGGTGGCTTTTAGAAAATGGAGCAAAAACCTGCATGGAACAACAAAATAGAGACGGAAAAACTCCCTTGCATGAAGCAGCGCAAAACACCTCCTTGACGTGTCTTCAGGTTCTTCTCTCAGAAGGTAGGTAAGTTGATCACTGAAATTGAATTTTAGATAATATTCTTCCATTAAAACAACATGAATTTAAATTAATTCAATTTTCATTGTATCCATTAGCTAGTTCTAAATTTTTCAATCCATCCCCAACATGTAAGTTAACTAGCCTAATATTTAGCAAGATGCAATAAATATTAACTTAAGGATGACTTATTTTACACTCTAAATATAATTTTCACATAATAATTAATTGATGATTTTTAACATTGTCAAAATTCCCTCCCCCCCCTTAGGTGCCAAAGTGAACCCCCTAAATAGGGGGGACTGGACCCCCTTAATGCTAGCCTGTACAAAGAGATCTCCCTCTTGCACTGACGTTGTGAAACTTCTCGTACAAAATGGCGCGAAGATCAACCTAGTTAATAAGGTTCAATTCACATCTGTTATTATTTGATATATTTTCCACTTTGGAAATTTTATACCTATAAATACCCTATTATTTTTCAATATTAACATTTTACAATCTATATTCCTACTTTTCAATATATTATTAAATTTTTTATTTTTAGGATGGTTGGAATGCCCTTCACATTGCTTGTCGAAGTGCCTCTGAAGATGTTGTGAAGTATTTGCTTCTGAGTGATGAGCAGGCTTGGCGAAATGTCAGCTATAATAAGCGGATGATTTTGCACACAGCCGGTAATTCAAATAACTTTCAAATATTATTAACAAGTGAATCTTCTCTCTATAGCAAAAATGTCAGTAATATCTGTTTGCTAGCTATTTGATTATCAAAGAGCCAATTCTATATCTCTTAGAAAGAATTTTAGTAGGTAACCATTCCTTTCAATTATTATCTATCATTCATATTAATACTATTTTTTAATAGTTACTCTTCTATTTTTGAGTACCTACTTAGTTAGTTATATTCGTTTTTCTTTGCTTCTATGTACCCGCAATGTAAATATGAATTATAAACTATGTAAAATTGTAAATGCTCCACCTATCTACCATCTTTATTTTTCCTTCACTAACAGCTCTTCACAACAGAATAGATCTACTGTTTCTTTACAAAAGTCACTGCGACTTTGACGTGAATGCTGCCGACAGTTGCGGCAACACGGCTTTCATGGAGGCGTGCAGGGCCGGCAATGCCGACTTTGCCAGGCAGTTTGTGCGAACTTGGCCAGGGTGTGACACCAAACTAGTAGATGTGTTGGGGAGGAGTGTCCTACAGGTACAACTGATCTGAAAATAATGAAATAAGTATACAGACAGGTATTTCATTTGCATATCCTTTATTTCATGAATTTTTTAGATTTCACTTATATATTTACTGTAATTTATCTAATCATATATTAGGCTTCAAGGAATCCATTCAAATCTGCATAGTTCCAAAATGTTGAATTACTATTATTTTTTGCATTTATTTATGTTGATTGTTAACAGTAGCTATAGCCATAGATTTTTTTATGAATTGTGTTACCTTAATACATTTTATGAGATGTTGACATATTGTGTATATACGCAATGTAATCATGTTCATATAATAATTGCAAGAGTTCTCTATATTTAAATACCTACATTTGTCAGGTATGAAATAGAAATGCATTTTTGAATAGCAAATAGCGACCACTATCTTTTAGGTAGCATGTGAAGCTGGACAAGTCGATGTCGTTAGAATGCTCATCGATGAGTTTCATCTGGACCCTAAAACAACAGATGCTTCTGGTAAGTGTGATGACTAGGGTTGGGACAATATGCTCTTAAAATAATAGATCCTGATAATATTATAGACGGAGAGAATTAGAGAGTATTGAATGGTTCTACACCAGCGGTATATAGTATTCGATACCATTTCATTTCGTCTGTGATATTCTTGGGATCTACCTAAGTACTATAGCTATGTCAATACTATACGCCTGTAATTAATGTCAAAATAGATGTAAAATATAGCTAAATATTATTCCAATAAATGTTTTTCATCATCTGCTGGTTCGTTTTAAACTAATTCATATAAATATAATGTACTGATCTAATTAGAACTGAAATCCTGTACAGTGAATTCAGTTTCCTGAGTATGGAAGTAGCCTCGATAGTGAACAAATTTCATGGCAGATTAAAGAAAATTTGTTTACTATAGAGGCTACTTCTTTACTCAGGACTCTACACTCACTATACAGGAATTTTATTATCGAGGATTTCTAGTGTAACTGCATTTTGAAATTGGTTCACCGGTGTATCACCTCTTCATTTTCCTCTCTCCAGGTCAGACCTGTGTTCACAGTGCCGCTAGAGAAGGGCACTGCGACATAGTGGAGATTTTAGTCGCAGAGTACGGGTGTGACACGGAGACTGAGGACAACAGGGGTAGAAACGGTAATAAACACGCTGAAAATATAAATGAAATGTTAACATTTTCCCTGCGTAAGACATCACCGCGGAAGAATTTTCTGGTTTATTTGAATAGTGCGGTGAGATGCATCGTGTTGAAAGCTCTGGATTGTTCTATTTGGTAATTTATACGGTTCTAGACTTGTAGCTAATTCAATATAAATGCTGATTCATTGATGATTCTTCACGCAACCATTTATTATATGCATGTTAAAAGTATTGACCCACCGGTGGGTCAATACACGGGGAACTTGTTAAGTAGGATGAAGTGTCAAATAGCAGATATGAATTTAATCAATGTATCCTTATGTGATTCTATTGAAATGTATGAAATTAAACCTGGTAAATTAAAATTTCAATGGGTTATTATTTATAAAAAGCATCTGGATATTAGAATAAATCCAGCGGGAAGAGAATATTAGTTATTAATATTAAAGAATAGAGTTTTTAAATTTAACCCATTGATATTTTTATCGAGAATTTTATTCACATTTGCTACTTTTACGTACAGAATTTTCTATATTTTTCAAAAGCAAAAGTTAATTAGGCCTGAAATAATAAATTTAAATTAGTTCAACCTAGCAAAAATGTAATAAAAAATTTTTATTGACTGACTTTTAGCCAATTTAAATATCAAAAGTCACACACTATTTTTATTAAATGAATAGGTTTAATACTTTAATCATTGTTCTTTCTTTCAACAGCCGCCTGGGTGGCCAATGCCAACAAACACAAACTTTGTCATGACCTACTCCTCTCACTAAATAAAAATTAGAGCCATCTGGTGACTTTTCTTTCCATCACTCTAATCGTTATTTTAAACAACGCAAAATAATCATATATTTAAAGATAATAATTTATTGAAGAAAGAAAATAAAAAATTAAAGTTGCACTTCAATATACTTTAGGGTAAGTTCTTTGTTATCGGTTGGTTTCACATTGTCGGGGGTTATATAAGAAAAAAAGTATATAGTATATTATTTTTTTGTTTTAAGAAGAAGCTATTTTTCTATTATGAACAAGAACGGTGAAAAATGATATTTAAGATATATTCCATTACATTCTAAGGTAAGTTCTGAGTTATAACACGTTTCCACATTATCGATCATTAAGATTAATTAAGCATATAATAGGTAATTATCATTTAAAAGAATTTTTTTTTATGGATACCAATTAAAATGAAAGTTAAATAATTATTAATTGTGTTTTTTGTCACATTATCGAAACCGTTCAATAACTCGAAACTTACCCTATAATATTAGGTAAGAAGTCGATTAAATTTATTGAAATAATTCATTATATAATAGTTATCCATTAAAATAATTATGTATACCTATTTAGTTTTCTTTCTTATCGAATAGAAAACGAAAATTTCTTTGGGTGACTATTTTGTTTTTAAATAATCTGTGAATGTTTGAGTATTGTACGCATACTAAGTTATATTTATGGATTTTCTTAGATTTAAAAATTTTAATTATTAAATTATTTACAATTTTATTCGAATCAAAATCTTACATTAATTTCAGCTTATGTAATTAAAATAACATCTCACTTTCAAGCATTGGTGGTTCAGTGGTAGAATTCTCGCCTGCCACGCGGGAGGCCCGGGTTCAATTCCCGGCCAATGCAACCTTTTTAATTATTATTCATATAATAATTATTTCTGTATTGCTCATTTGCGAGAACATTGTCATAACTAGGGTTGTGACAATATGCGTTTAAAATTATAGATCTTATGAATATCATATACGGAGCCAGATGAAATTGGATCGAATACCTTATATCGCTGGTTTAGAACGATTCAATACTCTTTAATTCTCTCCGTCTATAATATTTTCAGGATCTATGATTTTAAACGCATATTGTCACAACACTGTCATAACTCCAAAAAAGCTACTTTTCAGGAGAGGCATTTTAGAACATGTAAAGTAAGTACATTTAATGGTATATCGTTAGGACATTTAGCCTCTCTAGCGGTACATTTTAGAGCTACAGTTATACAACTTTTACTAAAATGATCATTTTTTTATGATCTATTTGTTTATTTAGATAACTCGAGAACACATTTTTTGTAAGTTATGACGTTGTTCTTGAAAACGAGAGATATATTTATTTGAATGCCCAAAACATGAAACTTTTTATAGAAATGTGAATATATACCTACTATTTTATTTTAAAAACCTCATTAAATTATATAATTACACCACCTAACGCGAAAACGTCGATCTCCGTGCGTGCGTTTGACACGTTTGTGTTCATAATGTTTATCACCAAATCTGTAGCTTAACGCCATCTAGCGGTACAACTGACTATTTATCCATTTAACCCTAATTTATCAGCGGTTTCATTATATTAAAATTTATAACTTGAATACATATGTCCATTTTAATTTACACTAACTTCAAAGATTCTTTTTAATCTTAGTTTTCAATTTATTCAAAAATTTAACTTTTGAAACCGTATTCAAATTCCATTTCTAGATATTCATCCTACCGTGCATGATACCTTTTCCTTTTTTCTTTTCGGACAATATTGGATGCATGAGTCTTTTGATAGTTTCTCACTTTTTATTTGTCGGACCATTCATCAACGGACCTAAATTGACTAAACAAAACAATATCTTCCTGACGATAAAACCTCTGAAAATACGCCATCAAAGGGAAAGGCTCTGGTACAGCAACACTAAAAACAGAACCTACCTTCTAAAATCATTAAAACTATCAATCAATTAGATAGCAATAATAAAAAAGCACCAAAAATTGAACCTAGTTCCATAAATCAATAAAACTACAATCAAATAGAAAGTTATAAAAAAAACTAGGTAGCAAATATGTTTAGGTTTTTTTTGTCGGTGCTCGTACTCTCAGTGTCCACGGTGTCGGTTCTTTTTCTTCGTCGTCAGGATTAGCAAACAAGAAAGAGAAGGATTTCGAGTACCCTTGCGGAATAGTGAAAGAAAATCTACATATTTTCATTCTCCATAACTTGTTCATAGATATGTGAATCGTAGAGAAAATTGATGAAGAACATTCAGATTGTCTTTGTACCTAGATGAAATTTAAATATAAAAAAATCTTTTTACAGTTGAATATTGTTTCAATATGTGAATATTCAATATTTATTTGGTAGATATTTTCTCAGTTCAGACAGTAATTAGCACATTTATGACATTATGCTTTTAAAAATTATAAATCCTGAAAATATTACAGACGAAGAGAATTAAAGAGTATTGAATGGTTCTACACCAGCGGTATATAGTATTCGATACCATTTCATTTCGTCTGTGATATTCTTAAGATCTATGATTTATAAAGCATATTGTCACAACCTTAATAATTAGTTTTAGTAATTCATACTATTTAGCGTATTAAAAAGATACATACTAGGTTTTTAAAATACGGAGAAAGTTTCATCAACTCATATTAATCTAATTTTCATAATCAATTATATACGTGCTCATTGAAATCTAAATATATAATTCGTTTTAGAAAATTTATTCATTTTTATAATGTTACACAAAAAACGCACTGGAACATAGTAAATAAATAGAGAAGTATACTAAGTTTCGAATTCATTGACGGTGAACTTGATCCATTCTTCAGAAACGATGTAAACAAATGACGTCACACAGAGTACTGTCAAATAAATATTATAATTAAGTATTATTAGTTGAATATTATAAGTGAATAGAGTGTAAAACGTGAATAAAACTATTTAATGTAAGTTAATTTCCATTGAAATGCACATTTAACTGAATAATAGCACAATTTTTATTTAAAAACAAATTGAAAATATTTTGTGTGACGTCACTCATAATATTTTCGGATGTTCCAATATTGTACTTGGTATACTTCTCTATTTATTTACTATGACTGTAACACATGTCTCTTCCACACCATCACGTTAATTGCTGCCATTAGGTAATGGAAATCTCATGACACCATTAAACAATGGAAAAACTGCATGCCACTTTTACATGAACAATGTGCAATGATTATCATTATTTTAAACACATTCTAGGTACCTATTCATTTAATAAATTACTTTAAATGAATATTCGAAAATAAATGTCATGTGAATTTAGTTTTTTATAAATTATATAATTTAACTTCATTCCAATTGAATATCTTGACCATCTCTGTATCTTTTAGAAAAATATGAACAAATGGCAAAGTATCCAAATTACAACAGTTCGGGGTCCAAGGGATCCATGCACAGACAGCTTCAGGATAGAGGCCTTTGGTCAAAAAAATTTAAATTATAATTATAGTTTTTATCAATTTATTTTATTAAAATTGAAATAAGGATTATAACACATCATTGAAAGGAAACACCATCACCTCTTCATTTTCCTCTTAGATTTTGTGTTAGGTAGACTCGTAGGCTTCATTTACTATCACCTCTTCATTTTCCTCTTAGATTTTGTGTTAGGTAGACTCGTATTTACTATCACCTCTTCATTTTCCTCTTAGATTTTGTGTTAGGTAGACTCGTATTTACTATCACCTCTTCATTTTCCTCTTAGATTTTGTGTTAGGTAGACTCGTATTTACTATCACCTCTTCATTTTCCTCTTAGATTTTATGTTAGGTAGACTCGTAGGCTTCATTTACTATCACCTCTTCATTTTCCTCTTAGATTTTGTGTTAGGTAGACTCGTATTTACTATCACCTCTTCATTTTCCTCTTAGATTTTGTGTTAGGTAGACCCGTATTTACTATCACCTCTTCATTTTCCTCTTAGATTTTGTGTTAGGTAGACTCGTATTTACTATCACCTCTTCATTTTCCTCTTAGATTTTTTGTTAGGTAGACCCGTATTTACTATCACCTCTTCATTTTCCTCTTAGATTTTGTGTTAGGTAGAGCCGTATTTACTATCACCTCTTCATTTTCCTCTTAGATTTTGTGTTAGGTAGACCCGTATTTACTATCACCTCTTCATTTTCCTCTTAGATTTTGTGTTAGGTAGACCCGTATTTACTATCAGCTCTTCATTTTCCTCTTAGATTTTGTGTTAGGTAGACTCGTTTCTACTATCAGCTCTTCATTTTCCTCTTAGATTTTGTATTAGGTAGACTCGTTTCTACTATCAGCTCTTCATTTTCCTCTTAGATTTTGTGTTAGGTAGACTCGTTTTTACTATCACCTCTTCATTTTCCTCTTAGATTTTGTGTTAGGTAGACACGTGTTTACTATCACCTCTTCATTTTCCTCTTCCATTCGTGAGTGCAGCCACCGGTGCTTGTGTCCCTGTTCGTCACATTCCTTGGTAAGTGACTGCATCCACGGAGTAGCTTTTCTGCATCACTGAGCACTAAACTAAGTGATGATAGGGGTGACTCTTTCTTATGCTATTTTTCTGTTTGACTGTGTTTCCAAAGTCCCTTGTAGTTAATTTTTTTGACATCGATTTTGGTACCATTGTTATATATTTTTAATATCTATAAAATGCTTAATAATTATTTAGACGTTTCGGTTTAAAAATAATACAATTTCAAAATATAAGAATCTCATCAATTTTAAGAGATATTGGCAAGCGATTGGAATTTCTATCACTAATGTAGGTAGGAATCATTTTATTATTTTCAAATCTTACAAATCTATCATCGTGTACCTACCCAAACCAATTTTAAAATATCTACAAGCATTACAATTAATAAAGTTTCCTTTTTGAAATAAATAAACAAAAAATAGCCTAGAAAAATAGCCAAGGTCATTAAACAATCATGAAGTGTGCAGTACATCTAACTAGCGGATACAACAAACTACATTACGGCAATTCGAGATACACTTTTCCTTGACTGTACCTATAAATACCGCTATTAAATATACTCCCTCTAGTTGCTTGCATCTAAATTGCATGCCTGCATTGAAACTGCATGAGTGTTTTTTCTGTCCTTCCCTTCATTCCATGTAGGGGAGAAGACAAAGGGGATATTCGGAACCCAGAGGCGATTATCCCGCCCCGAACTTCGACCATCCGCAACCAAAACCTGATCATTGTGAACGTTGAGGTACACGGACTTTAAAATAGGCTGATCGTAATCGGACACTTGGGATTGCTAATATGCTTTTAAAATCATAGATCTTAAGAATATCACAGACGAAATGAAATGGTATCGAATACTATATACCGCTGGTGTAGAACCATTCAATACTCTTCAATTCTCTCCCGTCTTAATTTTTTCGGTATCTATGATATTAAAAGCATATATTGTCACAACCCTATTCATGACGTATGTTAACGCCCACTGTCCGAGTACGGTGAGCGTCCAAGTACCGCCAGGTTTTTCTAAATGTAAGTGAAGATATCATTAATAATTGATGATCAGGCTTGGATAAAATGAATCTACGGCATTGGTTCATACTATTTCCGCACCCCTCTGCATGATGACAAATCACTTGAATATTTTTAACTTGCCGCCCGTGCAATATTGTGCGGTGTCTGAAATTCGAACAATAGACTGAGAATCCTTTACTTGAATGGACTCCAGTGAATTTTATTTTGAGGCTATTTTCTCATCCGAGTTTTAGGTGTTTTCGCGTGATTGCAGATCCTTTCCACGTTTCCATTAGGTATGTGCGGAGTGATATTGAAAAGTATGAATGATTTGATTGACAATGTGATATTCTCTAAATATTTCTTTTTAAATGTTCAAATTGTGATGCTGGTTGTTACCTAGTTTCTTTTCGTTGTTTATGAAAGGCTATTTAGACCTCTTTCGTAGATAGGCAACTAGTAGGCAGTAGGTAGCTACCTATCTGAACAGTTTCCAAATTATAGTTAGCCTGCTAGGTAGTAGTAGTACCTACCTAGATAACCCACGCAACTATTTTCAAACCCTACCTATAACTTTATTAGTAATATGAATATATAAGTTCTCTAACAGAGTTTTCCACATTTACATATATTAATTAAAGATATCTAATAAATGTATAACTGCAATTAATTAGCTTTTTAAAAGTTCAATTAGCTAATGACCATTTTTCAGAGTGTGACAGAAGGCCTGAAACGAAACACTTGACTGACAATTATAATAGCTAGGTAGGGTGAAGCAGGTAAATTGCAGCACACTAACTAACTGCGGCCTCTAACAACAGAAACATCATAACTTCAAAACACACGTTTAAAACTTAAATTGATAAATTATAGCATGCACTGCCGTTATTTTGATAGTTATGCCATTTTAATGTAATTTCAGTTCAGAATGTTTTAGAGACTCTCTTGAGAGGGCCGCAATTAAAAATTAAGGGGCCGCAATTTACCGGCGTGACCCTACCTAGTAATCAATTGAACTCGTGCCAAATATTTAGTCACTCAAGCACCTAGGTAGATCTACTACCTAAACACAAAACCGTAATATTTGAATATATTAGGTAGGTTCAAGTCTGCAAAGCAGGCACAATCTGTCTCCAGATATTTAATTTTTGGGACAATTTCTCTCCAAAGATTTCCGAATTTCTCTCCAAAATGGCCAAAAATCTCAAAATATTCTCCAATAATTTACATATAAACATAAGAATTAATTAGAAAATTGTCGCCGACCGTAGTTTGAGGTAGGTACCGTAGGTAACAAAAAAAAGTGAGGTTTCTTTAATAATATAGTATAGCTATTGTTTGTGTGTTCGTTTTCTTAGAATAGAATTTAAATAGGGTGATGTAACTATATTGCGGTAGTTGATTTTTTATAGCAAAAAGTTGGTTTATGGTATATTTCGAGATTACCTACCAATAATTATATTATATATTTCGATATTAGCTGGCTATTCGTAATTTTCTGGGTATTCGTAATTAGCTAGGTATTCGTAACTAGCTGGGCATATTTAATTAGCTGGGTATATTTAATTAGCTGGGTATATTTAATTAGCCGGGTATTTGTAATTAGCTTGGGTATTCGTAATTAGCTAGGTATTCGTAACTAGCTGGGTATATTTAATTAGCTGGGTATATTTAATTAGCTGGGTATATTTAATTAGCCGGGTATTTGTAATTAGCTGGGTATTTGTAGTTAGCTTGGGTATTTGTAATTAGCTTGGGTATTTGTAATTGGCATGGGTATTTGTAATTAGCTGGGTATTTGTAGTTAGCTTGGGTATTTGTAATTAGTTTGGGTATTTGTAATTAGCTGGGTATTTGTAATTGGCATGGGTATATTTAATTAGCTGGGTATATTTAATTAGCTGGGTATATTTAATTAGCCGGGTATTTGTAATTAGCTGGGTATTTGTAATTAGCTGGGTATTTGTAGTTAGCTTGGGTATTTGTAATTGGCATGGGTATTTGTAATTTGCATGGGTATTCGTTGTTAGCTGGGTATTCGTAATTAGCTGGGTATTCATTTTTAGCTCTATAATTTAGGTACCGTTACAGCACTCATATAGTGGGGATTTAGGAAATTTCTAAAGGTCGGATTGGTTCGTGACCTATGTCTTAACATTTAACACCCACTTACAGAGTACTGTAAGTGTCCAGTAAGTATATGATCTGCTATCCAAGAGTATTTCTCACGTGTGTTCTCTTTAATTTAATAATATTTAAATAAAGGAAATGATGAATTATTATCAAAACAAATACATTGTCCTCTTTCAACATTTTCTAAATTAGAAATTTATTTTTTCCTAAAATTACAAAAATAGCCAAAAATTCATAAATAACGAACTAAATATTTAATTTAGTCATTTCCAATAGAACAAATATATTCATCCTCTATACTAGGAATAAAATCAATCAAAAAACGAAACATTTGAACGATTCCTAAAGTATAAAAATATATTTTCCTCAAATTAGTAAAATATAACAATACTCAGAGAACAGAACAGAATAATGCATACGATATAAACACAAATTTTTACAAAATAAACAATATTTTACAAAATAAACCAACAATTGTTCATTTCCTAGACGATCTCTTGCAGTCACTGATTTTCTTGATCCAGATTTTGTGGCGCATCATCTTGGGATGAAATAGGATTCGCAGAGATCATATTTGGTGTATCCTCACCAAAATCATCATCAGAATCACTAGATTCTAGTACTAAAGGTTCTTGCGAAAATTCCTCACCCGATATGAATCACTTTCAAATGAACCATTTTACTTCTGTTTCATTTTTTTCCGTGAAACGACCCAGCTTCCATGATGTTGAAACTAATGGACAAAGAATTAATGGCTTTTATACTAGTTTATAACATGAAAGCCAATAAAAAATATAAGAACACACTAGTCATCGCGTGATAAGCCTATAAAACACATGGTACACATATGGTACAATACGCAATATACTTTAACAATTTCCTTCTATTTGCGTATTGTACCATATTTGTACCACGAGTTTTTTGTTTCAAATTACTGTAATGATACATTCACCTTCTCTCTTCTCGCTGCCAAGCTGCGCACTAGCTAATGCATCAAAAAATGCATTAGCTAGTACCCCGTCGGTAGCTACCTAATATTAGTTAACAAATTGGCTTGCAGATTCTATTCTTTGCATTTGAATTGTAATTAGGGTCATGCAGGTAAATTGCGGCCCTTTAATTTTTAATTGCGGCCCTCTCAAGAGAGTCTCTAAAACAATCTGAACCTAAATTACATTAAATATTGCATAGCTATCAAAAGAAGCGCAGTGTCATGCTATAATTTATTAATTTAAGTTTTTAACGAGTGTCTTGAAGCTGTGATGTTTCTGTTGTTAGAAGCCGCAGTTAGTTAGTGTGCCGCAATTTACCTGCGCGACCCTAAGTCTAAATTCTAATCATTTTTGTATATTCATTGCAGGTCTCCAAAGTTTTAATCCAGAAGATATAGATATCGAAATAAGTTCATAATACAATTTGGCCGCGGAATATCAAGTTCAATGTTGACGTTTTTTATAAAATAATTTACTGCACTAGTTTATTTCTCCTCTGCTACCTATAAAATATTCTTAATACAATATTATTCTAGTATTGACTAGACCTGTTTTTTTACACTTTTGTATTTTTTAAATGAAAATGAACAGTGAATTTTTAGAGGTTACGGTGTCTTCTGAGTACGGGGTAGAATCTTTGTTGCATTCTAGAGGTGCGGACATCGAAGAACTCCATACCGATGACGAACTGTCTTCTGAATTAGTCTACATGATACTCTATTCCGCGGAATATTGCCCGAACCTGAAGACTCTGAACCTGTGTCCATTGCTATTCAAGATAGACCTTTCACAGTTGCGGTTCTTCGTATCAAAGTGCCTGAAGATCGAGGATTTCAGTATAGATGATAAACGTGGATCTTTTTCGGACAGTCACCTGTCTATAATCCTCAGAAGTCAGTGGCATTTGAAAAAGCTGAAACTGATGAATTCATTGGTGACCAAACGACACCTGCATCTTTTACCAGAATGTTTGAAATCCATAGACCTGCGATGCTGCAAATTTATAACCATTCAGGCGTTGAAACCAATCAGTGAACAGTGTCCGAATTTAACGCAACTTAGAACTAGTATCATATTTGACCAGAGTAAAGTGGACGATCTCTCTTTTTATTGGACGTCCTTAGAATCTGTACTGATAAACACCCAAACTAGGCTCAACTTTTCTTCCTTGACCAATTTGAAAGATCTAACATTGATGTCTTCTATCGAAGTATCCTTGCAGGATATAAATCACCAACTGAAGCAGGTGGAAAGGTTGCAGATATCAGCTCTGGGGGTAAAGAACGAGCTACTTTTCTTTGGGAATAGGCTGAAAACATTGATCATCAAGACCACGACTCCTCTTGCTTACGATGTCATTTTTTCTCTGCCTTTCTGTAGTGCTCTGAAATTTCTTGATATAAAGGGCACTGATATCTCTCTTGTTATTGAGCAACTAGTTCAAAGATGCAAAAATCTACAAATTATTAATTGTTTGGATAGTATTATAAATGAGAAAACCTTTGAAGCTCTACAGGGGCACGCTATCATCGGAAGAACATTGGAAGTTGCAGTGATGATGGAAGTAGAGCACTAGACAAATCTACTCAATTGTAATTATACCAACTACAGTAGAGCTCCTCTATAGTGGACTCCTCTATATTGAATATAGTGTCCTCAGTAAGAGAACTATCCCATATAGTGAACAAATTTCCTTTAGTCTGCCATGAAACGCATCTGTTTTTAGAAAACTAATTGCCATTTATGGCAGACTGAAGTAAATTTGTTCACGACACGGGATAGTTCTCTTACTCACGACTCTACATTCACTATAGAGGAGTTATACTGTATATGGTTTCTATCAGTTCGAATTATATTGTGACTTACAAATTATGGTTCACTGCTCTTAAATTAGTATATTAAAACAAATTAACCATATCTCACAGTGATAGTGATTTCGAAAATTTTTAATACCCTTATGATTGTAACTATACATTTATAGTCTATTTGATTAATATAGAAAATTATGATTTGATTATATATTTTGAATTAATTTGTTTCATATAATTTTTGATGTATTTAGTATTCCTATTCTACATTATTTTATTTTATTTTCTATGATCTACTATTCCAGGAATGTACGATAAATAAGTAGGACATGTATTTAGAAATGTTCTAAGTAGGCCAGTTAGATAAAGTTTGTCACTTGACCCAAATCTACCTACATTTTTTTCTATTTACCATAGATGTTAAATCTACATTACACGTTTTAATGTTCCCATTTTATATGTTTATATATGCTAGATTCAATTTTATGTTTCTTTTTAATTTGTATGTTTTCAATATATTGTAAAAATGGATTGTATTTTTGATACATTCTAGGAAGTCTGAATTTATTTTCTTTTTTATTAAATATTCTAATACAAATTTTAATTAATTTCTTCCTTTCAAAGTCAACAATTTTTATTTGCTATTTTTTCCATAATATAAGAAGTAAATTAACATTTCGTTGATTTATTTAATAATATTAATAATAATTGAAAACAACCAAACTTACTTCTCAAATATTTTCTATGACAGGTGAAATAAAAGCGAGACTTGTCCCACACTTATTCGATTGACATAAGTGTGAGACATAATAAGAGCGGGGTATACCTGTATTAATGTATATGTCAACTTATAATTTTATACCAGGTGAAATAAAAGCGAGACGTGTTCCACACTTATTCGATTGTCATAATTTTTTCATCAATTGATAGATGTCAATGAATTGATTGAAATATTAACCGTGTGGGGGGGGGGTTATTCCTGGGATATCAGGGGAATATCCCAGGAATAATCTTTCTTCCCTGGGATATTCCCTTAATATCCCAGGAATAAATCCTTGTTGCCTGGCATATGTATTTGATATCAATTTAATTGATCAAACACTCCTTTGATATTTATTAATGGCTTTTCAATAAAATTATTAGGGTGGAGTTGGCCCCCAGGGGCTCTATCCTAAAGCTGTCTGTGGTGAATGGAAGAGAAGGGGGTGGCGTCCCTTGCGCCCCGAACTGTTGTAATTTGGATTATGGATTGTCTTTTTTCATTTTTACCATGTTTATCATTTTTTTAATGCTACTTGCAGTTTCAGAGGATAGCGCTAGGGTTATGCTCTTCAACTACGAGGTCTTAGATTTTGTGTTAGGTAGACTCATCGTAGGCTTCATTTAACATCACCTCTCCATTTTCCTCTTAGATTCTGTGTTAGGTAGACTTCATTTACTATCACCTCTTCATTTTCCTCTTAGATTCTGTGTTAGGTAGACTTCACTTACTATATCACCTCTTCATTTTCCTCTTCCATCCGTGAGTGCAGCCACCGGTGCTTGTGTCCCGTTTCGTCAAATTCCTTGGTAAGTGACTGCATTCACGGAGTAGCTTTTCTGCATTCATGAGCATTGTCACCGACGGTCGTAATTGTGACTTTGTTCATGAAGCCACTTTCCTCTCTGACTGCTTCTTCCAGTCCCTTGTATTTAATTTCCTTTTGACTTCAGCGATTTTGCCTTTGGTTCCGAAGCAGACGTTAAACCCCTACTAAATTAATTATTTAGTTTACAGTATTTTACGGTATTTAGTATAATTCGCTCAAGCTATTGGCGGGTTCTAGACCCGTTACTTCGTGTCTTACTGACATTAGTCTGATTGTAGCGAAGTGATTGACCTCGAACAACGCGATTGATGAGTCTCATCTATCGCGCATACTTTGAGTGACGCGGCGCGTGTCTGCGATACGTCGTTAGTGCTAACACCGTAAGTCCCGCTAGGGTAAGTTCCGAATTACCGGTCCGTTCCACATCTTCGGTCATGTAAGAAAAAATGATATTTTAATCATTATTTAATTTTTATTGGAAATAATTAAATAAAATAAGAATTAAATAATTAGTAAAATATATTTTTTTGTATGACCGAAGATTTGGAACTGACCGATAATTCAGAACTTACCCTTTGTACGCAGTACGGAGTTAACATAGGTACTCTATGTAGTGAATGCATTGACTATGTAATTCACTATGTAGTAGAGTGTCGCAGACCCAATTCTGACACCCACTATCCGAGTACGTTTCCCTATGTATGAAGCTCGGGGAAATATTTTAGACTAGTGTATTTGCCCGTTAAAATATAACGGGTCTTCAATAGTAATTTGATACCCGTTGTTAGGTTATTTTTAGTGAATTAAAATAAAATTTATTTTTCTGCGTCAACTGATACTTTTTTTTATAGATAAAATACATTTAAAAATTTAATAAAAACTGGAGAATTTAAATATCAAGTCAATATATTCCCGTGCGTATCATAGTTACATTCTTCATGTTTAACACCCATAGTGTAAAAGCGGACACCAAATAAAAAAAAACACTACGGGTATTATTAGGATAGACTGAATAATTATGTTTTATCCATCTTCAGATAGACAATTTATGGTTAATATAATAATTAGGGTTGTGACAATGTGCGTTTAAAATCATAGATCCTGTAAATATTATAGACGGAGAGAATTATAGAGTATTGAATGGTTCTACACCAGCGGTATATAGTATTCGATACCATTTCATTTCGTCTGTGATACTCCTAAGATCTATGATTTATGAAGCATATTGTCACAACCCTAATTATAACAAGGTTAATTTGAAATAGAAAGTAAATCAAATCCGGTTTAGATATTCTAACGAAGGTGGTGTGTATACCAAGTGGTGAGTCAGTTGCCAAAAATATATCGAGTTTTGCAGGACGGCTAAATTCCTTATTTTTGGGGTCACTTAACTGGCAATCTTGTGTCATTTAATGCAGTAATGACACCTGAAATATATAACTGAAACAAAATAAGGGTTTCAGCGTCCTGCAATCGCTGCAACACTTCCTCTCTCTAGAGTAGTTTATCATAACTCTATGATGTATACTTTGGTATATATCGAAATAGAATTAGAGTATGTCTCCTTCATGTTAAACATTAAAGGGTTGACATTGTTTGCGTGTCTCATTAGAGTGTCTCAAGAGACGAAATTGGAGACACTGAGCCGTTTGATCCGTATGGGGACATCTTGAGACGTTCCCGCCCTTTCTGTCATCTTGAACACTTCTACTCATTATAGCTGTTAAGCTAGAATATAAGGATACGTTCATTTGAAAATGCAATCCGAATTTAAGTAAATCAGAAGACAATATTTTCAATTATAAACACGAAAAATAAAATCTTTATATAAGAGATAATTGCTTCTGATAAGTAGGGTTGTGACAATATGTTTAAATCATAGATCTTAAGAATATCACAGACGAAATGAAATGGTATCGAATACTATATACCGCTGGTGTAAAACCATTCAATACTCTTTAATTCTCTCCGTCTATAATATTTTTAGGATCTATGATTTTAAAAGCACATTGTCACAACCCTATTGTTTTAAGTGATACCAAAGTTCACTAATATCGTTCCTATGTTAAATGGTAATGATTAGGGTTGTGACAATATGCTTTTAAAATCATAGATCCTGAAAATATTATAAACGGAGAGAAATCAAGAGTACTGAATGGTTCTGCGCCAGCAGTATATGGCATTTAATACCATTTCCTTTCGTCTATGATTTTCTTGGGATCTGTAATTTAAAGAACATATTGTCACAACCCTGGTAAAGTTAAATGGTAATGATATCCTTCACAGAGCATTGCAGAACAAGCCACCTTAGGATCTCTTCCGCAGGAAGAGATCCTTTTGGTTCAAAGACACACACTGAATCCTGTGATGCAGAACTAATTAATCGAATTAAATAGTCCTGGAGCCCATCCAGAGCTATCGCAGTATTTGCCACCTAAATTTTGCTTTGTCAAGTCATACGACACGCTTTCCCGCCAATATCTTTTGGCGGGAAAGTAACGAGCCAATGCGAGAGTAGTGGGCGTGGCGTATCAGACCTACCGTCCAATCAGAATCTAGAACTGATGACGTGGTAAATCTTTCCTCCAATCAGAAACCGTATTCACGCAAATAATGCAATGTAGATACATAATTCAATCCTAAACTACACAGTAAGGTCTACTTTACAGTATATTATCATGTCAATAGCGCCAAAATGACTCTACCTAACTCTTGACTTCGTTGTTCATAAACTATACATATTATAAGGTATTAGGTAGAATGGAATAGAGTCACCTAATTGACGGATCAAAGGGTTACCTGTTACTGTCTAATTAGTGAACAACTGCATCAGACAGCCCCGCATCGCAAAATACAATTAATAAAGCGAATTAGTTATTCAACCTTTCATGCCTATTAATTCTTCATAGAATTAGCATTTTAATTAACCGATGAATGAATTAGATAGTTAGTAATTGATTGTTCTGATTTGCAGTGACGATTATGGAAGTATATAAAATGAAAATTATTCAGGCATATGGTTATAGTATATATTAATTGTTGTAGATTTCTTAAAATAGAACTACGAAATATTTGTTGTATATTTCTGTATGTAATAATTTCTGTAGAACAACTAAAATGTCCTTACAATTGTTGTAGATTTCACAAAATTTCGCTACGAAATCATTATTGTTAGATTTCCCTACTTAATTGTTGTTGATCTACTAAAATCTTTTATTATTGAATTAATAAGGCTGAAAGAGGGCTTTTAAATAACCCCTTGGTACAAACAACATCTAATTAGGTATCATTAAGCCTTCCCTTTACGGCAATTATTCCGCTGCTACTTCTTCGCGGTAATTATGCCGCTACTTCTTCTTCGCGGTAGTACCGGAGTTACGTGGAACAGTTTGATGACGACTCAGTTGAAGACTGATTGAATCAAGAGTCCACTTTGTTGTTGCGGAGAATTGAATATTAAATCATTGTCAAATTTAAGAATGTACAGTACAAGATAACGGTAAGATATAACATTATTCAGCATAACTTCACTATAGAGGAGTTCTACTGTAAAGGAGTCCTACTGTAATTCACAATAGAGGAGCTCTACTACACCTAATAAAGTTCAAGAACCTCCACTATTTCTCCACTTTCCCACCAAATCAGCCCTAATGTATTGCATTCGACTCCATTTAACTCCGGACACTCTCCTCCTCTCTTTCCATGTAAAAAACAAGATCAAACAAATAGTTTGTGCAAATTCGACACAAACATCAAATTATCACTTTATTCTGCTCAATTTGCGATAGAACATTTACCTACTGTGGCCCCATGAGTGATGATTACATACCATTGTCCACATTACCAGGAGGTAGGGGGTTAGGCAGGCTTTTGACACAGTAGATCAGTCTTTCGAAGCGACGTACGGCGATTAAGCGATAAATGTGCGACTGTATAGAAATCGTGGAAAAGGTATGCGTGTCCTTGTCTGAGAATTTTTATGTGACGCAGTTCTCGGGTATACACAGACATTGGAAAGTGGGTGTTAACTTTATATACTCTCACTGATATATACGCGATTACTCATTATTTACCAAATTAAATCATATCATCCCAACTCTCTTCCATAAGTCAACTGGTTTTCTGTATTTGTTTATCTATTTGTCACACGGTTTAGGGTTCATTTTCGATCTGACTACCTATTCTAATTTAACATCACCCTCGAACATTGGTATCCATGATACCTGCAGGTATCATGGATACCAACTGAAATAAATAATAATTATACTGTTTTTTCTTATATTCTCGTGGAAAAAGTAGGAGGAGTTTAGCAAAAAGTCTGGCGGAAAGACTTAAAAAACCCTACGTGTTTACGGCCCTTAGTCGTAATTAAATAACCATAAACTTGGAAGTTCTTCTGTTTAAATTCTTAATCATTTTCGAACATTCCTTCAGTCTTCCCTCAATGTTAAATCACTTTAAACTACAAAGCTATTCAGTTTCAACTCTAGATCTACCTCAAATATTCCCTGAACATTCCCTCATTGTTAGCTAACCATAAGCTTGATAGTTCTTCAATACCAACTCTAGATCTTCCTCTAACATTCCTTCAACATTCCCTTAGAGTTAAATCAACACAAACTTGATAAATCTTCAGTTTCATCTCTGAATATTCCTTCAGTATTCCCTCAACCTTCCCTGATATTTAAATACCCATAAACTTCTGTTTTTTCTCTAACACTCCTTCAATATTCCCTCAAAATTCCCTCATATTTAAATACCCATAAACTTCGGTTTTTTTCTCTAACACTCCTTCAGTATTCCCTCATATTTAAATACCCATAAACTTCTGTTTTTTTCTCTAACACTCCTCCAGTATTCCCTCACCATTCCCTTAGATTCCAAATCTAGATGTCCCTCTAACATTCCCTCATCATCCCTCACTTGTTCCCTCCATATCCCCCACAGGAAGCAGAGGCATGTTGCAGACATATCACTGATGGAAGTTGCAGAGGGTGTCCGATGCGATGCCACATGACTCATTAAAGCGGCGATGTACAGTGGCAATATGCGTGGGAAAGCTATACAGACTCGTAAGCCCCTTTCACGCGGGCGTTTACTTTTTCATCAAAATTGCGGCTTGAAAAAAATAAACGCTCAATCTAAGTGGACTTAGGCACTACTATGATAAAAATTTGACAATAATCTTAGGTACTTAGGGTAAAATTAATACTGACTGAATTGAGGTTTGAAGACATTGCTTATTTATGGCCAATGTCCTTTTGAATGGCTAATTATTTTGAAGAAATAAAAAAAAATAGTTTTGATCGGTTTGATAATCCACATCATAGTTGTCCCTTAGCGTATATATTTCTAAAAAAAATCAAAAACAGTTAATTATTTAGATTTAGTCGTGTACATTCACATGATTGAAACGATTAATAAACTGTAATTTTGGTGCAAAAGTAACATTATATATATATATTTATCTTACTTGTATACACCTTGTACGCAATAATATTCTTTCTGATTTGTTCGCACAGAAAATATTAAAAATGTCCCATATTTTGCAGACTGGTGATCTTGAATAGGACGAAACGTTCAAATGTTTATTTTTCTAAAGTAATACTTGAAGAATTATTAAAAAGTATATCCTTACATTTCTGTTTATCCTGTTACAACATATTCCATCATCTTTAGAATTTTATATATAATTTCTAAAATTCTTCTGGAGGGGGCCTTTAAAAAAAGAATACCAATAAAAGTACTGAGCCCAAAATACACCCCTGAGGCACAGAATATATTAAATTACAACAAACTGAATTATTTATACCATCTATAATATTAATTTCTTCCTTTTGTCAAATAACTATACAAAAATCTTTTTGTTTTACATTAATTTTATTAATTGGTGATTTTCGTGATGTGCAAAATATAGGTTTTTCTTCAACTTTGATATAGCTAGTTTACGGAATAATATTAGGTGTTCTATTCCCAAATCTTTAATTAAATACAGATAAACCTCCAATGCAGACAGCAACATGATGTCAAATAACTTTAAAATCATTTCAAACAAACTCTAATCTGTCCAATTTACCACGAAAGTCACGTGGCCTTTGCGGGTTCAAACGGTAATTCGAATCGCGTCTCCCGCGGACTCCGACAAAGAAGACGGAGATAAAAAAAATGGTGGCCTATTGTGCCGCAGTTTGATGATCGATTTAATGTAGTATTCATTTGCTTCATACGGACAATGACGTATTAGGCTATTTGAGATTTATTTTGAAACGTAGACGAAGCTACGTGGAAATTATACGTAGAATCATAGTAAATAAATAGAGAAGTATATACTAAGTTTCGAATTCATTGATGGTGAACTTGATCCGTTCTTCAGAAACGATGTAAACAAATGACGTCACACAGATTATGTACTCTCAAATATTATAAGTATTATTAGGTGAATATTATAAGTGAATAGAGTGTAAAACGTGATAAAAATAATTATATGTAAGTTAATTTTCATGAAAATGCACATTTAACTGAATAATAGCACAATTTTAATTTAAAACCAAATTGAAATTATTTTGTGTGACGTCACTCATAATATTTTCGGATGTTCCAATATTGTACTTAGTATACTTCTCTATTTATTTACTATGGTATAACAGTTTTTTACTCAAAAACCTAAAAAAAACGTTAAATGAATTTTTGCCTAATAAATTGGATAAACAAAGTCGGCAACTCATCAAGTTAATGCCAGATGTCGCCAGCAGGATATCATAGTTTGTTTTCTCTGTGTTTAATGATACTCATTAACTCAATTGGGTACGGTCCTAGAAACTGATTCGTCAGTGTTCGGAACAGAGCCTAGGGATTCGAACTCAATGTTCTCTGGATTCGAACTGACTGGTGCTATTTAAATTTAAATTTCAATTGAATAGTTAGGTAGCTAGAAATTTATCATTTTACCTATTAACAGTACATAATATCATTTTTGTGTGTATGTACGGTGTACCTATTAATTGAAGTTAAAGGAAATCATTAGAAATTTAATTATTTAATCAATTCATTCCAGTTTGCTATAATTTTCGACCGTGTTGAATTTCAAATACATGTATGTTACATAAATATATTTATACATAAAACTCATGAATCTTTATTTTTATTTAGGAATTAATTGGTCATCGTATCAAACACGCACTTTCCGAATACCACGAGTGTCAGAGTTAGACTTGCATTAAGGATACGAATACGAATTCTTATATGATCGAAAATATGAACTGTCCGATAATTCGTAACTTGCCCTACACTAATCACGTTACAATCGCGTACCGGGGCCGTGTGTCGTGCGCGATTGTTACAAAGTTAAAAATTTGGCGGGCGGCTGAAGCGCAAAACAAAAGAGCATCAGACAGCGTGAAATGAGTGCGCTTGTGTTTGTATTAACATTTTTACTTTCCGAGTCCAGTGACTAATTACTAGGGCTGGGACAATATGCTTTATAAATTATAGATCCCAAGAATATCACAGACGAAACGAAATGGTATCGAATACTATATATCGCTGGTGTAGAACCATTCAATACTCTTTAATTCTCTCCGTCTGTAATATTCTCGGGATCTTTGATTTTAAAAGCATATTGTCACAACCGTACTGATTACTAATGGTGTAAACAATATTTAGAGAACAGACGCAGTTGTCGTAAAGTGGGGATGATTAGGGTTGTTTGTGACAATGTGCTTTCAAAATCACAGATCCTAAAAATATCATAGACGGAGAGAATTAAAGAGTATTGAATGGTTCTACACCAGCGGTATATAGTATTCGATACCATTTCATTTTGTCTGTGATATTCTTAATACAAAAGCATATTGTCATAACCCTAGTGACAATAATAGTCAGGTTGGTTCCTGACCTTTATTATTACCCATTTTTCGAGTACTGTGACTGTCTGACGACATTCCCCTATTCGTGAATTTGGTCTTTAAATGTGATTTTGATGATTTAGTTACATTAAAATTGATGTAAAATAAACAGAATAACTTTAAAATTTAGAAAAATATTGTTCTTTCCTCGAATAAACCACTACTATATTCTTAATGACTGACAATGATTTAAAAAATTGAATAGGCGTTAATCTTTCATTTATTAGAAAACAGATTTTCAAACTTGTTTAAGTGATAAAAATGATTACAGGAACTATAAAGGGTTCATCCAATTAAAATAAATTCACGTAATCCACGAACAAATAAAACTTAATTCCTGGTGAGGGTAACTGATACATTTCTGAATATTATTCATCCACCTCATTTAAGCCTATTCTATACTAGCAGTTAAAACGCCGAGTTTTCACCACTTAGTCTCTTAAATTAATCACGGTTAAATGAATGGAAGGCGGTAGAAACGCTAGTATAGACTGAAATTTGTTTTCAATTCATTTAACCGTGATTAATAGAAGAGGCGTAAACTGGGCAGTGAAAACGCAGCGTTTTAACTGCTAGTATTGTAGAATAGGCCTAAAGGAGGCGGATGAATAATATTTAGAAATGTATCAGTTACCCTCAACCTGAATTAAGTTTTATTTGTTCATGGATTACGTGTATTTTTTTTTTTTTTTTTGATGAACCCTTCATAGTTCTCGTAATCATTTTTATCACTTAAACAAGTTTGAAAACCTGTTTGATAATAAATGAAAGATTAACGCGCATTGCTTTATTTTAAATCATTGTCAGTCATCTATAAAATAGTACAGTGATTTATTCGAGCAAAAACAATATTTAGTGGCCGATTCAAGCTACACTCTTTTTTTATCTTCTTTGGAAGCGACCGATTCGCCACCTTATTTCCGAACTAATTACCAAACTGATAGTCCTATCCAGTCATTAATCCGCTAACTAACTTTTTTATGAGTTTGCTTAACGTTCGAATGCGAGGATTCAAACACTGGATGCTGAAACAAATGATCTACGTATTTGCTGTAGAGTTTACGAGGCTTTTACGATCTGGGACATTTGAATACGCGGTGCAGTATAGTGCGTTAGTTCTAAAAGTTATTACTTTAATATAGTTGTTGTCTAGGTTCCCTGCCATTGTCGGTTGAATTTTACGATCTTTGAATCTTTCCTCTGCAACAACTTTAACGAGAATTTAATCGTCTACAACGTGCGCTGGGTGACGTATAAAATCATCATCATCCTTCAGTGATATATTTACATAATACCATTACTATTCTTCGAATTGGTAACTCACTAGGCATGGAATACGTGATTGAAATGTAGCTAATATATCAAAAGCCAAGTCACCTGATCAGAGTAGAAAATCTTATTAGGTTCTCACTCCCCCTACTTGTGCATTTGGTAAATTGATAAGCAAAGAAACTCCAGTGAGATTACATGATGAAAAGCAAGCAGACTACATCAAAGATCTGATGAGTAGGCTTTATTGTGTACCTATAGGCCTAGCTATTGCCACCTCCAGACGCGAGGGTTAATAAACTTGATCCGTCTTACAGGAGGCGGAGGCGTCTCTAGCTTTGTAGTAGCACCAAGATCAAACTGAAATCTTAGAAGATTGGAATGTTAAATTGTCATTGAAGATTCTAACTTGGAGGGTAAATTGATATTCCCAGAGGTGAAGGAGTTAGTACTAACTATATTAGATTTAGGCAAGGGTTCTGATTGTGTTTATTATGTTATCAATGTTCAACTGTACTAACCATGTATTAGATTTAGCAAATGGTTCTGATTATAATTTTATTAAATTACTGGATTTCTGAAAACTAGTATTTCCTTAAATTTTTGCTGTTTTATTATAAAGTATTAATAAATTAAAATTAAAATTCTCATTTTCGGAAAAAATTAAAAAATTGAAAATCGGTTGAATAATTAAAAGATTGAAAAGCATCTATAGTTTATTTGTGTTTAATGTGTATAATCTAACTAATTTCAATCCTAAACAATGAACAATGTCAATCCATATTGTTCACATTGTATTTTTCAATAACCTCGCCTCCTCGGTTTGGATTTTTCGATATCACTTTGAAGTGACTTCATTAAAATGTTTATTGCCGTAAAAAGCTTTGATCTTATGCATGAACGTAAGCTATCGTAAAAAACAAATCAAGTTCGGATTAGTTCCATCTGAATCCTTCTAAAATAAAGCCTTTACACGTTTTAAAATATTAATTTATTCATTTTGTACATTTCCAGTTTGCAGAATGTTCGAAATTTACTGTGCAAACAATCCCGAATAACTAAATTAGAGAATATCTCGGCGCGCACTCTACCACTTTCTGCAACCTGGCGAAATATCAATAAAAGTCGTAATAAGGTGATATAATGAGCTCTCTGTATATCTCCCTAGATTCTACGGATTAGATTTATCGAACGCCTCGTTCGTAAGCAAGAGTTAGGCATTTTTCCCCCACTAAATAAAGCGTCGGGGTAATTATCCGACCCAATGAGTTTTCCGCCGAAACCGAGATGCTTTCAACTCAGATTGAAAACTGATAACTAGGAAGATTGGCCAACTGGAAACTCTCCGATGCTAATTAAATATTTAGAATTGTTTTAATGGAGTTTTTAATAAGGAAATTGAGTTGATTGATGTTATTATATTGAAAAGAATAGGCCGATCATGATGAATTAAATAGGAAATCGTTTTTGTAATTAACAATACTTTTTTAAGTTTAGGAATTTTGGAAGCTTGTACTTACGTATATAAAAGTTGAACAATCATTTCCAACTTTTTTTTATTCAGTACTTTAGATACTTTTAGATTTAGATCTCCAGTTAAAGTAGCATAAGAAAACGATAATAGATATCTCTCCTTCAAATCCACATGTCAGATATAATATGAACATTTATTGTTTTCAGTCACGCCTTATCTATTCCACCATTCATTTTTGTAGGAGACTCAAATTTCGATTGGATTTCAAAGACAAACAAATGATGTCCATTTGGCTCTCTCTATATGTAGACAAAGAATGCCCCCCCCCCCTTCCTCCCCTCCCCCTTTCCTCCAATCCATAGGCAGGCACTCGCAAATGCAAATACAGAGGAGCTTATTACAAATGACTTCAATTGGATTCAGCCGCCAAGCAACAAGATAAATCAGATGCAAGGGGTCCTGAAAAATAGAGATGCTATTATTCCGCCTGCTTCCCATTCGAGTCATGTCGAATCCCGCGCTATAGCTGTGTCCATTGAAAAGAGATGTTTGTTTAAGCAGAGGCCTACTTAATGAAGCTATTTTAGGCCTCAACTCTCATTTACTGGGTCTTTGTGATAATTACAAAGGCAATGAAAACCTCCTGCATTTTAGAGTGGATAGATATAGACAGCGAGAAGTGCTCCTCTGTTTATGAGCGTTACGGTGGCGGAGGCGTGCAATTCGAATTTTTGAATTGTAATGGGGCGTACCTAATCCGTAAAGGAACTCTGACAGTTAACAAATTATGATAGTTTGGTGCAATGGGGCTTTTCTTTGACTGTTTGTAAGCATTATTGTGTTTTTAGGAAAGTCGCGTGCGGAACATCCATTGAACTTATGACTTGGAAACAAAGTGAAATGATATTGAAATGCTCGCTCGCGATGTCCGTCCCTCAGGGTTCAATATTGGGACCTGTGATGTTTCTTTTGTTGGGGATTGATTGTGACAGATAAAAATGATGTCCAGACGACCTACGGCGTCTGGATTTTGAATTTTAAAAAAATGCGCCTTGTTGATTGTCAGCTACCGGGAAACTTTGATGATGAATTGAAATGACGGTGGTTTGGAACAAAATATGCAACAGAATGCATTATATTAATAAATAGAATAACAAAAAAACTTAACAATGGTTGTAACAAACATAACAAATAAATATAAACCTTAATATAAATATTATTATGTAAATAGAGTGCTGGGATATTTTGATGATCATTGAGGTTTACAGCAAAAAAAATCGAAAAATCAAAATTTTGAAAAATTTCAGATTTTTTCAAGAAAATTTTATTTTTCAAGAAAAATTATAATTTACACAAAATATTACATTTAGATGGAAATTTAATTTTCTTACAAAAATGTAAAATATAGTAATAACAGTTTTTATGAATTAAAATTATTGGCCAAAATCGGTATCTTTTCTACGATAATTTAACATTGTGCAATAAACTTTTCACTAAATATCATAATATGGCACAAATCTTTACATTTATTGTATGTTTGATATATAAAGCTCTTTGTTAATTATATAAAGCATAACAATTTAATATTCATTAAACACTTTGAATGTTTAGATTTTTTCAATCTTGTAATTCATTTAAAAAATTGCCGAAAAAATAAAATTGTCAAACTACAAATCCTAGTTGAATGATAAATTATTTAACCTACTAGTTTAGTTAATGTATGGATATATATAACAATTTACTTTTAAATCTGAGATGTTATTTATTATATATTAATAAGCAATATTTAAATGCAATATTAGCAATAATAATTTGCTAATGAAGCTATAGACATTTGTATAGGTTTTGATTTATACTTTTTTGATAGTTGTTTTGATTAACAAAATTCGAATCCTATGAAAGACGAAACTCAGAAATTCTATTTAAAAACCAAATGCCTAAAATGTCTTATTAATAGGGTTGTGACAATATGCATTTAAAATCCTATATCTTAAGAATATCACAGACGAAATGAAATGGTATCGAATACTATATACCGCTGGTGTAGAACCATTCAATACTCTTTAATTCTCTCCGTCTATAATATTTTAGGGATCTATGATTTTAAACGCATATTGTCACAACCCTACTTATTAAAAAAATTCCTGGTTGATAAATAAATAATGTTTTTTTTTTTTTAAACCAGAAGTTAAATTTACTGGTTTTATAATAATTTTCTGAATATAAGTTTAACTAAAATGTCACATTAATTATTTTTGTAGTTATTCATGTTAAATTAATCATTAATTCGGGTACACAAATAATTGTATTCGTATACTTATTTAAACACGATCGAATTTTATTCGTTGGAATTTATAAATTTTAATAAATTTAATATTTATGTTTCATGTTGATTATTTAGTAAATAGAAATTGTGTTTATGTACAACTTTAAAATAGACAGACTGTTACAATCATAGTAAATAAATAGAGAAGTATACCAAGTACAATATTGGAACATCCGAAAATATTATGAGTGACGTCACACAAAATATTTTCAATTTGTTTTTAAATAAAAATTGTGCTATTATTCAGTTAAATGTGCATTTTCATGGAAATTATCTTACATAAAATTGTTTTTCTCACGTTTTACACTCTATTCACTTATAATATTCAACTAATAATACTTATAATATTTGACAGTACTCTGTGTGACGTCATTTGTTTACATCGTTTCTGAAGAACCGATCAAGTTCACCGTCAATGAATTCGAAACTTGGTATACTTCTCTATTTATTTACTATGGTTACAATGTATCAAATTAGTTGTTGGCATCTCGTTTCTTTTTAAAACTGTAACTTCCTTCATGTGAAGCAAGGAAAGGAGTTTGAAACTGTGATAACGTAAGATCTTGACCCAAAGGTCGATGCTCTTCAATACCGTAAGGAAGACCATCTAAGATCCCCGAAGATGGTTCTAGTTTGGTCACATCATCCGATTTGTGGTAACTGACAGTATGACCCTTTAAAATGTGTTTATAGTCTTCGAACAGGTTATGCAAATCGAATTCCTTACCCTTGTTGAAATCAAAGTTGAATCCTTTTTGCGGATTCGGATCCTTGTATTTGGATTGTACGATGACGTCTTCGTATTTTGGAGTTGTAGGTGGTATGTAGGTAACTACAGGTTCTTTTTGTAGGTAGGTAGCTGTTACAGTCTTGTAGACAGTTTGAGCTGGAACGTACTGAGGTACTTGACTTGTGACGGTCTTAGTCTTGGTTCTAGTTTTGGTATTGACGATGTACTCTTTTTCTTTAATCTTTTTGGTTTTGGTGACGTATTTTGTTATGTAATCCTTCTTCGTTTTCTGTTGGGGGATGAAATCTAGAATTAAGATTATAGTACAACTCCTCTATAGTGAAAACCTGTATAATAAATGTAGAGTTTTGAGTAAGAGAACTACACAGTATAGTGAACAAATTTTCTTTAGTCCGCCATGAATAACATCTGTTTCAGAAAACTTATTGCCATTTATTGGCAGACTAAAGAAAATTTGTTCACTATTCGCGGTAGCTCTCTTACTCAGGAGTCAGGACTCTACATTCACTATTCAGGATTTCACTATACAGGCTAATTCCTTACTTAGGACTTAATATTCACTATAGAGGCTACTTCCTTACCTAGGACACTACCTTCACTATTCTATCTACAGTATTCACAAATTCATTTTATACTCACGAGAAGTGTTTCTGTGATGTAGATGGGAACCTCCAGCTGGTCCTTGCACTTAGGAACCTTCACTTCCACATATCGAGGTGCAGGAGGTTCCTGGTAAAGAACCCTCTCATATTCTACAGGTTCCGCAACACCCAAAAGCTTTTCAGTGATCTTATCCATGCCTTTTTGGAAGAATTTCTGCCACATACCTAACTTCTTCTCCCGCTCTTCACTGTGACTTTTTTCCTTTTTCACTTTAACCTTATAGTGCGGTTTCTTGCCCCGGTGAGTTGGTACGTGCCCCGGGTAAACCACTGGGGGGTAAGGTTCGGGGTGGTAACCACCATGTCCCCCGTGACCGCCGTAATCGGCAGGGTGGCCGTATCCTTCGTAGGGTCCGTAGTCGTCGTAGCTACCACCGTATCCTCCTAGTGACCCGTGTAGCTCTTCATCGGAAATAGCCCTCACTTTAATTCTATCCCCTGAAATAAAAAAATAGAATTATTATTAGATGAAAAATAAAAAAAAAGGATTTTCTTTTAATTTAAGAAATGAAAAATTTAAATAAATTACCCAAAAATGTTTCATAAACCTAATCAATGAATAATCGTCATTGATCACTAATCAGTAAATAGAAAAGGTATTAATCGTCATTAATCAATATATAATCGTTATTATAATAACGATTAATAAATAACCAAATTCGTTAAGTTTCACCAATATTAATACCATTTAAAACACGTTATTCTTAAGAGGCAACTACACTAGTTTCTTCTCACCCAAGTCATCTTTTAAGTAGTCAGTTTTTCCCACATTTTGTATAGCTGAGAAGTACGTCAAAAACAATAGAAATTTAATGTACTTCAAACTCATAATTAAATTAAAAAGATATAAGGATATATTAATAATCTGAAAAAAATAATTAATTATTTATAATAAAATACATTTAAATTAATTATTCATATAGGATTATTCATAAAAGTAATATTTGTATTATGAAAAAAAAGAGTATATTATTATATAAATGGTATATACTATTTGGTGGTCGTAATAACCGCTATTTTAGTAACACAATCTGGTCGTAATAAGCGGCTTTTTAGTAAAAATAATTCTGGTCGTAACAGCCGGTTTTTTAGTAACAGAATCTGGTCGTAATAAATGGCTTATTAGTAAAACAATTTGATCGTAATAAACGACTTTTTAGTAACAAAATTAGGTCGTAAATATTATTAATTTAGTGACAAAATCTGTTCGTACTAACCGGCTTTTTAATAGCACAATTCTGGTCGCTATAGCCGGCTTTTTAGTAAAACATTGTGGTCACAAGACCAGTATTTTAGTAACAGAATTTGGTCGCAATAACCGATTTTTTAGTAACACAATCTGGTCGCAGTAACCGGCTTTTTAGTTACAGAATCTAGTCGCACTAACCGATATTTCCACTATAACAATTATTTGGTCGTACTAATCAATACCTTACGTATATAATTACCTATTTAATCATACTGTTTAAAATTCCCTGCCAAATTATTCATACGTTTTTTGACACCTCGTTTGAGGTTTTTTTTCTTTTACCAACATCGCCGCAGGTAAAATCGAACGTCGCATCACACCCTTTTTTACGTTTTTTTCTACGTATTCAAATTGGAGGTTAAAAAGGAATATTTTTTTACCGCATTTAATTAATAGGTCACGTGACTGGTGTTAATTTGGTGTTAAATTAGTAGTGGTGGTGACAGACAGATGGCGCTAGTGATTACCACCCAGAAAGGAAGTTATGGTGGGGCCATAGAAGATTGAGGGGGGACTGAATCTCCTATGTCCCCACCATAACTTTCTCTCTCAATATTCTATGGCCCCACTATAACTTTCTCTCTCAATCTTCTATGGCCCCACCATAACTTTCCCTCTCAATCTTCTATGGCCCCACCATAACTTTCTCTCTCATTCTTCTATAGCCCCACCATAAATTTCTCTCTCATTCTTCTATAGCCCCTTATAACTTTATCTCTAAATCTTCTATGGCCCACCATAACTTTCTCTCTCAATCTTCTATGGCCCCACTATAACTTTCTTTCTCAATCTTCTATGGCCCCACCATAACTTTCTCTCTCAACCTTCTATGGCCCCACCATAACTTTCTCTCTCAATCTTCTATGGCCCCACCATAACTTTCCCTCTCAATCTTCTATGGCCCCACCATAACTTTCTCTCTCAATCTTCTATGGCCCCACCATAACTTTCTCTCTCATTCTTCTATAGCCCCACCATAAATTTCTCTCTCTTTCTTCTATAGCCCCTTATAACTTTCTCTCTCAATCTTCTACGGCCCCACTATAACTTTCTCTCTCAATCTTCTATGGCCCCACCATAACTTTCTCTCTCAACCTTCTATGGCCCCACCATAACTTTCTCTCTCAATCTTCTATGGCCCCACTATAACTTTCTCTCTCAATCTTCTATGGCCCCACCATAACTTTCTCTCTAAATCTTCTATGGCCCCACTATAACTTTCTCTCTCAATCTTCTATGGCCCCACCATAACTTTCTCTCTCAACCTTCTATGTCCCCACCATAACTTTTTCTCTCAATCTTCTATGGCCCCACCATAACTCTCTCTCTCAATCTCCTATGGCCCCACCATAACTTTCTCTCTCAATCTTCTATGGCCCCACCATAACTTTCTCTCTAAATCTTCTATGACCCCACCATAACTTTCTCTCTTAATCTTCTATGGCCCCACTATAACTTTCTCTCTCAATTTTCTATGGCCCCACCATAACTTTCTCTCTCAATCTTCTATGGCCCCACCATAACTTTCTCTCTCAATCTTCTATGGCCCCACCATAACTCTCTCTCTCAATCTCCTATGGCCCCACCATAACTTTCTCTCTCGATCTTCTATGGCCCCACTATAACTTTCTCTCTCAATCTTCTATGGCCCCACCATAACTTTCTCTCTCAACCTTCTATGGCCCCACCATAACTTTCTCTCTAAATCTTCTATGACCCCACCATAACTTTCTCTCTTAATCTTCTATGGCCCCACCATAACTTTCTCTCTCAATCTTCTATGGCCCCACCATAACTTTCTCTCTCAATCTTCTATGGCCCCACCATAACTCTCTCTCTCTCAATCTCCTATGGCCCCACCATAACTTTCTCTCCCAATCTTCTATGGCCCCACCATAATTTTCATCTCAGAGTGAAGTTTTGAATAAAATATCACTTTTTTATCAATCAGTAAATTTTTATAAATGAATGTAAAATGTTTCGATGTTGAAAAATATTTTGATGTTGAAAAATATTTTGATGTTGAAAAATATTTTGATGTTGAAAAATATTTTGATGTTGAAAAATATTTTGATGTTGAAAAATATTTTGATGTTGAAAAATATTTTGATGTTGAAAAATATTTTGATGTTGAAAAATATTTTGATGTTGAAAAATGTTTCGATGTTGAAAAATATTTTGATGTTGAATTTTTTGTGAAACCCCTTTCCGTGGTTTTTAATGTAAAATATTGTCTTTTTAAACACAAAGATAATTAAAATACTAAAAAACGGATCAGTGGTCACAGCACAGATATCACTGCGATCACTGTACACTGGTCACTGTTTACAGTCACTGCAATCACCGGTCACAACGTATTTATTTATCACTGTATAGTTTCACTTCAATCACAGGTCACTGCTATCACTGCTTACGGTCACTGTTTATCTATCCATCACTGCTTTACTTTCACCAATATGCTTTACAATGATAACCACGGGCCAGTACACTCACAGAGGTTATCATTTTATACTACTTAGATAGCATATCGGACAGTTTCACATTACCGATCATGTAAATAAACAATAAAATAATAATAATGACCTACTGGTTTTAGTTGGTATCCATGATACCTGCTGGTATCATGGATAATAATTACTTAATATGTATTATCAGTAGGTATCCTGGATGCCAAATAAAATAGCCAGGTGTAATGTTAAATTATATAATTTTTATTATGGTCGAAAATGCGAAACTGTGCAATAACTCAGAACTAAAATATACGAGAAACGTGTTTTTGGTAACTTTTTTACTTTGAATGATAATAGTGAAAGTATAATATATATACTGTAGTTAAATAAAAAAAATGTATTATTTATACATATATTAACTTTCATTCATTTATATTGTTTTTTTTTTAATAAAAAGTCGATAATTATCGATTAGAAATTATTATATAAACTGAAAATATACGTCGATCATAAAAACCTATGTAAATATTTATATTTAACTTTTATATTAATTGATATCTATGTGTCAAATTATACTGCTTTTGTGAACCTAAAAATGTGGAACTGTCCGATAATTCGGAACTTACCCTGTATATATACATTCTTAATTAATTTGATATAATTAATATAATGTAATTATTAAATACTGCATTTTCTTTAATAAATTCTTTCTATATATTTTTTTTAAATATAGAAATACTTTAGTTACCCATACCTAGTGAATAAAATTTTAATGTGTGTATATCATAAAATGATAACATAGAACAATAACTGAAACATATAAATTACTATATGAAATAAATTATTAAATTCTATAAAAAAGGGAAAATGATTTTAATTCTTAAAAGCTGAAATTTTTTATCTTTAATTCTCTCTATTGAATTGTATCCGTATTTTTTTGTTTAACCAACAAACGGCCATTTTGAAAATTCTACGTTTTTTTTGCAATATATAATCAGTAAGGTTGTGGCAATATGCTTTTAAAATCATAGATCCTGAAAATGTTATAGACGGAGAGAATTAAAGAGCATTGAATGGTATACTTGAATGGTAGTATTCGATACCATTTCATTTCGTCTGTGATATTATAACCCGAATTAACTATTAATATAAAATATATAAGTACTAGAAAACTTGATAATGATTATAATGATAATCATTATACTCATTATAATATAATGATTCATTATAATGATAACGCAGTCTAGCCTAACTGAATTTTCTAAAATTACAAGTTTTTGTTATTGCTTCTGTATGACATGTCCGACGATAGCAAAAAGAGCTGAGTATTTTTGTGTGTACCTATCGATATTGTCTGTATGATAAACACGGCGGTGTAAATTTGGTACACATCGTCACAGTTTAATTAGTGTTTAAAATACTGACATTTGTATATATTGTACCACTAGGTCTATCAGTAATATACGTAGTGGTACAAATATGTACCAATACGTAATCAACTTGTTAAATAAATAGTTGTTTAAAATTCCCCAATTTTCAATAACACGATATTTACATGAAACGCGAATTGTTTTAAAGCGTTAGGTAACTGAACTAGTTTATGACGTCATAGATTTTTGTCGTCTGCAAATTAGAAAAATCTATGAATTATTCTATTTTGGTAATGCAGGATACTATACCGACTAGCACGAAATCCTTTAATTGCAACTAGACACTGTGAACTAAACATCAGTCACTAGGAACAACTAGACACTAGTACTAGAAACCCCTTCACCCGCACAACCCAAACGAAAGTGAATGGTTCTAACATAGCCAAGCATGTGCCTTTTCTACAGGCAAACTCTGTAAACCTAACACAGACTACCTAATTACCTAAATATGTCCTAAAGTGAACTAGGTACTAGCTAGTCATTCCTAATAGAGCTGGTAGCTTCTATTTACCCAATTTGTTAGGTTAAACCAAGTGAAAGTTAGGATATTAATTAGGTAGGTACTAAATAGTTATTTCCTTTCTCTATGTACCTAGCTACTTTTTGTCACAGTTTGTAGCTTTTTTTTCACTAGGATGATTGTTCATGTTGTTCTGAAAGGAAAAACACAAAAAAATATAATAAAAAAGTATAACTATTATTATTATTCAAGTTATAAGATCTAGTTACTAGTTAGTCGGTAAAACTAAAATTATTCTGTTTTTCTTAAGCTACCTACCTAAAATACTCTTCAAAGATTGTGAATTAAAACAATTAATAAATTCACATGGGTTTATTATATTATATAGAATGGTTAGTTGAATGTTAAATAATATATGCATTTTTAATAAATATTTAATTAATTCATTGAGAAATGCCATAGTTTGACACTTCCGTTCCTTATTTTCTAATAAAGAATATCATAGAAAATGTAGCACCGGTAACTGAAGTAAATTATTCGTTGCAGAAAATAGGTTCTACTTTAGAAACAGTGAGTGTTACTTTAGAAACAGTGAGTGCTACTTTAGAAAAAGTGAGTGCTACTTTAGAAAAAGTGAGTGCTAGCTACTTTAGAAACAGTGAGTGCTACTTTAGAAACAGTGAGTGCTACTTTAGAAACAGTGAGTGTTACTTTAGAAACAGTGAGTGCTACTTTAGAAACAGTGAGTGCTACTTTAGAAACAGTGGGTGCTACTTTAGAAACTGTGAGTGTTACTTTAGAAACAGTGAGTGCTACTTTAGAAACAGTGAGTGTTACTTTAGAAACAGTGAGTGCTACTTTAGAAACAGTGAGTACTACTTTAGAGACAGTGAGTGCTACTTTATAAACAGTGAGTGCTATTTTAGAAACAGTGAGTGCTATTTTAGAAACAGTGAGTGCTACTTTAGAAACAGTGAGTACTACTTTAGAGACAGTGAGTGTTACTTTAGAAACAGTGAGTGCTACTTTAGAAACAGAGAGTGCTACTTTAGAAACAGTGAGTGCTACTTTAGAAACAGTGAGTGCTACTTTAGAAACAGTGAGTGCTACTTTAAAACTAACTTATTTAATTTAAAGTATCAAACGTAACTAAATAACATAGGTAACGTCAAAATGAAAATAAATACAAACTATAATTAAGGTATAAATAGTTAACATCGTACGTATCATTATTAATAACAAGAATCCTAAAATTATTAACAAAATTAGAAGAACATATGCTTCGTGTCTTTTGATCTACTTCTGTAAAGTGTATTCGTCCTATCGAATACACCAGGGTGCATTTTAGCATCTTCAGGATTGAAACTTTCAAGTCCACCGAATCCAGGCGGTAGGTCAAAATCCCTATCATCCAAAGTGAAAGATCCAAACGATAAGTCTGAAAATCCATCACCAAATCCATCAATTTTTGAATGATCGTGTTCAGAAGTTACTGAGAAACGGGATCTACTGGATAACTCCTTAGAATGGTGAATAGGTGTATTAGAAGTGCCAAAAGATGTATCGGAGAAATTTATCGAGTCGTCTGATCCGATATTACTGAAATCGTCAGTCAATCCGTTTTTATAGTTAGATATCAGTTCGCTAGGGTTGTCACTGTGTTTAGCCAATGGCTCCTCGAATTGCCTAGAAGATTTCAATTGTGGTTGTCTTGCATTTTCGTAAGTAGATTGCCCAGATGATGGATCAGGTAAACCCGAGGTTTTGAATTCTTGCGTATGTTCTGATAGGTCTTTATCACCAAATTTGAAAGAATCATAATAGTTGAAATCAACATTTGGAGTTCCCTCCAATTCATAATTGAAGAAATCTTGATCTTCAAATTTCGAGCTCGCAACTTGAGAACCAATATTAAAATTTGTGTTACCGAATTCTGAATTTACAATTTCAGCATTTTTCTCAGAGTCATGATTATAAGGTTTGTGAACTAGCGTCTCATAATGTTGGAATTTCTTTGAAGGTTTTTCTATATACTTAGTTTGGTAAACAACTTTAGTTTTATAGATAAATTTTGTTGAAACGACAGGTTCAATCTTTGTTTCTGTAACGTATTGAGGTTTGAATTCCGTTTTATACTCGGTGACAAATTGAGTTTTTGTTGTGTAATGTGGTTTAAAAAGAGTTTGAGTTACATACTGGCTCTTAATAACCGTTTTGTGTTCAGTTTTAACTACCGTTTCTGTTATATAATTATTTTGGTATTTGACCTTAGTTACATACTCAGGGATGTATTCTGGTACCACCTTTGTTTTGAATTTATATTCCGTCTTGTAGGAAGTTTTGTACTGGGTTGTCGTGACGTATTGCGGGGTAAAAACCGTCTCGTAAACAGGAATCTGCAAAGTACAAGATGATTAGTTTCTCATAATTAGTAAGAACAAACTATTTATAAAATTTCATAAATTATATTGGTTTATATATTTTATATAAATAAAATAATAGAAAGTTCAAAACATCACAAGGGTAATTTAACAATAGCGTAATTTTGGAATTTGATCATTTTTTCTAAGTTGAAATATGCCATTAACTCGTACACGGTTGCTCAACTTTAACTTTGCTGATGTGCCACATCTGCATATTGTTGTCCCAAAATAAGGCCACCCTCCACGTAAGGGTTAAATACCTCTATAGAAATTAAATCATAACTGCTACCTACTCCTAAAAGTGAAAGTATAATAAATCTATTCACATTAAAGGCTGCTTCACACATCACCTATATCCGTCCGGGACGTCACCGGTCAGTGATTTTTTATCACTGAGAGGAACCGGCACTGTGTGAATGTGTCCGTTGAAATTAATTTAATGATATATTTTTTTTCACTGACACTGAATCACTGAGAGGAGAGTGACGGAGACGGACCGGTGACGTGCTGACGGATATCGATGATGTGTGAAGTAGCCTTTATCCTTACCTCTTCATGTTTTGTCTTGTAAACTGTTTCATAAACTGTCTGAGGATAGCATTCAGGACCATATTCCGGTAGATGGGCAACAGGGTTTCCAGCATTTAATAAATGGGGAACAGGGTGCCCGTATTGCGGGACATGACCAATAACAGGGTGTCCGTAATTCAGGGCATGGGAATTAGGGTGTCCGTATTGCTGGACATGACCAATAACAGGGTGTCCATAATTCAGGGCATGGGAATTAGGGTGTCCATAAATTCCTGCTAGATTAGCTATGCCGTAGTTTCCCGCACTTGCTACAGTCAGAAAAACAGCAATGATGATGCAACACAGTAGACTCATCTGCAATATAGATTTCTTTATTAAATAAACGCATAAACGCTCCATATTATTTTCTTTCTACTGATTGTATGAATGAATTGAAACTTTTTCTTATATTCGAATGTAATTTGATTTGAGTAAGTAGGTTCCTAAGATTTGAGTAAGTAGGTTCCTAAGATTTGAGTAAGTAGGTTCCTAAGATTTGAGTAAGTAGGTTCCTAAGATTTGAGTAAGTAGGTTCCTAAGATTTGAGTAATTAGGTTCCTATAGCTATCCACATATGCTATAATCGAAATGGTTGTTTTATATGAAATTATAATGAATCCATCATATAATTTTACAGCTACTATTGGAGAGATTGTAATAGGTCATGACAAATATAGAAATTAATTATCCCACTGTAAAAAAGATAACGTATATCATTTTTCTAATTGCGAATGTAAAAACTTAGACCTCCAGCTTATTCGAGTCGGAAATAATTAATAGTATTTTATCGTAAAATTTCAGATTTTCAGAATTCTTTTTCGATTTCTTTTTTCTATCCATGTTTAAAAATGTGATAAAAGGAGATAGGAGTTTCATCGAATTATTTAAAGTCGTAGATAAATGATGACGAATTACTAAAATAAAGATAATTTTTTTGGTTGGGTATAGAGTAAATTTACGAATTATCGACCAGGTCCACATAAGGTATATAATTTAAAATTTTAACTCGTCATTTTTATTGGTATGCATGATACCTGTATGTTTCCTGAATACAAATCTGAATTCAAAGCCGATGATACCAATTCAAATACCGAATTAAAATGTTAAAATTTATACTTTTCCTGTATGACTGAAAATGTGGAACTGTCCGATGATTCATAACTTACCCTGTAATGTCAGCAGGGATGCAAAAAAATCTAATTTCACGCTGCAGGTATAGTAGGTACAGGGCTAACTTGTCTGTCAGCATCTTCAGTAACCTCGACCTAGATTTTTGTGTCAATTCCTGCAGTCACCCCTTCAATTGGGGTAATTAGGTAAGTGTTTCAACAGGTAAACCTATAAGGTAATACCTATTATAATATATAATTATGTGTTAAAAAATTATAAATTAAACATTGTAAAAGAAGTTTGAGTGAAAACAATTGTGAAGGTTTGATTGGATCGAATTTGAGAATTGTAATTAGTACCTTTTTTACTGCTCGGATTTACCAAATTTGGTATCTTTGTTTAGTATCACCTTGAAATGAATTAGAATTTGAAAGAAAATGTTTAAAACACACTAGGGTACTTTTGTGTTATCAATCACATAAGGAAAAAGTATATAATAATTACTATTTAACTTAAATTTTATATTTTATACAATTTTTTTTGAAGGATCAATAAATAGGAACTTGATATGCTTTTATTTTAAATATACTACACACAAAATGTTCATGTGTTTCATCTCTTATTATTTTATATGTAATTACTAGGGTTGTGACAACATGCTTTCAAAATCATAGATCCTGAGAATATTATAGACGGAGAAAATTTAAGAGCATTGAATGGTTCTACACCAGCGGTATATAGAATAAATATACCATTTCATTTCGTCTGTGATATTCTAAAGATCTATGATTTTAAAAGCATGTCATCACAACCCTACTGATTACATCCAATCAATTTTGTGTACAGTAATACCTACAGATTCTAACCACATATGCATAATGACAAGCAATTCTGTGTTGGCAGATGTATAAGCCGCTCTTACAAATATTAAAACGATTCTAAAATTTGTAAAACAAAAAATAATCATTCAAAATAATATATTTCCTCATGTTGTTACATACAAAATGCACATCAAACCTATGCATGGCCCACATATATATTTAATTCAATGTCATCAATTGACCTATCTTTTTTTTTAAGTTTTCATCATGAAACACGAGGAGGAATAACTTGCTTGTACTTAGCCTGCAGTGAAACAAGGTACAGTCAGAGAAAAGAGTGTGTGTGGGGATTTGGAAAACCTTTTACTAATTTCCAAAAATAAAATTTACTAATTATTGTAATTCTCTATAATAAAATTAGTCTTGGTACACGATGATAAATTTGTAAGATTTGAAAATGATAGAAAATAAGAAAACTGTGATTTGAGAAGTTAACAGTGACTGTTTTCTCTGATAGTACATCATCACAGTGACTGTTTTCTTTGATAGTACATCATCACAGTGACTCTTTTCTCTGATAGTACATCATCACAGTGACTCTTGTCTCTGATAGTACATCATCACAGTGACTCTTTTCTCTGATAGTACATCATCACAGTGACTCTTGTCTCTGATAGTACATCATCACAGTGACTCTTTTCTCTGATAGTACATCATCACAGTGACTCTTTTCTCTGATAGTACATCATCACAGTGACTCTTTTCTCTGACAGTACATCATCACAGTGACTCTTTTCTCTGATAGTACATCATCACAGTGACTCTTTTCTCTGATAGTACATCATCACAGTGACTCTTTTCTCTGATTGTACATCATCACAGTGACTCTTTTCTCTGATAGTACATCATCACAGTGACTCTTTTCTCTGATAGTACATCATCACAGTGACTCTTTTCTCTGATAGTTCATCATCACAGTGACTCTTTTCTCTGATTATACAAATAATACTACGCATGTCACTTTCTCACTATCGAAATGACATCAATAAATTGCTTTTTTAATGTATATAATTCCCATATGATGTACATAGGTCCTCGTTCAGTGTATATTTTTCTTGGCAATGAACCCTATATACATTTCCTGAAATAGTATACCATGTAATTACTTTTTTGAGGTTTATAAAAAAATGTAATTAATATTGTCTTCGAGATATTAAATATGGAGTTATTTTCCAGAATAATCCTAAGAGAAAAAGAGCACAGAAATTATGTCTCTACTGCCTGTATTGTATCATTTTTTATATTTTAAAATATATTTTCTTTGGAATTCTTTCGATTAAAAGCAAAGTTATTTTCCCCACGTTCGCATATAATTTATTCTAACATTATATCAATTTTGAGGAGGAAAAATTTTAAATTTAATTTTCAATTTTATGATATATTTATATCATTTTCATTTTTGAATCATTGTGTATCTATTCACAATGTATTTGTTCCGCGCAACTTGCTGAGTTGCATAATCTCGAGAATGCGTTAATACCATCATTTAATTTATTATGAAATCGAATACTAAAATATGTTTATAGGGGGACGTGCCAGGTCATTAAACAATCATAAAGTGTGCAGTACAACAAACTAGAGGATACAACAAACTACATAACGGTCATATATGTTCGAGAGCTTTAAAAAAGTCATCTTCATTTATGTATAAACATATGAAGATGACTCAACAAATGTGACAAGAAATAAATGATGACTGATTCGAGACTCTCGACACAGATGGCTGTGATGCAGTTTGTTGTATCCGCTAGTTTGTTGTACTGCTCACTTTATTATTGCTTAATGACTTAGCAAGGGGAGGAAGGGGGGTTGTTGGGCGACACACCCCTGATTCATATATATTAGGTTTCGATTTCAAATTGAACAGAATGAAGGTAGTAACGCACTCTCGGCATTAGGGATTCCAGGGCAATAACCCCCCGTGCAAAAAAAAAAAACCCGTGCAAAATACCCCCCGGACAAAAAAACCCCGTGCAATAAACCACCCGGACAAATACCCCCGGTCTATATAAATAGCATAATTCATTTTTATTAATATATTAAACATTATTCAATGCGAACTAATAATTATTACATTTTCTTCGAAAATATGACAATTTTTTTGCAATATAAGATATACCCAATTACCTATTTTATAGTAAAAATAAGTACAGTATATATTTTGTCACTATCAAACCCCCCCCCCCCCCCCCAATCGGACCGCTAACCTAACCTTAGGTGCACTATATCTCTTTATATTTATAGCATATAGTAATTTTATTAATAACAAATCAATGAAAATTAATTAAAATGAATTATGCTATTTATATCGACCGGGGGTTTTTTGTTTGGGGGGTTCTTGTCCGGGGGGTTTATTGTACGGTTTTTTTTTGTCCGAGGGGTATATTGCACGGGGGGGTTTTGACCGCGGGGATTTTTTTGCATGGGGGGTTATTGTCCTGTCACCGGCATTAATGGTGTTAAAGGACTTTGAAAGCGCTCAGCGACTCTTAAGAGTGTACAACTCGGTGAATTGCACGGAGCACAACTATCTATGATTCCATAGTGTTTCTACATACACTCGTACACTGAGAAAAATAAACAACTCCTACTGATGCACCCAGTTGTTTCGAGTTCACCCTATGGCTTTGACTCTAAAGCGAGAGTGCATCAGTATGTCCTCATCTGTTACGTACCAACTATATACCGTTAGGATGAAAGTACCTTCAATTACCAACCCATTACATAGCAACCCATTACCTAGCGTAATTGACCGTACAAATCTATAATATCAACCAATCACATTATCTCTATAGGTGTAATACCAACCTATTACACCTTTCAGTTTGAGGTATAATTTAAGTGAGAGAAAGGGGTATGGGAAAATGTTTTTGTCGTTGTTTTCGATATCAACTAATTTTCATGTTAATGGATTGTTTTATGTTGATACATTATAATTTTATTTTCATATTCAATCATATTATTTTATTATTAATTTTTATGTTAAATTATTTTATTTTAATCATTAGTTTTTTTTTCCAATCATTATATGTAACAAATAATTGTTAACAGTTTTTATCCTTTTTTAAAATTTCTTAGCCGTTATAATTGTTTGAAAATAATTTAAAAAAAATCCTATAATAAAAAACGTGAATAAATTTTAAAAAATCCTATTTATAATTAAATTCCAGTTTTTTTCGCTACAGTTATTCGTACAAAAGAGAAAGTATGCATAATTTCTTTTTGCGAAATACTTTATTTGAAAACTTTCCCTTTTTGTTATTTTCCAAATGAATGGCAAATGAATGAGGCACATATACATCAGTAGGTACATATAGAGATATGTGTAGATATGTGTTTAAGGTAACCAATTGCAAACAAGTCCATATTGAATTGTTTTAACGCGGCAATACCGTTTAAATATATGTTTTATCCACTTTGAATCAACTAACCATTATAAAAAACACATAATTAACATGTGGTTATTCTATTTTAAAACAATACCAAAAAGATGTACCATACACTGAGAAAAAAGTTTCGAGCCAGTATGACTCATCGCTTGAGTCAACTCTGCAAAACTCCAAAAGGAGTCTTTTTTCTTGATTGACTCTACCTGAGTCAAACTGACTATGAATTAGGAGTCAATATGACTCATGTTTTTGAGTAGAATATTAGGATGAGTCAAATTGACTCACATTTTTGAGCCGGTTTTGTGAAAAACTGAAAATTCAAATATTGAGTCAATTTGACTCGTATTTTTTTCTCAGTGTACCAACAATAATTAAAACGCATGTTAACCACACTTCCGTTACTATATACGATGTAAACCCCCAGATAATACATATGATCCAAACGTATACCTACATGGTATAAACTTAATTTTGTTTATATATATATTGAAGATACTGTTCCACTTTTTCAATCATATAAAACAGTATATAAAGTTGAATGATGATAACTGAATATTTTTTCTTATATGATGAATTTGTTGAAGCAATATTGGGGCAATATTGGGGCAATATTGGGGCAATATTGCAAAGGGAATCAATATTAACTGTGAAGAAACAGGTTATTATACAAGGCATCTAATTATTGTAATGTATCATTATAGCAGTGGAGTTTTCTTCATTTTACTATGAGGAAATATGGTAATATACTATGCTATATTATTATGGTTTTTCGTCAAATTTATCATAATTGTTATTTATAATTATTACAACCACCAAGGTTAACTATCAATTGTTATATCCCATAGAATCAAAAAGTTTAATTTAAACTCAACGTTGTAGGTTTCTTAGTATTCTATATTTCAACAATGAATCTTGTTTTTCGAAAACTTGAATTATAAGAAACCCTCAACGTTAGATTTGAATAACTAGGGTTGTGACAATATGCTTTTAAAATCATAGATCTTAAGAATATCACAGACGAAATGAAATGGTATCGAATACTATATACCGCTGGTGTAGAACCATTCAATACTCTTTAATTCTCTCCGTCTATAATATTTTGGGGATCAATTATTTTAAAAAGCATATTGTCACATAACCCACATGAAAATATATGGATGTTCTGGTGACTATAATTTTTTTAAATATAAAATGTTAAACCTATCTATCAAGTTCACTTATTTCACACATGGTATGTACCTTTCTAGCGTCTGGCAGTGTTGAAATGAAAGCGATAGTTGTTCTACACCTTTATTTATGCTTTCCTTTTCACCCTTCTGACTTAAAGTAATTACCATAAAAAATAGCACCGATGTAATTAAAGCAAGTATGTACCTACAGAGAGATCTGTAAAAGTGAATTTAAAAGGTACTGATGCTAGTTTACAAACCTTAATATTTTAAGTGAATTTAAAAGTTTACTGATGCTAGTTTACTAACCTTAATATTTTAAGTGAATTTAAAAGTTTACTGATGCTAGTTTACAAACCTTAATATTTTAAGTGAATTTAAAAGTTTACTGATGCTAGTTTACAAACCTTAATATTTTAAGTGAATTTAAAAGTTTACTGATGCTAGTTTACAAACCTTAATATTTTAAGTGAATATAAAAGGTACTGATGCTAGTTTACAAACCTTAATATTTTAAGTGAATTTAAAAGGTACTGATGCTAGTTTACTAACCTTAATATTTTAAGTGAATTTAAAAGGTACTGATGCTAGTTTACAAACCTCAATATTTTAAGTGATTTTAAAAGGTACTGATGCTAGTTCACAAACCTTAATATTTTAAGGGAATTTAAAAGGTACTGATGCTAGTTCACAAACCTTAATATTTTAAGGGAATTTAAAAGGTACTGATGCTAGTTTACAAACCTTAATATTTTAAGGGAATTTAAAAGGTACTGATGCTAGTTCACAAACCTTAATATTTTAAGTGAATTTAAAAGGTACTGATGCTAGTTTACAAACCTTAATATTTTAAGTGAATTTAAAAGGTACTGATGCTAGTTTACAAACCTTAATATTTTAAGTGGATTTAAAAGGTACTGATGCTAGTTTACAAACCTTAATATTTTAAGTGAATTTAAAAGGTACTGATGCTAGTTTACTAACCTTAATATTTTAAGTGAATTTAAAAGGTACTGATGCTAGTTCACAAACCTTAATATTTTAAGTGAATTTAAAAGGTACTGATGCTAGTTTACTAACCTTAATATTTTAAGGGAATTTAAAAGGTACTGATGCTAGTTTACTAACCTTAATATTTTAAGTGAATTTAAAAGGGTAGAAATACTAGTTTAAATCATATATGGTACTCAGGATTAATCGTTGTAAAGGGGCAACCAAGTTAATTACAATCATATTAGTTTTGTACTTTCAAGTAGAAATTTAATTTCATATAAAGCCTACACTTAAAAGATTCGTAATTATGATTTACTCTCATTATGTGAATTAATATTGCAAATACTAAAATTATGAAAATCCTTTATTTTAAAAACTCTTTCGATAAATTGAAATGTAACCGAATGAAGTAAATTGTCAAATTATTCATCAACCTAGTTATTGTTTGTTAGGTACATTTCTGAATAACCATTTGCTGTTTTCGAACAGAATTTTGTATGGTAAAATTTTAGAATTCATTTACCATGAAATTCTAAGTAAATTTTGTTCTTCGAATTTTAAAATATCTTGTTGATATACCTTGCATTTCTTTTAAAATTTTCTTTTGAAATATATCCTGATTTTCAATTATTTTTATATGTACCAAATAGTTCATATTTTTCCTTATATTTCTGCCAACAGTTTTTTTTTCTGTTCATTTCATAACATGGATATTTGTCTGAATAATATTTCCAGATTTATTAATTATTGTAATTGAAATATCATTATTCAAAGTTATTAGTAAAACACACAGTTCATTTTTTATCATTTTATATCAAATATAAGTTTCTAATTAATAAATAATCTTATTCCTGTTTTGAAATTTATATAAAAGCACATTTTCATTATCTTATCATAAAAATCTATAACAAATTTTCTATTTCCGTATAATAATTATCATAAATAATATTACGAAAAAAATAACATTCTAAAATGTAAATGCCACTAGAAAATACACCAAAAACTATACATCAAAATTGAAAAAGTTTTATCGTGCCTTTGAAAAATAAAATCAGCGTCAATTTCCTTTGAACTAGCAAGAAAATATTGTAATTTGATGGAAAAAAATTAATACCCAAATTGGATGAATCCCAACTTAACCTAAAGCCCATATAATACAGATTTGATGACCCGCCCCACTGTGATCTAGAACCTAGACCAAGATACAGTATATCACCTACACTAGGATACAGCATATTACCTAAACTAGGAAAATATCACCTAGACCAAGATGCAACATATCACCAAATCTAGGATTCAACGTATCACCTAAACTAGAATTCAACATAACACCTAGACCAGGATTCAACATATCACCTAAACTAGGATTCAACTTATCACCCAAACTAGGTTTCAGTATGTCATCTAGACTAGGATTCAACATATCACCTAGATTATGATTCAGCATATCAACCTAACTAGGATCCATCCTATCACCCAGGCCTGCAACAGCCTATTTACCAGTACTTATTGACGGTGGAGCTAACGTAAACAGGACTGACGACAGAGTAGTGGGTCCTCTCAACTGTCTGAATCTGGGGCACCTCGTAGTAACTTGTAGTGACAATCTTGGCGGTTTTGGTCATGGTACTGAAGATGGTCTCGTAAGCAGTGTCGGTGACGACGTTGGTGAGATACTGTGTTTGGTGCACGGTTTGTACCACGGTTACGGGGACGCTGATGTACTCGGTCTGGTGGATTGTGGATGTTGTGGTTCTTTCAATGTTTTGCTGGAAGAATTCGGTGGTTGTGACAGTTTCGACGTGGAGTGTTGGCACCTGAAAAAAGGAAGGAAAATGCGTAAGAAGTAGATTTGATATCAAAAAACTAGTTTGATTCTCTTCAGGTTAACCTCATTGAAAATTATACTGTTACATAAACATATACTTACAGCGACAGTTCTGAATTGGACTGGTCCTTGGACTCTGACAGTTTTCTCGTGGGTGATAGGGGGAAGAGTCACAGTTTCAGTTTCATAAAAAGTTCTGTCCTGGCACTGTTGGATGGGTGCAGCTGGTGGAGGGGCGGGGGCAAACTGGATAGGTTCAGCCTGACCGATGTATTCGGGAGCGGGAGCGGCGTAAGCGGGTTGAGGAGGAGCGTAGCCAATTGGCTGGGATTTGAAGGAAAAGAGAGCTGGTGTGGCCAATAGAGCCCCACCACCACCACCATATTTGAATCCTCCTCCACCAGATTTGAATCCTCCTCCGCCACCGCCAACCTTCTTGAGTCCTTTTCCGACGGCCTTTACGATCTTCTTAATCTTCTTCTTGAGGAATAGAGGTTCGGGGTCGGCTTCGGCGTCAGCTGCGGGAGCTGCGTTGATTGTGGCCACGAAGGCGACGAGTAGCAGGAAATATACGAACAGCTTCATCTGAAACATTAATTATAATATTAATAACTTAAAAATGTCCAATATATTCAGAATTTGAAATTAAAATCATAGATGTTTATATTCAATTTCTAAATTTCATACTCCATAAGATTTAGGAATTGAAATCATAAAATTATTATTGAAATAACAAATATCCTATGCTCTGAAATTTTAAGAATTGAAATATTCCTATTCATATTGAAGTTACAAGTTTCGAAAAATTCTAATTATTAGAGATGAAATAGATACAAAATTGGTCTTTCGTATTAAATAATTTAATTCGAATTAGACATTTAAAATAAATAATGTGCAAATGCTTAATACCAAAAACTCTTTGGTTTACAGAACTTTTTTTTTAGCCCTAAACATTCACAATTTGAATTAACTCACCTTTTCTATTTTGGGACAGTGGTAACTTGTGTCTACTACAAAAGAAGGCTGAACTTCTACTATGACCAACTAACCATTTTCCAGATATTTATACACGGGCTTCCATTGTCGAAAAGGCTTAAAGACTCCGATAGTGTAACATACTTTCGTAGATCTTTTTTTGTCAAGATCAAAATCTGAGAAACGTTGAGATGCCCGGTGAGTGTCCTGAATCAGGTACAGTTTAGGTTTAGTTTTTAGACAGAAAGCTGAAAAACACCTGCGTATTTTTTAAGACTTTGCTCGTCACCACAAAAAGGCACTAATTAAAGCTTTTCGGAATAAATTAGAATTAAGGCGACCGCCAAAACCAAGCGACTGGCATCTTTAATTTACAAAGACTTTTTGGAGTAACCATGCCAGAAAAAGTGAACTGTTTTACAATGTAGAAAATGTCACGAAACCACTAAATGAAATATGGAAAAGTTACACCAATTATTCTGAAAATAGAATTCATTGTTTTAGTTTCTCTACTATGAAATCTTTTATATTGTATATTTTTTTGTCTACATAATATATATATATATACTGTATATATAATGTATATGCATGTCCAACCTGTATGTATACAAGTTGGTATATAAGTTCCACGTAATTTACAAAATTTTGCAATCTCCAAAGTGCGCTGCGCCGTTTTAACCCAGCAACACAGAGTGCCTAAGAGGTCCAAGCCGGTTTGAAATATTGATGTATAATTTAAAAACTAATTGACATCAGTTGCTGAAACTCCGTGACTTTCATTGTCTATGGCATATTTATGCATCGAATAAATATCAGTGAAACTAATGCAACATGTTTTGAATTATTTAGTTTTTTAGCATTTTTGATGAGGTGGGTCTCTTGAGCCCGGGTGAAGTACAACCGCTGATGTGTCACATTTTTCATCACGCTAGTAACATCAGTTATAGGAATATTAGCTATTTTTGCTGTAAATTATAATGTGTCGCAAGAGAGCTTGTATTTCACCATAGGTCTAGAATTCAGCATCATAATATAATGTTATATAACTTAATAAGTTGAATCATTTTTATTGATTTCACATACATATGTCATAGGCAAAAAAATTATTTCCAGCAACTCACGTCAAGTTTTTAAATTGTAAATCTGTATTCCAACCCGACCGGTGCTCTTAAAGGCATTTTAGGTGTTTTTAGGTGTATAAATGTTGCGCGAACATTTATACAAAAAGTCTAAATTAATGCTATAATAAATGTTAAATCATCATCAACTCCTGTTATTTTATCCTATACCGTTTTCACTGAATGTACTTTTATAAATATTTAAATATTAATTATGTTTTAACTTCAACCGAGTGTAATTTTTTGCTAATATCTGAAAGTTGAATGGAAAATAATATTAATTTATCGCATAATTTCAAAATTTATAGATTTGTCGTCATAGAATCAATATTTATAAATAAAAATCGAAGATCGTAATGATCAGACTGAAATCTAAATGAAAATTATTGTTCATTTATAACTAGGGTTGTGACAATATGCGTTTAAAATCATAGATTCTCAGAATGTTATAGACGGAGAGAATTAAAGAGTATTGAATCGTTCTACACCAGAAGTATATAGTATTCGATACCATTTCATTTCGTTTCGTCTATGATGTTCTTTAGATCTATGATTTTAAACACATATTTCCACAACCCTATTTATAACTATTGGTGGTTGTGTTATCCCCCACTTTTCTAGTTCTATGAGAGTCCGAAACAACATCTAAAACTGTATTTTTATTCTTTCATTGTTTTCAAATACAAAAGTCTGACCGTAATTAAGATAATTGATTTAATTGGTTTGTACCAAGGTATTTGTCCCATTTTGTTATTTGCTTGGGTCCCATTCATAGCTTTGTGACCTAAATAGAGGACAGTCGAGACTGTCACAGGTAAAGCTAGTGATTGATCTTTTTTTAATGTGTTACCGAAATAGTAACTAACGGTGTATCTAAGTCTTAGTTATTTATTTGAAATAGTAACTAACGGTGTATTTAAGTCTTAGTTATTTATTTGGAATAGTAACTAACGGTGTATCTAAGTCTTAGTTATTTATTTGGAATAGTAACTAACGGTGTATCTAAGTCTTAGTTATTTATTTGAAATAGTAACTAACGGTGTATCTAAGTCTTAGTTATTTATTTGGAATAGTAACTAACGGTGTATCTAAGTCTTAGTTATTTATTTGGAATTGTAACTAACGGTGTATCTAAGTCTTAGTTATTTATTTGGAATTGTAACTAACGGTGTATCTAAGTCTTAGTTTTTTATTTGAAATAGTAACTAACGGTGTATCTAAGTCTTAGTTATTTATTTGAAATAGTAACTAACGGTGTATCTGAGTCTTAGTTATTTATTTGAAATAGTAACTAACGGTGTATCTAAGTCTTAGTTATTTATTTGAAATAGTAACTAACGGTGTATCTGAGTCTTAATTATTTATTTGAAATAGTAATTAACGGTGTATCTAAGTCTTAGTTATTTATTTGAAATAGTAACTAACGGTGTATCTGAGTCTTAATTATTTATTTGAAATAGTAACTAACGGTTTATCTGAGTCTTAGTTATTTATTTGAAATAGTAACTAACGGTGTATCTGAGTCTTAATTATTTATTTGAAATAGTAACTAACGGTTTATCTGAGTCTTAGTTATTTATTTGAAATAGTAACTAACGGTGTATCTAAGTCTTAGTTATTTATTTGAAATAGTAACTAACGGTGTATCTAAGTCTTAGATATTTATTTGAAATAGTAACTAACGGTTTATCTGAGTCTTAGTTATTTATTTGAAATAGTAATTAACGGTGTATCTAAGTCTTAGTTATTTATTTGAAATAGTAACTAGTTTAGGTATTTGAATTAATAACGTATTTTGTAAATAACTAGTAAATAACTAATAAAATATTTGGAATAATAACGAATTTTTGTTATTTGGAATAGAAACAAATTTTGTTATTAAGGATAATAATGATCGAATTTTATTAAATGAAAAGAAATTATTTAGTATAATATGTAAAATAATATTTGGGATAATAATGAATTTTGTTATTTGGGATAGATACGAATTTTGTTATTTGGTATAGTAACGAATTTAGTTATTTGGGATAAATACGAATTTTGTTATTTGGGATAGATACGAATTTTGTTATTTGGGATAGATACGAATTTTGTTATTTGGGATAGATACGAATTTTGTTATTTGGGATAGATACGAATTTTGTTATTTGGGATAAATACGAATTTTGTTATTTGGGATAGATACGAATTTTGTTATTTGGGATAAATACGAATTTTGTTATTTGGGATAAATACGAATTTTGTTATTTGGGATAAATACGAATTTTGTTATTTGGTATAGTAACGAATTTAGTTATTTGGGATAAATACGAATTTTGTTATTAGGGATAGATACGAATTTTGTTATTTGGGATAAATACGAATTTTGTTATTTGGTATAGTAACGAATTTAGTTATTTGGGATAAATACGAATTTTGTTATTTGGGATAGATACGAATTTTGTTGTTTGGGATAAATACGAGTTTTGTTATTTGGTATAGTAACGAATTTAGTTATTTGGGATAAATACGAATTTTGTTATTTGGGATAGATACGAATTTTGTTATTTGGGATAGATACGAATTTTGTTATTTGGGATAAATACGAATTTTGTTATTTGGGATAGATACGAATTTTGTTATTTGGGATAAATACGAATTTTGTTATTTGGGATAGATACGAATTTTGTTATTTGGGATAAATAAGAAATTTTGTTATTTGGTATAGTAACGAATTTAGTTATAATTGGTATAGTAACGAATTTTGTTATTTGGGATAAATACGATTTTTGTTATTTGGGATAGATACGAATTTTGTTATTTGGGATAAATAAGAAATTTTGTTATTTGGTATAGTAACGAATTTAGTTATAATTGGTATAGTAACGGATTTTGTTATTTGGGATAAATACGAATTTTGTTATTCGGTATATTAACGAATTTTTTTATTTGGTATATACTATATAGTAATGAATTTTGTTATAATTGGTATAGTAACGAATTTTTTATTTGGAATAGTAACGAATTTTATTATTTTAATATTAAAAACGATTTTTGTTATTTGAAATAATGACGAATTTTTTTATTTGGATAGTAACGAATTTTGTTGTTTGGGGTAGTAACGAATTTTGTTGATTGGGATAGTAACGAATTTTGTCAATTGGAATAATAACGAATTTTGTTGTTTAGAATAATATAAAAAGAATATGAGATATAGTTCCGAATTTTGTTATATGTAACGAATTTTGTTATTTTGGTATTGTGAAGCATTTTGCAAAAAAAAAGTATTTATTAACTTAAATAACTATCACTTACATGGAAAAGTAACAACTAATTAAATTAAATTAAATTAAATTAAATAGTTTAATTTTGTTTAAAAAAAATGTCTCCCCCCCCCCCCCCATTTTTCGATCACACTTCAAAAGCGAAAACCTAAGTTATTTGAAAATTTTTGTTTGACATCAAAATTCACTTATCCAAAAAACCGGGAAGGAAAATTGAAAATCATCTTTAATTGCATTGTTATAAATTGTATTATTATTATTTCTTTTGTTCTAGCATTTAAATTCATATATTTCTATGTTTTTGAAATTTTCCAAAAAAATATATAAAAAATCTCTATTTTCTCAAAAGTTTAAGTAGCTAATTGTTTTTTTTTTTAAAGTTACGTACAATTAGCAAATTTCAAACCAATCAGTTCACAAATAAAAAAAAATGAAATGTGATATGACCACCTAAAGTAAGTACCAGAAATATAAAATAAATAAAAAATAAATGGAAAAAATATTAAAATTTTATACCGATCTATAATTAAATAATTTTATCATACTAAAATTAAAAGATTTTTCGAGCAAACCATCATAAACTAAAATAATTTTTTTCAATATTAGTAAATTATCATAACTTAACTTATATTCAATGTGATTCTTGTTAAAGTTTTTTAGAAATATTTAATCAATGTTTAACTATATGTTAAAAATATTTAAAAACTAATCCTCTCAAGACCTATACAGAGTGCCCCACAAAAAAGTCTACCCAAATTTGAATTAATATTAATATCGTACACGTACAATCTTAAGCAATGACGGTGAAAAAATAATCTAATTTTAAAATTCACATCAACTCCTTTTTTAACTACTTATAAATACGATATTTCTATTAATTCCAAGTTATGGGTTCACTTTTTGTGGGTCACCCTGTATAGCATATTTTAACCTGACCACGTTTTAACATATCTATACGTTTCAAACACCGCAGATAATGTTTTTCTAAACCTTTTTAACGTGTGGTCTGTGAGAACTCTGACGTACATACCCACAGTAACTTTTTTTATACTTCTTATGCCCATTCTATACGAGCGGAAAAGACGCCGCGTTTTCACCGCCCAGTGTACGCCTCTTCAATTAATCACTGTTAGATGAATGCAAGGCGGTAGAAACGCTAGTATAGACTGCAAATTTGCTTTCCATTCATTTAACCGTGATTAATTGAAGAGGCGTAAACTGAGCGGTGAAAACGCGACGATTTAACTGACGCCTTAAGATCCTCCCACACGAAAAACCAAACCAAAAATTGGTAATTAGAGAAAACTAAAACAGCTTTTCTTTGAATGTGTAAAATTATTGCTTTACCAGCGGCCCATTTTGGCACTTGCGCTATTTTCAGCCTGTCATCGGGTGGGTCTTTTTCTCACGTGTTTTTCTTAATAAACTTATACGGGGACACCAAAGATAGAATAATTTTGAATTGAACTGAAACATTAAACTTTGTGGGTACGACATGTGTGTTCATAATGCAGTGGAGCTCCTCTATAGTGAACAACAGTAGAACTCCTATATAGTGAACAACAGTAGAACTCCTCTATAGTGAACAACAGTGGAGCTCCTCTATAGTGAACAACAGTAGAACTCCTCTATAGTGAACAACAGTAGAACTCCTCTATAGTGAACAACAGTAGAGCTCCTCTATAGTGAACTACAGTAGAACTCCTCTATAGTGAACCACAGTAAAACTCCTCTACAGTGAACTACAGTAAAACTCCTCTATAGTGAACTACAGTAGAGCTCCTCTATAGTGAACTACAGTAGAGCTCCTCTATAGTGAACTACAGTAGAACTCCTCACAACAATCACCTATCAGTTTCCCGATACACAAGTTCATTTTAAACAAGATGGCGCAACCTGTCACATATTAATTGTTGTCAAGAAGTCCTCGAAGACAAAGAAGTAGAAATTTAAGGTCCATGGCCAGGGAACTCTACCGAACCGAATCCGGTCGAAAAAATCCGGTGTTGTCGTGTGACATACACCGAGAAAATATAATGTAACCCATCAATTTAGGACAACTTTGTGAGTTGATTGAGCAAGAGTGGAAGTCTGTTGACCAGAATATCACAAAATCTTTGCTTCACACCATGCCAAAGCACAACAAAGATGTACTAATGAAGCATGGGCAACACTGTAAATATTAGTCATCAGACGTTCTGTGTTAATAACGAGTTACTAAACCTTATTTTCCTGCATGTATTGTTATTATTTATCCTCAATTGTGATTTCTAATGTGACAATCACAAACTACCGACAATTAGAAGCTAGATAACAAAAAAATTGTAACATTTGGGTTTGCCACCAAACTCGGCCACACCTGTACTATTGAGGATTAATGAGATGAATAGAAAACTGGTCTTTTCATGGCAGACTATACAAAATATTTTCTTTCTTTTTTAAACAAATTCATTATGCAGGGCATTTTATTTCTCAGAACTCTAAAAATCAGGATGGTTCACTACACATGACTTCATTATAGAGGAGTTGCACTACTTGAACTCCTAAATATGGTCACTAAAGAGGTAAGATCACTATACAAGAGTCTACTAAATAAGATGATTCACTATACAGGAGTTCCACTATATTTGTAATACCATCAGACCTGCGCCAATGCCATCTAGCGGTACGTAAACTGACTATTTCTCAATTTCTAGAAACCCTAATTTCTTAGCGGTTTCGTTTTACAGTAGAATTCCTCTATAATGAACAACAACTAGGTCACTATATAGAGCTTACTTCATTATAGAGGAGTTAAGAGATACATAGAAAACTGTTATTCATTTCAAGGAAGACTATACAAAAAATGTTCATTATACAGGATAATTCATTACTCAGGAGTCAGAACTCTACTACTCAGGATGGTTCACTATTACTTGCTCTGTTGTTGTTCTGTATCAAGATGCATAATTTCTAGAATGTGTCCAAATAAAGTATGCCCATTAGTTAATGTTATAAAATGAAGTAGGAAAAAATTGCAATGGAATTTTTGATAAAGGGAAAATGATAATATATATTAAATAGATTTGCTTTATTCATGTCTCTTAGAAAGGTTGAAACTTGAGAAACAAATGAGTCTACGACTGAAAAAAAGTCGTGAGCAGCTTGAAATAAATAATGGTACTGACCTTACTTAAACTATTAAATTTAGTAATTTAGATTTCCTAATCAATTTGTAAAAGATTGTATAACTTATACAAAACTTACATTGTCTTATTACTTGTACAATTTTATAAGAAAGAATTATAGTTTCTACTAATAAACAGAATAACTTAAAAATGGCAGTTGGTGCTAGCAAGCACCCTATTGGTTGAGCTTCCTAGGCACCTGATTGGCTAACGTAATCTAAGCGCCTGATTGGCTGAGCTTCCTAGGCACCTGATTGGCTAAGCTAACATAAGAATCCGATTGGTTGCGGTCATACTTCTTCTTGATTGGTTGCTGCTTAGTAACCGTACTGTTTTCTTTGTGGCTGCTGTTGAACAACACGTGTCTGGTATTGAACTTGAGTTTTGACAATGGTTCTGGTTCTGTAAACGGGCTGCAGTTTGGTTTCGGTGAAGTATTGTGGCTGGACCTTGGTAACAACCTGGGTTTGGTATTGAGTCTGGGTTTGGGTGATGTACTGCTGTTGAACCTGAGTTTTGGTAACGACTTGGGTTTGGAATTGGGTCTGGTAACGGGTCTGGTACTGGGTTTGAGTCACCACATTCTGGACAGTTCTTGTCTGGTATCTAGTGATGTATTCTGGTACTCTCTGTGTTTGGTATTGGGTCTGGAACTGGGTTTGGTAGACGGTTGTTGGGACGAATTGGGTTTGGTATTGAGTCTGGAACTGAGTTTGGTACAAAGTTGTTGGGATGACCTGAGTTCTGACTTGAGTTTGGACGACTGGGACCTGCAAATTTCATAAAAGAATGAATATTTATTCATCGTCTAGGTTGGATTTTTACAGAAAAATTTCAAAAAAAAAAATAAAAAAAATAAAAAAAATAAAAAAATTGTTCAGAAAAATTTTGAAAAAATTGTACAGAAGATTTCGAAAATAATTTCGAACCAGTACAACTAAAGATCACTCACTCTTTGGATTTGTGTCTGGTACTGTGTTTGGTACCTAGTTTGGTACTGAGTGACGGTGCTAGGGTAGCATTGTGGTGCGGCTTGAACGGCAGGAGCTCCGTAGAAGTTTCCGGCAGCCACGCAGCTGACCACTGCACTCAGGAGAATAAGGGAGAAATGCATCTGAAAAAGAAACATTATACCACATTATTTTTTTTTTCTTGAATTTTTTTCCCTTTGAAATTTGAAAAAAAATTATATCAAAAAAATATAATTTACTAACTATTCAAATAATACCATTTAATTACTTTCCACGATACTATGAATTCTAGATTAATAAAATCGAAAACTTACTAGGCACGGAACAATAAATTATAAATTGGATAAAAAAAATATTTAAAAAAACTAGGTAATTCAAAAATTTCAAACTTATGACAAATAATTTCTATTGAAACTTATTTTTCAATGTTCAATAATATGAACATTTTTTAGATTCAAATTAAATAACTGACTGACATACACTAAAGAATATTATATATCATTTTAATAACATTCCTCTGTTATCCCAAAGAAAATTAAAAATAAATTCTTCTCGGTTTATCCATAGTCAATAATTGAAAAATTTTAGTAGAAAACAATCTTTTAATGAAAGTTGGATGAATTTAGAGAAAACGTTTAACATTTAACACTGATAATTGCCTAGAATCATTTCTCATTTAAATTTAATTTTAAAAAATCAATTAAAAAATCGAATCTGTTATAATAGAGGAGTTCACTATAGAGGAGATCACTATAGAGGAGTCCACTATAAAATATTTCATTATAGAGTAGTTTACTATAGAAAACTTCACGATAGAAGAATCCACTATAGAGGAGTCCAGTATAGAAGAGTCCAGTATAGAAGAGTCCACTATAGAAGAGTCCAGTATAGAAGAGCCCACTATAGAAGAGACAACTATATAGAAGCTCTACTCTATCACAGAGCTCACTATAGAGTCTACATCCTAACTCATTCACTATAGAGGAGTACCACTGCATCACTCTCTCTTTCTTCTCACCTTAGTAAGTTAGTTGTTCTGTTTGCAGCAGACGAACTGATTGTGTGAGGGTTACCCTCTGCTCAGCCTATATATACCTCTAGATGACCTTAAAGAGGGAAGTGTTGATCTTCCGTTAGAGCCTTTACGACGGGGTTATGATGGTGTAATAATACGCTACCTACCTTGTCCCATGTCCATCATATAGGAAGTATGCTCAGAGATATTCAGACAAATTGTGTGTTTCACGTTTACCCTATAGGCTTTGTTTCTACAGCGGACATCTACTATAATTTTGGTGTACTGTATTTCAGGATATTGATAGTGTTTCATTATGATGTACTTTAGTGTCTCATATGAAATTAATCACGATTATAGCTGAGACACTAAAGTGCATCACACTGCAATGCTGAGACACTAAAGTACATCACATTGCAATGCTGAGACACTAAAGTACATCACACTGAAACACTTTCTAGCTCTTGAAATAAATAAGCATATCAAAAATAAAGTTGATGTACAGTAAAGGTTTTTTTATCAGTCATGTGTGAGGATACTGCTCCATTATCCTATCTAGGTATCTAGGATACTGTTTTATTATCATATCTAGGTATCTAGGATACTGTTTTATTATCATATCTAGGTATTTAGGATACTGTTTTATGATCATATCTAGGTATCTAGGATATTGTTTTATTATCATATCTAGGTATCTAGAATACTGCTCAATTATCCTATCTAGGTTCTAGGATATTTCTCTATTATCCTATTTAGGTTCTAGGATACCACTTCACTATCCTATATAGGATCTAGGATACCACTCCATTATCCTATCTAGGTTCTAGGATACTGCTCCATTATCCTATTTAGGTTCTAGGATACTGCTCCATTAACCTATTTAGGTTCTAGGATACTGTATAGGGTGATGCAAGGATACTACTAGATTGTCCTATCATTTTATAATACCCGTAGTCAAGGACCACGTGTTTGAGTTCATTTTTTGTGATAATTAAAGTATATTCGATGAGCTTTTACAGTTATAACATCCATTTATGTATATGGAAGGATGAATATTAATTTAACATCATGTAGGAACATAGCCAAAGAATTTAGGGACGGAATCTAAAGACTGACCATAACCCTTTTAAATTAAATGTAAAAATCATATATTTTCATAAAACCCTTGTACTATATAGGCAAACTAAGCAAATAAAAAAATATATATTAAAAAAAATATTGAAGACCTGTTCCACTTCAAATTTTATAAATTCTGGTATTGCTTTTAATTTGTAGAGCTAAGGTTATACAACATATCGCAGTTAATAGAATTTAAATCGATCAAGTATTCTGTTCACAATTAATTATATAAGAAATATTCACATTCAACTTTCACTCTTTCTAAGATTCATTAGAAGAAAAAGTACGAATACTTAGTAGGTATCTCTCGTACATACCTATTCAAATACTAAGTGTTTTGAAATTTACTGTTCTATAGATTAGAATTTTTTAATGAAAACTATTAGTAAGAAATACTTAATTAGGTACTTGGATTCTTTATATGGATCCATTGTCTTGGAATCAGCTTTGTTATTGTTTTGAATGTATCGGATCTAGTTAGACTATCGGACATGCAGGCTTTTTCTTTGCTTGAAATTCAGAGGTGTAGTAGAAAGAACGGAAAATAATCTTAAATTACATATTATAATAAAACTAACGAATAAAATTTGAAATGGTTTGCAGTTTTACAACCAATAACCTTAGATCTAATGAATAGAGTAATAAAAAAGTTAGAGTGGAGGGGATTTTTAATGAAAGGGTACACATGTTTTTAACCGGTCATTTATAAGGAAAAAATCTCTAAAATAAATTCTTCTGGTAAACCTAAATTTGAAATTTTCACCTAAAAAAATTGGGTACGCTTTTTATATATTGCAATATATTACCCAACAGATGGATACTACTATGTGTTAGTTACCTAGATGTAACCTAGTAACATTGACCCAATTATGAGACTATGTTGAATGTCTTAGAAATTTTACATAAAAAGTTGTCCATTAAGGCATCCATAATGGAGTGCTAGATTCACTTTTTTTTGCCATTTTTTAAGCTTTGATTATTTCCTTATTCTTTATTGGGAAGATGCGTATGTTTTTACTTAAATAATTCATTAGTGAACAATTTGTCTTGACCAGTCATATATCAAAATAAAAAGCAAAATCATTGACCTAGTTTGAATTTATATTGTTTGTCTTAACTCTCATATATAAATATGTAATCCTTTTTGTACATTGGATCACCTAAGGAAATATATTTATAAAACAAATTGTATTGAAAATATGAATCAATATATATTAATGGTTACTAAATTGAAATTAGAATTTTATACATAAAAAAAATCTTTCTGATTTTTTTAAATTTCTATAATTTTTTTTAATTTTTTTAATTTTTTATAATTTTTTAAAATTTTTGAAAATTCTCTAAATTTTTTTGGAAATTTCTATAATGGTTCAATTTCTCTAATTTAAAAAAATCTATTTTTGAAAATTTAATAATTACAAAAACAATGAAATCTGATTTTTTAACTGAAAAATATTAAATTCCAGTTAATTATAATATTTTATAGGAGAAGCCTTACTTTCAAATGCATGAAAGTAAAATTAATTGAACTAATTAATAAAAGGAATCAGAATGTAGTGATTTACATTAGATAAATTGTTGCTAAAAATGTGTTCTGTTTCTAATTCTAGGAAGGTGTTATCTGGACAGTATAACATTTGTTATTTCTCCAGAACAATGCTACTAGAAAATAGAAAGTATTAAATAAATAGTATATACTAATAGATCCATTTGTTAACATTAGATATATATATAAATAATTTAGTCAATGAATATATTCAATTTGTTTAGTTTCCATAAGAATAATCCAATTTTTACATCTACTATTGATTCGGTAATTTTATTTTTTCCAAGTTATGGTTCTAAATAAATTGTATATAATTCCATTTATCAACATTAAATATATATATATATAAATGATTTAGTAAATTTGTTTAGTTTCCTTAAAAATAATCAAATTTTTACATTCAATATTGAACTGGTGGAAAAATCTAAGACACGGTGTCTGATCACGTTGTTGAAGACTTAATTCATTCGCGACATTATACGAAGGTTGAAGTAGCATAAAAATCATTAGTCACTGACCATCAAATCGTGAATGATTGAACACAAGTATACGACTGAGTAGAAAGTTATGCACTTTAGAGCCACGCTGTATAATTAGGCCTTAAATTCACCACAAATTCAATAATGAGAAAATTCTGTCAGAGCAAACATTCTAGAATCTCTTCCACACAGACAGAATGACTCAGCAACATTTCTATCAAGGTATTTAATATGTCTGGAAAAATAAGATAGTTTTACTAGATTGTGTTAAAGCAAATTAGGGTTTTTAATGCAATTAACACAGATTGTGTTGATGCTCCTCTATAGTGAACTCACGTATAGTGAATCATCCCAATTTTTCATTATTCGTATAAGAAATAAAATATCCTGTATAATGAATTTATTTAGAAAATATATTTTCTATAGTCTGCCATGAAAAAGCCAGTTTTCTATTCATCTCATATATCCTCTACAGTGAAGTAAACACTCTATAGTGAACTAGTTGAAGTTCACTATAGAGGAGTTCTACTTTATTAGGTTTTTTCTTTAAAAGCAGTTAAAAAAACGCCACGTTTTCACCACCCAGTTTACGCCTCTTCAATTAATCACGGTTAAATGAATGTAAGGCGGTAAAAACGCTAGTATAGGGCGGTGAAAACGCGGCGTTTTAACTGCTAGCATAGACTGGGTCTTAGGTTGTTTTCTTTTTTAGGTAATTACTAGATTGTATTAATGCCTATTAAGTTTTTTTTATAGGTTCTTGACATTGAACTTGCATACTCTGTATGACCGTGCGAAAATGACTTGTAATTTAGTAAGAAGTTATTTATAGTCATAGTTTTTATGGTGTAACGATAGATTATTATTCACGATAATTTAGCACGATGTATTACCGGTAAATGATAGAGAAAGAAGTAACCGATATTACCGATATGGGATGTTAAGAGAAGTAACCGATATCACCGATATGGGATGTTAAGAGAAGTAACCGATATCACCGATATGGGATATTAAGAGAAGTAACCGATATTACCGATGAAAATTTCTTATCAATATACGATTAATATTTCTGACCTGTAAAAATGATAAATTTTACCGATACACGATAAAAAAGATCTAACCGATATATGAAAATGTATCTTTGACAGATATACGATAAAAAAAACCTGACCGATATACGATAAAAAAAACCTGACCGATATACGATAAAAAAAACCCTGACCGATATACGATAAAAAAAACCCTGACCGATATACGATAAAAAAAACCCTGACCGATATACGATAAAAAAAACCCTGACCGATATACGATAAAAAAAACCTGACCGATATACGATAAAAAAAACCCTGACCGATATACGATAAAAAAAACCTGACCGATATACGATAAAAAAAACCCTGACCGATATACGATAAAAAAAACCTGACCGATATACGATAAAAAAAACCCTGACCGATATACGATAAAAATAACTTGACCGATATACGATAAAAATAACTTGACCGATATAGGATAAAGATATCTGACCGATATATGATAAATATCTAAACCGATATATGATAAAAATGTCTTACCGATATACGATAGAAATTATCTTGACCGATATACGATAAATATCTTAACCAACCGATATACGATAAAGATATCTGACCGATATACGATAAATATCTTGACCGATTTACGATAGATATCTTTGACCGATATACAATAGAAATATCTAACCGATATACGATAGATAAATCTGACCGATAAACGATGATATATTCACTGCAAAGTCATTCTCTTCATTAATGAGTTTCCTTCACTTACTCATTTTTCTCATTGATTGTAAAAGTCATGTCAGTCTCATTAATTTGCGTTATTAACATTAATGATTCTATTTATTATTTTATTTAATCTATTTAAATTGTAATTACGTTATCCACTAGAATGTAGAGATAATATAATATAAATAATATTAAAAATATAATAATACTAGTGTACTTTCCCGTTAAAAATAACGGGTCATCATCAATACCAATTTTTTACCCGTTATTACGTTACTTTTAATGAATTGAATTAAAATTAAATTTTCTGCATAGTCTAATTTATTTTATAGATAAAATACATTAAAAATTGAATAAAAACAGGGGAATTTAAATACCAAGTCAATATATTCCCGTGCGTATCATAGTTACATTCTTCATGTTTAACACCCATAGTGTAAAAGCGGACACAAAATAAATAAACAAACAAACACACGAGGGAAATTATTAGTATAGATTAAATAGTATTAACATATTAATATTAAGTTCATTTTAATGTATAAGTACATTTATAGAAATGAGTTACTACATTGGAAATTTAATCCTGTTTAATTTAATTAGGTCAACATTCGCCCACTCTGGTTATGTAGGGTAAGTTCTGAATTATCGGACAGTGCCACATCTTCGATCATGTAAGAAAATGTACAAAATTATTATTCTGTAATTTTTATTTTAATCTAAATAAATATAAAAATAAAATTGGTATATGGTCGAAAAAGTGGAACTGTCCAATAATTGAAAACTCGATTTTTTATCTATACTAGAGTAGGTAATAAAAAACTTTATATTTCAATTTGATTAATAAAATTATAAAATTATTTCGGATTTAATAAAAATTAAATTTTACTTGAAAAAATTAATTTTCATATATATAATCTAGGATAATGATTATTAACTTAAATTCTATTCTGAAATTTAAAATTTAAAATTAAATTCGATGTTTTGAAATTTTTTAAACACTTCAAATTTTAAATTTAATAAACGATAAATTCTGAATAAATTTTTAATAATTTAAAAAGTTGAGTTCCAAATTTAAAAAAACATCCAATAAAGATTTAAAATATCGCTTAACTCGAAATTGAAGATAAAAAGAACGGGAAGGTTACAGGTGATATAAATATTTATTTTGAAAACTCTGAATAATTTTAAATAAAGGAAATAATATTTTTGCTTTAATGTTGCCAGTCATGCAAAGAAATTGCACTGAAAAGAGTATTTTTAACAGGAAATTAGGTATGTTATTAATAGAGATATGTAATTTAAATGAATAAACGTCTGAAAATTTGAACTTAAAATTTTAAAATTTGTAATTTTATAAATTAAAAATTAAAAATTTTGAAGAAAAAAAAGTTTTAAATTTAAAAATATAAATCCGACAAAGATTTTAATTTAATGTTTTAAATTTAAAATCCCTATGGAAACTATCAATACAAGAGAATAAAAATCCTATAAACGATGGATATAAAAATTGAAAAATATAAACATCTGAAATTTTATATAAGATAATTCATTTCCCGCGTATCTCCAAACTTCCTTTTATTCCTTCAAAAATGTACACTAAAATACAGGCCTAAGAACATTTTATTTAGTGAAGATGCTACTGGTAAAAAATAAGTTGATTTATAAGTTGATTTCACAATCGCATAAAAAGTAGTTTGCATTAATAATATTTCAGTAACACTATGGCAGTGTTACTGGACATACACAAGGCAAACTGCCGTGAAAAAAACACTAAAACTACCTTTAAGATGACCGACAGAATTCCTATTAAATGACACCATAGAAAGTGCTTAGTAAAGTTAATAAATGAAGTATAAATATATTACCCATGTATCGAAAAAAACATGTAAACAATGCTGAATTCAACAAGAATTTCCAAGTGTAAACTTAAATAATGACCAAGTGTAAACTTAAATAATGACCAAGTGTAAACTTAAATAATGACCAAGTGTAAACTTAAATAATGACCAAGTGTAAACTTAAATAATGACCAAGTGTAAACTTAAATAATGACCAAGTGTACACTTAAATAATGACCAAGTGTAAACTTAAATAATGACCAAGTGTAAACTTAAATAATGACCAAGTGTAAACTTAAATAATGACCAAGTGTAAACTTAAATAATGACCAAGTGTAAACTTAAATAATGACCAAGTGTACACTTAAATAATGACCAAGTATACACTTAAATAATGACCAAGTGTACACTTAAATAATGACCAAGTGTACACTTAAATAATGACCAAGTGTAAACTTAAATAAATTCCAAGTGTAAAGTTTAATCATTAAATGCGTGATGTTTTTGGAATCTTGAATGATATGTTATATATATTCCATTAATAATATTTAGGTACTACATTTTGAAAGTATACTAATTAATGGACATACGAGGCAAACAACGGTAAAGAAATTCCAAACAGATG